>VXBU01002831.1:95042-138205 GCA_013400315.1 Bombycilla garrulus | reverse complement strand
TGGGTGTGGTGAGGCACTGCAACAGGTTGCCCAGAGAAGCTGTGGATGCCCCATCACTGGAAGTGTTCAAGGCCAGGCTGGATGGGGCTTATAAGCAACCAGGTCTTGTGGAAGGTGTCCCTGCCCATGGCAAGGGCTTTGGAACGAGATTATTTTTAAGCTCCTTTCCAACCCAAACCATTCTATGAGCACCTGAACAAAGGTGGAAAAACACGCCCTTGGCTACCCCTGATCACTGAGGAGCAGAGGAGTCGCGGTGCTGGGGATCCCCTGGGAAGAGAAGGGCAGCGCAAGGACAGTCTCACAACCCCATCCCGGGCGGCGAGGAGCTCCCGGCGCCGCCACCGGGACGAAGGGGGCGGTTCGGCTGCCATTTGGAAAAGCCCAGCGGGAACTCCCGAGACACTGGAGTCTCCCGGGACACCGGGACCCGCGGCGCCACCGCCTCACAGAACGGAGCCGCGCAGGGCGAGAGGGGAGCCATGAACGCCGCGCGCGCCACCCCGCCCTCCTCGGCACTCACCGCTCGCAGCCAGCGGCACCTCCCCCGGGGCGCGGCTGCGCCTGCGCAATGGCGCCCCCTCCCGGGCGGAGGCCGGCGGAGCGGGTCCCACCCTCCCCTTTCCCTCCCCTTTCCCTCCCCTCTTCCGTGTGGCGGCCGGCGCAGCGGGCGGAGCGCGTCTGCCTCGGTCCGGGCTGTGGAGCTGCCTGCACAAGTCATAGAGCCACCAAGGCTGGAAGAGACCTTTAATGTCATCCAGTGCAACCGTCCACCCGACACTACCGCTGTAACCCATAACCACTGATCGCCCAGCGTGAGATCCAGACGCCTCTTAAAAACCTTCAGGGATGTTGAATGCTCCACTTCCCTGGGAAATATATTTTTCTAATATATTATTTTTAATATTTAAAAAATATTTTTCTAATGTCTAATCTAAAAGTCCCCTCTCTCAGTTCAAGGCAGAAGAGACCGGCCCCAAAAACCTCACAGGAAGTTTTGGAGAGGGATAAAGGCCTTCCTTCAGCCTCCTCCTCTTGAGAATAAACACCCCCAGGTCCCTGAGCTCTTCCTAAGACAACATGTTTTCTAGACCTTTCAAGAGCCTTCTTGCTGTTTGCTGGCCACACTCCAGCACCTCAATGTGCTTTTTAAAGTGAAGGGCACAGAAGAGAACACAGCATTCAAAAATAATAAGTAGGAGATGCAGGGAGGAGCTGGCTCGATCAGACGGGCCCTTCAGTGCTGAGCAGCTCCTGGCACCTGGGCATGGCCACAGCCAGTCCTGGCTTCATCCTCTCAGCAGCCTCCCTTCAAGTACTGACAGACACTGCTAAGGCCCCCTTTTATTTGTCTCATATCGAGGCTGAACGGGCCGTGCTCCCTCAGCCTTTCCTTGTAAGAGAGATGCTGAAGTCCCTTAATCATCTTTGTCCATTAGACCCACTCCAGGAGCTCCATGTTGTATTGAGGAGCCCAGAATGGTCCGGTTGATCCCAAGTGCTGGAGTGAGGAAAGGGTGATTCTTGTGGGGACGGTCTCTGGGAATACAGTTGGCTGAGAGAAAAATATGCTACAGTTAAAGTGTCCGACTTCTGTTGTGTAGATCCAAACTCAAGATTTTGGGCGTCTGGAAACTCCTGGTTACATAAATGCTGCTGTATGGTGGTGTTTTCCTTTTATTTGTAAACAGTAAAATTAATAAAATTACTTGAAGTCCAGAGGAAATAAAGCCCATGTGGTTGCCTCTGACTGCCTCCCTTTCTACCTTCACTGGCTTCAATGCCACTGGGCAGTTTCAGCCGCATTGTAGAATAGGGGAGAATTTTGAAATTTTGGAAAAAACAATACTTGGAGGATAGGGAGGGACAAAGACCAGTGCTCCCTTAGCTAAGTGGCAGGCAGAACTGAGATGTGATGGATGGTATTACAGTTTCAACTGCAGCAGTGAGCTGCTGGAATAGCACATGTAGCTCTGGACTGACCAGCCCTGGCTCAGACTTTTCTGTTCCTGGAGGTGGAGTGTCTGGTTATTGCAGCCAGGGAGGCAGAAGAGAACAGACTTAAGTCTTGGCCAACAAGACTTATGTTCGTGGCTGAACACAAGCTGGCACTGTGTCCAAGTGGACAAGAAAGCCAGTGGCATCCTGACTTGCATCAGCAATAATGTGGCCAGCAGGACCAGGACAGTGATTGTGCCCCTGCACTCAGCACTCGTAAGGCCACACCTCAAGTCCTGTGTCCAGTTCTGGAGTGCTGAGGTGCTGGAGCGTGTCCAGAGGACAACAAAGCTGCTGAAGGGTCTGGAGCACAAATCCCATGAAGAGATATGGGTGTAGCTCGGGTTTTTCAGTCTGGAGAAGAGGTACCTCAGGGGGCACCTTATTGTCCTGTACAACTGTCTGAAAGGAGGTTGTAGTGAGGTGAGGGTTGATCTCTTCTCCTGAGTAACAACTGACAAGACATGAGGAAATGGTCTCACATTGCACTGGGGAGGTTTAGATTGGGCATTAGGAAAAGTTTCTTCACTGAAAGGGTAGTCTGGCACTGGAACAAGCTGCCCAGGAATGGCTCAAAAGGTGTGTGGACATAGCAGTTGTGTGATGGGATTTCTCCTCGAGGCAGGTGTTATGAGCTCTCGGAGGTCCCATCCCTGTTTGGGTTTTGTCTTACAAATACCCACGGCTTAGAAAGAGCGAGGAAAGACACCTCGGGTGGTATTGGAAACAAAAAAGGTTTATTAACTTCCAAAATAACAAACTCTCTAAAGAGAAAAAGCCGTGCCAGAAACCACAGGTTTACGCTACTCACCCCCAAAATGCCACGAGGTTTTGGGTGTAAAACTTTTTATCACTGATGGCTTAGGCGGGGTTTTGGCACTCATCCAATGCAGGTAGCTCCAGGGGTGGGGTGATGTCCAGGGAGTCCAATGAAGTGTCCTGGTTCAGAACCTTTCCAAACTGGAAAAGAATGCCCGGGCTCCCCCACCCCGCATGGGGAACAAAGACAGCCCCACACCTCCTCCTGGTCTGGGCACTCTGCCTGTAGGAGGTGCTACAATGCAACAGTTGTGGATATGGCTTAGTGGTGAAAACAGTGACCCTAAGTGTACAGTGGGACTTCATTATCTTAGAGGCCATTCCCAACCTTAATGATTCTATGAAATGTAGAGTTATCCAGATTCACAGCACTTCCTGTTCCCTGTTTCTCTTCTGCAGTAATCAAATTGCCTTTTTTTTTTTTTTTTTAATAAAGACGGCAGAGTAATAATAAATTGCAGGTTATCTTTTCATGTCTAAATCCAGATGGAGTATCTAATTTTTTTTTTTGTTGTTGTTGTGAGCAAATATAATGAGGTGAGAAAAATAATAGGGAAATAAGTTTAAGTGTCAAGAGAGGATTGAGTGGTATGTCTGGGGTTTGTGTCAACAATTAATTCACAACATACCATCTGCTAATCTGGTAGCTATTGTTTTGGTGGCATATGCCATGCAGCTGATTTTGTTTGGAAACTATTGAGTAGAAAATCTGAGTGAAGCTGCTTTCATATGTTTTCATGTTTGTCTAATTTAAAGAAGCCAATGTGAGGTTTTTGCAAAAGCTTGTTTTTTAGGAAGGTAGCTTAGCTTTCTTGAGGAGAAAGGGGATTTTTTGCTGTAATGTAGATGTTCTGCATACAGCTCCCAAGCAATTTCCCCCCCACACTTTGGAAGCTAAAAGAATTACATCAACAGAGAGAAAGTGCACTCACTTATTGCAGTGCACCCCTTCCCAGCAGGTACAGCGCCCATGCAGATAAAACTTCTGATCCAAAGTCAGCATCATGATAGTTTTTTCCAGGTTGTGGTAGGATGGGTTTATGCCAGAATACATTTGCAATATATTGGTTGCAAGGATTGTTAGGTTGCTGCTAGTTCTCTAGCACTTCTCATCTTTCTTATAAAGGACAGGTACGTCCCAGGCATCATTGACAGGGGAAGGTCCTACACTGTACAAAGAACACCACAGGTGAAGAGAAAATATTCCCCATATGAAGAGCTGCAGGATAAGGCTTTGTGTGTAAAAAGAGAAGCAGAGAGGGATGTAGAAACGGTCTGATGTGAATGCTGGTACTTGGCATGCGTTAAGCATGTGCTAACTAACCAGATTAACTGTGCAGTGATAAAAAGCTTGAACTGCTTACTGTTTCTAGTTTATGACTGTGGGAAAGTGCTGTATTTTATCTTTAATGTGAATATTATGTTGCTATCATCTGACCCAACAGGATGTTGAAACATTCAGTCCATTAAGGCTTACGAAGTTGTTTGGCATATTTTATAGGAGAGACTCTATAAAGTGTACAATAGTAAACATCTGTGGTATTTCTGAGTCACCCATCCTCTTAATATCCTAGCGTCTCTCCTAAAAAGAAATCACACAAAACCCCCTTCCTTTTCTAAACCTGAGGCTGTTACTGAGATTTATTTTCCTTTCAACTAAATTCCTTTGGGATTCTGCATTCAGTACTGTGCTTTGTGCCATGGCCATTCACAACCTACCAGCAATTTCTGCTTTTCTTGAGACTCGCATGCCCTTATCATTTGCGCTGCAGAGGAGCCTCCGTGGAGAACAGAGCGAAGCCGGCGCTGTGCCCCGCAGACATGGTTAGCATGCGACAGCCAGCCCGGCGCGATCCGGGGAGCAGCACCGCGCCTCCTGCCTCTGCTCACTGACCTCACAGCTCCCGCTTGTTTCAAGTGCTGCACAAGAACAGAGCTTCGCTTTGTCTTCAGAATAAAGATAGGGTGCCTCCAGCTACTGATAAGCTTATCCTTGCTTTAGAGACACAGTTACAGAACTGTTGTGGGCAGAAATAATAATTTTTGCATCTACACTGGGACTTCAGCACTGGTATGACTTGTAGTGAAAGGGGCAACTACCATCACGTTTGTTATTGCTTTGATATGTGAATGTGAAATTCACATTTTAAAATTATTTTTCAAATGTTTCAGACACCATCAGTTTCACAAGATTTTAATTTGATTTGACAGCTGTTTTTTTTTTATTTTTGTTTTGTTTTGTGCTGAACAAATCTGGGGGAGAAGGGAAAGCAAAAATTAGTAATTAGAAGTACTTTTTTCCTCCTTGCTCAAAGCTAATGATGAGAATAACCATTATTACACTGAGGCATGTGGAACATTATGGCCATATTAAGGACACAAATGCATAAGAAACAAACAGACCAGCTAGACAGGGGTGGCATTGAGGGTGTTGAGGGTTTCCTGTGTGGTTGTTGCTCTGTTCATGTCAGTCTCAAGAGTCCTTATGCTGATTTTCAGCAGCTTTTCCTTCTTTGTGTTGTTCCCATTGAAAGAAAGCTGTTTTCAGACAGCAGCATGCACTGTTTGGGACTCTACAACTGACAATCCAAAACATTTTAAAGGCAATATGCATTTTAAAACCAAAAATCTCTTAGTGTGACTGTTCTGTGTTTCATAACATTATGTGTATGTCTTCTATAATACTTGTTAGCCAGCAGTGTCTCTGTGAGACAAAACAAATCAGCCAGCCATGCTTTCCAATGAAGATTAAAGCAATTGTTATTCTTCAAACATTGATCAAGCTTATAAATCTTTTTCAACTGAATTCAGTATGGAAGAAAAAAGGCACTTTGTTTGGTTCTACTTTCATTTTTGAGTGGGTAAATTGGTCCTGACTGGGAACAGAATATCAAAACTCAAGGCATCCCCTCTAGAAAGAAAAAGGTACTTTCTATTACAAAGGAAGAGGAGAGAAACATGTGCAACCCTGAATTTTCTAGCTGAAACAATATACAGCCAGATACCTTACAGTGGGATTTAAAGACAAATTTGAGCTAAGACTGCATCTCCAAAAAGGAAGGGCAAGGGGAGACCCCTTTTCACTTGTAATTGCTCTGGACTTCTTTGCATGCAATGTCATAATTGCTCAGCCTTGGAGTATGCCAATTTTGTTCCCTGGTCCATTGCCAGAAAAGAAAAAAAAATAAAGTTTATTTTTCAGTCTAATGTACGCAGAGCAATGCAGTTGGGAAGTGGAGGCACAGACCAGGACTAACCTCTGCCTCTGACACCAGGACTCCCAATCAGTTTAAGGTGTGAGACCTTAAAATCCTTTCTAATGTAGGCACCCCTTCTAATCTCAGGCAGGGAACACAACTCCTAAGACTACAGAGGGTAGAAATTTCACAGTTGCAAGAGAACAAACTTTGTTGTAAGGGACTCTGACACACAGTATTGTGGAACTCCTTGGATATTCTGCACCTTATAGTTGTCTTAAAATGTATAAATACCACCACATAGACTAATATAATCATTAGTGTTAGAAAAGACCTCCAGATCATTGACCCTGAGGAGAGCTCAGCTGGTTAGAGCATGGGGCTGATAACACTGAAGTTGTGGCTTCAGTTTCTGTATGGACCATTCACTTAAGGGCTGGACTTGATGATCCTTGTGGTCCCTTCTGGTTTCTGTGATCTGTGAATCCAGTGTTCGACTGAACACTGCCTTGCTAATTAAACAATAGCACTAAGTGCCACATCCAATCATTTCTTTAAGTCTTCCAGGGATGGAAGTGTTGATTATTGAACCTTATAAAATTGGCCTCAGCCCATTTATTAGATCCCTCTGCAGATCCTTCTTGCCCTCAGGTAGAGGGCCTCAATACTCCTACTCAAGTTAGTGCCATCCACAACCTTACTGAGGGTGCATTCTATTCCCTTGTTCAAATCTTTCATGAAGATGTTAAACAGGCCCTGTAACTGATCCCTGTGACTGGATGTCAAATGGATCCAGCACCATTCACCACCATTCTCTGGACCTGGCTTTCTCCTCACCTTTGATAAGAGATGGATATTTTCCTTGGCTCTTTTTATGTTGTTAATGTATTTATAAAACCACTTTTTAATTACCTTTCACAACAGCAGCCAGATCAAGTTCTAACTGAGCTTTTGCCTTTCTTATTTGCTGTCTTTGTGACCTAGTGACATCCTTGTGCACTTCCTGAGTGTTCTGCCCCATCTTCCAAAGGTCAAAACCTCTTCTTTTCCCTGATTTTCAGTAGAAGCTCCCTATTCAGGCAGGCCGGTTTTCTTTCACACCAGCTCATCTTCCAGCACATGGCAATGGCCTGCTCCTGTACCTTTAAGGTTTCCTTCTTAAAGTATGTCCAGCCTTCATGGATCCCTTTGTTTTAAAGGGCTGTTTCCCAAGGGGTTCTGTGAACCACTGTCCTGAACAGACTAAAGTCCTTGCTCTGGAAGTCCAAGGTGGAGGCTCTGCTGATCCCCCTTCCTTAATTCACCGAGGATCAGAAGTTATTATTTTGTGGTTGCTGTGCCCAAGACAGCCCCTGACTACCACACCTCTGCCTGCAAACAGCAGGTCCAGCAGAGCACTGCCCCAGGCAGGCTCTCTTACCAGCTGTGTCAGGGAAATACCTCCCACACACTCCAGGAACTCCCTAGACTGCCTGCTCCACGGTTTTTGGGAAGCTTTGCTTTACCTGCAGTCCAGCTCCAAGCTCTGGCACCGTTAGTCACCCTCTAAAGGCATCAGCTTCTCTGGGGACAGTACTGAGGTGCAGATTCAGACACATGTGTAAGGCTTTGTGATAATTTCCTCTCTGTAAAACTACAAAACATTCACATGTAATTCCTAGGTAAAAGTCACACTAAGTTTTAGTTGATTAAATCATACTAAGAGTAAATTATAGTGTTATAGAATTATAGAATTAAGAATTCATTTAAGAGGCAAGGAGTTTAGTCTTCCTGCTTATTTTGTGAAGTTAAGAAAGGCCACATCTCAGGTAAAAATTACCACCAAAGCATTGATATGAGTTGCATAAGGCAGGGCATAAACACTTATTCCTTTGCTTAGTTATTGAAAATAAAGTTATAGGCTTCCTGGTGGGGAGTGGTTCAGCTGCCCAGGCCAATGTGGGAACTGGTTAACATGTACAATGAACAAAATGCATTTCAATAACAAAACCCAGGCTTCACTTAGGGAAACCACTGTATTTTTAAATTCTATTAGCAAGGGGTTTCTGAGCATTTGTGTAATGTATTGTTATGCCTAAAAGAATATGTGTGTTTTGTGGACAGCTGACTCGCCCAGGAGAACACAAAATGCAAATCCGACGTAAAATGTCAAAGAGCAAACAGGATGTGAGTTAAGGCTCACAGCACACATGTCTTCAGGCTGTGCTACTGTGAAAACACAGAGTGCAGCATCTGAGCTGATGCCAGTGAGTGCTCAAAAGACGCAGATAAATTCTAGAACTTCAAATAAATGCCACAGTTTCCTCATATCTTTCTGATGATACAAGGTGCTTTATGGTTCTGGTTTGAACTGTGTGCCAGCAGAGATGATCAGGTTGCACTCATTTAGTTTGTATTACCTAGGAGATAAGCAGTTCCCATTTTCCAGGCATAAAGCAGCAACTCCCTTTCTCAGAAATGAACTGTTGATTGTTAATTCCACTAGAGAGCTGGGATCCAGCTGTAATCATTCACTGAGACACAGGTAAGTTGGAATTTCTTGTTATAAAATAGTTTTACTGAATGAGAAGTTGATTTTCTAATCTTAAATAGGCTTGATAGTAGCCTCAGGCAAGTGTCCCCTCAGCTAACATAAACCATGGACATAATCCCCTTTTTGTTGGACTAGTGCAGCGCTTCACAATATTACAGAGTTAAAATCTCTGTGATGTGGTCAGTGACAAATATTTGTCCAAGTGGAAATCTTTTGACTTTGTCAATTCTTTTTTTATTTTACATGTTGACTAAAGTGCGACAATAGTAACAGCAGCCTGAATGGAGCAATAATATTTATTAATGTTGAAGATCATTTGCTGCAGAGGGAGAGTTTTGTTTACATCAGGAGAGCATGGTAGAGATGGGTTATCTCTTTGGCACGAAGATGATGAGAAATGCAATTGTAGTCGTGTAGGTGAGATATGGATATAATGATTTAAAAAGAATTAAGTAATTCTGGCTACTTCTGAGTAGCCAGTTCTTTAATTTTTTAAAAATACATAATTTGCCAAGTAACAAAGAAAACTGTGAACTGTTTCTGCCTTCTCAAAATCCATTCATTGCTGCAGAGAAGAGCTCACATCAATTAGCAGCTGGCAAAGCATCACACTCAGCAGCTGCTGGCTTTTTAAGTGGTGTTTGCGGTTTCCCTAAATACACAACAAGATGGGATTTTGCCACAGTTTAGAAGTTGCATTTTCAGGGAAGTGAATGTTTGGCAATTAAGATCCTGAGGCACAGTAAGAAAGGAGGTTTGTCCCAGGTCACTGCAGAAACCCATGTGAAAGTCAGATGTAAAAACCAAATCAACCAGCTCCAGTGTTGTGCTAAATGACCAGATGAGCCCTCTCCCATCTAGTGTTTCCTTTTCCTTCCTGTATCTGGTTGAGAAATTAGTATCCAGGCTAATGTCTTTACATACCACATGTCTATTTTAAGCCCTATTTATTTCTACTTTTAATATCACAGTAGTTAGAGGTTTATCTCCCAATGGACCGAGGGGCTTGTTTCTTGCTCCAAGGATTTAAAAGTTAATAATAGGCATAGAACAGTGAGAGGTTAGAATCAGCAAGCTAAGGCAGGTGAAAGCAAGGGACTAGGCTGTGAAAGACCACAATTCTTTTGTTAGCTCTGCCTCTGATATGCTTAGTGATGCTGGATAAACCACATCTTCCCCTTGACAGCACGTGTTTTCTCTGTCTAGACTGACAGTGTTTGTAAGAGAGGATGCCTTTTTCCATTGCACATTAATGAAGGGTTCATATCAATGAATTTCATTCTAAAGCATCTCCAGTGTCTTCTTTTTGTCTGCGCAGGAGAGAAGAGCAAGCTATTGCCAGTATGTTTACCTCTGCCATTTGGGGGCCTCCCCTTCCCCTGGAAGCATCTAAGGTTTCCAATAGGTGGGAAAAATTTGGGTCACATCAGCCTTAGAACCATGGACTTTGCTGCACTACCAATGACTAGCAGTGGTCATGGCAGAAGTGAACAACTTGGCCAGGACACAGACCCAGGAGGACTGTGTTTGTTCATGGGTTGTCAGACTCTACTTGGCTTGTTTTTGGACAGCCTTAAAAAAAGAGTGTCAATACTACATTAATGCTATAGCTTTACTTATTTTATAAAAAGAGGTGAGTTGTCTGAAGAAGGCAAAGTTAATTATGTCCTCTGTTTTCTCTTGCTGACTCTCTCATAAGGACCTGGAGATCACTGTGGCACTGTCACCATTGAACAAGAAGCAAAGTCATTGCAAGGTTAGTGACTCGTAGCAAGAGTTTTTCAGCTCCTACTGCAGATCTGCAACAGTTTGAGCAGCTTGGTAATGTGACTTTGAATCAAGTGAAACTGTTCCTTGGTGTTCCCAGGAGGTTTCCTGATCCCTCCTCTTCTCTTGCAGAGCACTAGAATAGATGCCACATGCTGAGGGGACTAGCAGAGCTTCCATCAACCTAAGAATTGACTGAACTGCCAGGAACAGTTTCTGCACAACTAAGTCTTTTTAGGGCCAGAGAACAAAGCAAATCCGTGTTTTTCAGCCTGTAGACCTCACACCTCTGGTAGTCAGTAAGGAAGCACTAGGCAGTCCATGAAACAGGCTCAGCAACCATAAAATGGATGTGCACCTCCTTATAGCAACAAACAGAAAAGATAAAGGCAAAATGCAATTACTAAATGAACACCTCAAGTTAAGCTTCATTATTTGTTTGGTTGTTTATGGAGACCATTGTGCCAGTACTTGTTTTTTCTTTTCCTCACAACACTGGGGGGATCCTTGGTGTTTGGAAAAAAAGTGCTGTGATGATATTTTGATTAAAGCATTAAAAAAAAAAAGAGAGAATGGACTCTAAAGATTATTACCAGCTCTGCTTTTTTATGGTCCTATATCCTCTGTGATTTCTACTTGTGCTCTCTTCTTTGTCAATTTTGCCACTATTTATAGTTCTCTTTCTTCCTGTTAAAAAAAACAACCAACCAACCAACCAAACAAAGTTGTAGGTTCAGTAAATACTCTCCAGCAATGTTTAGACCAGAAAAAGGAGCTCTTCCCTCTCTCAAACTGTGAGGATAATTTAGCTTGCTTGTATAGTATTGATAGATCCACAGTTCAGAGCTTTGTGTTCTTTCTCTTATTTCTCACTGTTCCATCTCCATTTCCCAAAATACTGTGCCTCCTTCCTGTAATTTGCCAGCTCTTTGAGCTCCAAGTTGCCTGCCCTTTATGACTCTAACACTTAGGATGCTTCCCCACTTCCTCTCCAGTTATTCGGTTTGTTCTTGCATTTTCGTTTTTACTTCCCTGTTGCTGCCTTCTGCCTGCCATTTTCCTCCACACGAAAATACCTTTTCTGCTTTTAAAGTAATTAAATTAGCAGAGCTGATTGAAATCTAGGTGAAGTAATTCTCTGAGCACTGTGCTTTTCAATGGATGCATTACTCAATGCACATTAGCCAGCCTCCTGTAAGCCTCAGTGAATGACAGAAATGAATATTTGATTAATATATTCAACAACAATAGCATTATTCAAACTCTTCACTCTATAAAGTACATTCAGCACACTCAGAAGTTAATGGTGCATTCAGTTTACTCTGTTTGCTCAGCAGAACATGTGCCCAACCCCGAGAGGGAAAATTGAGTCACTGATACATGTAAGGGAAATGGGGTGGGAAGCCTCTTCTGGTCATCTGTGCCTCTCATGAGCAGGACAAAGTGTATGTGTGTGTTGGTAGAGGTTTTTAAATCCCATCTAGAGAACAAAGGATGTATGTGATGAGGAAGAGAGATTACTTGCTCTATTTCGTGACTGGCAGATCTTGTTTTCATGCTTATCACTTGCACTTCAGCTAGGAATGAGAAAAACAAACCAACATATTTCTAATCTTCAGCTTTTGTTCAGACTGGGGTGTGCATGTGTGTATTGAGCAGAGGGGTGAAGTAAATCTAACCACAAATCCCTGTTTTTCACTTCTTGCTCCATTTGATGCTTCCTTGAGTACTTTGTGCAAATAATCTATCTTCTACTGTTTAAGACTCTCTAAGGCCTCTCTGGTAATTTCCAGTAGAGGCCAAGTCTCTTTTGTGGTCTTTATGTCCACAGTGCCAAAGAGATCCCCCTTTAGTGCTTTTGTAACTTTTTAAAAACTTTGAATGATCTCATTTTTAGCTTCAGCATTGCACATTACCCCGACACAAATTGATGTAATCTACAATTCCCACAATCTACTCAATTTCTTTAGCTAGATTCCCTTCTTGACTCCCTTTGTTTATTTCTGCACAAAATGAACCTTCTCCAGATTCTAAATCTCTCCTTGGCTACAAGGATTTGGATCACACTCTTCCTCTCTTGTCCTTAGGTTAGCCAAAATAAAATTTTGCTAAAGCATCATGCCCTGACACTACTGAGCATCTGCTGCCATGTGTACTCCTCCTTCTTGCAGTGTTACAAAATCTCATACCACTGCCATGTTTTTCCCACAGCCCAGCTATGTGCTCACTAGATGATTTCTCTTTTTTTTGTTGCCTGAATCCTCGCCTTGCTCTGAATTTCATACAGCCCACTTAATGTATTTGTCTTCTCTAGTCTGAACTAACTTGACCCCTCATCAGTCTTGTGCCTGTGCTGTCCCATAAATTCAATTTTCCCCTGTTTACCTGTTGAGTAACTCCTTATCTTTGAAGTCTATTTTATTTTTCCATTCAATATGTTCTTTGCAATGCTTCAGTGAATTAATTGTATTTTCAAAGGATTCAAAAGCATCAGTTAACATCCACATCAATAGCAACAGTGATCATAAAGCAAATATAACCTTTCCAAAGCACATTTGCAGCTCCTTTGAAGAGGGGAGGAGCTGTGCTAGTTACAACCCAAACAATACTACAGAACAGGCTCTGTGGCCCTTTAGGTTTGAAGCTGAAGGTTATTCTCTACAGCCATTTCTCATTATCAAGTAAAGGCTGCAACTGGAAAAAATATAACCAAAGTTCTGCAGACCTCTGACTGCACTGTGCACTGTGGGCCACAAGACCTCCCCTGCAGTCCTTCAACCAATTTCAGTTTCTCTTCAACAGAGCCCACAGACCAGGAGCCACCTTCAGTTCTGTGGAATCCCCGATGCCTCGTTACTAAACACCTAGGCAGCAGAATGTGTCGCTCTCTTTCAAATTAGCTTTGCAGGAATTTCATCCATCCGATCTTCTGTCTGGTTAGGATTTGCTCCTTGCTCAGGATCTGTTCATTTTAGTCAAATTCTTGATCCCTGTTTTCTTTGGTCAGAACTTCTTATACTCAATGTGGGATTGGCAAATAAAGTGTGAAGTTGTTCTTTTGTAATCCCTCTTGCTGCTCAGGTAAGGAAGTAGCAGCTCAACTTTGGGGGAAAGAGACCTCGAGGTAACTTTCTCAGTCTATGTTTAGGTATAACCATGGCCTGATTTCCACCAGTGTTGGTTCCCACTGATTTTTGTGCCTTGCTGGTGACCCAGCCTATCTTTCATTTCTGTTCACCTGGAGGCTCAGAACTGGTGTAATAACTCCAACCATGGATTGATATGTGAATTTAGGCCCTTTAAATTAGAAAGGAATGGTGCACTTACAGGGGCCATCAGCAAAAGCCTCCTTGCAGCTGTACTTGTTTTCCATGGAATAACAAAATTCAGAATTCTCTCAAACAGGCCTTGTGCACATCTTAAAGCCTTAAGAGAGGCTTCTTGAGGATTTCCTTCAAACCTCCAGAGGACAGCTCATCCACAAGATGCACATGCACGTGCTAACATTCACTCTTGCACAGTGAATGCTTTGTTTCCTTGCCTGTGATTTATCACATAGTGGAGTGGTCATGTTTGCTGCTGAGCTCCTTTGAGACTGTTGTGATTGTGTGTTATTTATTTAGAAAGCATTAAAGCCCTGAAGCTCATGCCTTCAAAAGTTTGATTTTAAACTTCTGCCTGAACTCTGTTTGCAGATGTGGAAGACAGGAATAGCTCTTTAATGAAAAAGTAACCACACTGCCAAACATATTTAAAAGCACAGGAGCATATGTCTGAAAGGATATAAGCTGGTATTTCCTTGTTATCTTTTTTTATCTGCAGCATAAAGGAGTAGCTTGGTAATCATTCTTGGCAGTATAAATCAGGAATGTATTAATTTCTGCAGCTGTCCCTCAGCTTTCAAGTTAGTGTTCAGCTCTAATGGTAGCAATGCAGGAATATTCAGATAACCTTGCTTCCCAGCAGAAGCCTGACCACAGGCAGAGGTCATGAAGGCCTGCAGAACTGAGGGACAGCAAAACAAGCACTCAACATTCCATCTGTGTTGAGCCTTACAGAATCACAGAATAATTTAGGTCAAAAAAGACCTCCAAGGTCAAGTCCAACCTTTGACCAATGTCCACCTCATCAACCAGACCACGGCACTAAGTGCGCCATCCGGGTGTTTTCTGAACACCTTGAAGGGATGGTGACTCCACCACCTCCCTGGGCAGCCCATTCCAGTGCCTGAAAACCTTTTCCATGAAGCTTTGTGATGCACTGGCCTGTTTACTACTCAAACTTGCCAGCAGATGAACTTGTTCACTACATCAGCAGTACCTGCAGCTACAGCAGTGTCAGTGGGATTCGCACACACCACTGCAGCCACAGAGGGGACATTTCCTCTCCTGCGAGGCTGAGCTGGCAGAAGCAGAAGATGGGATGAGGACATCAAGTGAGATAACACAAAGATCTGGAAACTTCTGATTTCCCTCCTCATCGCATGTCTCCCAGCCACTCTGTGTTCTGGGAATACATCCACTTCATGCTCTTATGGAACAAAGGAGCTTCATAGCCCCAAAGATCCCCTCCCACCTGGAGGTGGGGCTAGGTGCAAAGGTGACTGTGTATTCTCGGTGGATACCTCAGGTCTTCTTTGGACTCTGATGAGTCTCACTGCCAGTGACTCCTTAGGCAGCTCTTCCAAAAGGAGTGTTGAAGAGTTAGGACAGGGGAAGACTTGTGCAGATAAGAAACTAGCACACATACACACATGCACACATGTTATTTTGGAGTAATAACAAGAAATACAACAAATAAAATCCAATGAAGCAGGAAAAGACTTAAAATATTGCACAAGTTTACCAAAAAGTTAGACCACAGACAAAAAGAAATAAATTTGTATTTGTGTAGTCAACTGAGTATGGGACGCTTGGCTCCTATGCATAAATTTGAAAGTGAAATCTGACTACACCATGTGTAGTATTTGCATAACTGACAGGGCTAAGTTGAGTGTAATTCAGTGGTGGTGTTGGCCTGAGCTTGCCAGAGAAATTCAGGAGACCCTCAGGAAGAACAGGCATATTTCCCACAGAGGGCAGCTTAACAGAATGATTAGACTTCAGCCTAACTGACAAAATGCATTTAAACAGCAAATAAATTTTGTTCAATAGCCTCAGAATGTGTCAGAATTATTAAATTATCAGAAATAAGAACAGCTTGTTGTTCTTATTTAAATTCTTAATATTAAATTACTTCTAAAAGCTTAATAATTTTAGATTGTTTCAGCTACTGGTTATAGTTTATGTTGAATGAATATCTCATTTGTCTTCACCCAAGAGGACACATCTCTCTGATCTTGTGTTTCTTTGATATAGCATTTCCTTCTTCCCCTGAAGATAAAAATGAGCTGGGCATTCCTACGTGATCTACTGAGTGGAGTGAATAAATACTCAACAGGAATTGGAAGAATCTGGGTAGCTGTTGTGTTCATGTTCCGCTTACTGGTTTATGTTGCTGCCGCAGAAAACATCTGGAAACATGAACATGATGAATTTGAGTGCAATATCAAGCAGCCTGGTTGTGAAAATGTCTGCTTTGACCATTTTTTCCCTGTCTCTCACATCAGATTTTGGGCTTTGCAATTAATCATGGTCTCCATCCCTTCGCTCTTGGTTGTCTTTCATGTTGCTTACAGAGAGAACAGAGAGAAACATCACAAGCAGAAACTTTACAAAAATCCAGGAAAGATAGATGATGGATTGCTCTGCACTTACCTAATCAGCCTCATTTTAAAAACAGGACTTGAAATAGTTTTTCTCGTTCTGTTTTATAAATTGTACAATGGATTCAAAATACCACGTCTTGTGAAATGTGACATAAAACCATGTCCCAATAGTGTAGACTGTTATATTTCCAAATCCACAGAGAAGATGATTTTCCTCTATTTTCTGGTGGCAACTTCATGCCTGTGCATCTTATTAAATCTAAGTGAACTGAGTTATCTGATTTTCAAATACTCTACAAAATGCTATCTGAAGAGACACATGAAGAAACAGCAAGGCTCAAAAAGCGATTGCTGCGAATCAGAATTCATCAGGTGCAGCAGTGCAGCAGCTGCAGGACGACTCCAGAACAGCTCATCATCTTTGCCTCTGAATATGCAAGATGAACATGAAAAACATTCCCTGCTGACATGAAAGAAGGCTGGAGACCACCCTCCCATTACACAAGCTGTTTTTGACAAATTGCTTTTCCAATCAGTGTTTTGCAGAACTACCCTTTGAAAGGATAGTTACATAGGAAATGCTGTTTCACTGTTAGTTCCCCATTACTTGAGCTGATAAATTTGGTTACATTATGTATGTCGTACATAGAATCACTGAGACCTTTTCATGTTGAAACAAGAAATGTAGAAGATCTGAGAATTCCATGAAGCTTTAATATAAACACAGATGCTTAAGATAAATCATGCAGAAACAATTGCTCAAACAGTTGTGTACTGAATATTACACAGAATTGCTTTGGTACAAGCAAAAATAGGCTTTTTATATGCAGAGACAGGAAGAACCTGGGATTGATTAAGATGAACAGCAAGGGGGTGTACAGGATTTGTCAGGTGGGTAGATCAGACCTGGTAACTGCTGAAATGGCAATGGGAACATGCTGGCATTGCTGTGCAGTGATTGCTGGGCCTTGAAGTGAGCTGGATAGTCACAAGTCCATTCCATTGGACTACTATAAAACATCTCAAAAAAAGAAAAAAACCAAGAAGAGGTAGACACACGTAGTTTAGCCCATGTGATAAAGACAGATTTGGTTATTTAGCTGTTTGTGGAGCACCTCCTGCTGGAATGATTTGAGCCCTTACACCTGTTAGGGTGTTAATCATCAAAAAGTGTCCTTTAAGAAAGGCACTTGCAGTTGTGCAAGCAGCATGTAGCAGGGTATAGAGTTAACTCCTGGTCACCTGAACCAAGCAGCTCCATGTCATTAGACTTGTCTTCTGCTCTGTGGTAGTGGCATTTAAGTGAGCAGATCATTCCCAGTTCCCTAGGATCTGAACAAAAAAATGCAGACCGCACAGTACAGCAGAACATAGCCAGTAGTCCCTAGTATTAAGCAGCCTAGAATCTGGTCCCTTCAGTAATGCTGAAAATATGCTACTACTTCAGTAGATTTCTCTGCTGCAGAAGAACATGTGAAATCTAAAAATATGAAAAGCATCCAGTAGAAAGAAAGTAAAAAAGAACCAGCTGTTCACTCCCTCAAATTTCAAAGTATCTCTTAAACACCACTCACCTCTGCTCTTTGTTATGCATGTTGTTTGGGCTAACAGGAAAGGCAGAAATTAGCCAAGACATGTCTTCTGTTGAACCTAGGCTTCTAAGATAATGGAAAGTAGTGCCTTAAAAAACTTCCTTCAGGGTAGTGTTCTCTTTCTGTTGCTGGAATGAAAGACCTTTGGACATACATCTGCTACTGAGTCTGATCAAAACTCAGTGTTTAGAGAAAAACACCAGCTGAAGTGGAGCTGCCTGAATGCTGAACTAATTTTATTGTTCCTGCCAGGAGAAGGAGGAAGAAACAGTAGCAAAAGCAGGTTAACTCTTTTATCACTGAGGCTCCCTCCGGCCCCTCAGCTTTGGTTACAAAGCATAACATTTAATGAGCAGCAGTTACAGAGCAACCTTAGCCACTAATGATCAAGATATGAACTTTTGATGGTGATTTTCAAGGTGGGGTTTGTTGTTTGGGTTTTTTTCCCCTGAAATAAACCTACTTTTATAAAACACGGAAAGACATTTGCTGCAGCTGAATTTAGCAGCAACGGCAGTTCCTCAGATAATAGCTTGCCAGATAGTTTTAAATCTTGACTGATGCTGAATCAGTGCTTATATAGAGACAGGGTGCTTTATACAATTCAGAACATTTTCTGTTAAATCTCTACATCCACAGAATGTGGCTCATGACAGAAATGCAGGTAGAAAGTCTTTTGCAGCTCCTGGACAAAACCCACCATAAAGTGCCTGAAGCAAAACCATCGCCCATGAACCCTGTGAAACTGCGACTGCCACATCTTAAATAACTGAGAACAAACCCCAAAATATTCCTGGCCCATCTGGACCCTCAGCCATCATTTTATTAAGACAAGGGCAACACTATCAGAGAAAAAAAAAGTTTTTTAAATATTTGGATTTTAATAACTGAGGACAGATTTTCAAGAGGACATTAATGAAAAAAAATATTCATTGTTTTTAAAGTAAGGTTTATTTGAAAGAAAATGAAGAGAAGCGAACAGTTTAGCCAACACAGGTTTCTGATAAAATTAGTGCATTAGCTGCTCTCCAATAAAAAAGTATATTAAGTCAGGGCTTGAAGGGTTTTAGAGCACCCCCTAAAGCTCTGTGACTGGTCAGAGATTACCAGTTAGACCAAAAATTTTCCCATCAAACAAGAACTCTAATTCTTTAGAATGTATATTCAAAATTTTATTTTTTATTCTATCTTCCAACAGCCAAGAAATGATAAATAAATTCCAAAATCAATGTTTCGAGTCTTGGAGGATACTTCAATTTTGACAAAGCCAGTACCTTACATGAGAAATATTCTGAAAAATTATTATGGACCAACTCCACATAACCCGACTCACTGGCAGCAAATCGCCAAGTAGCCTTCACACCATGTGTTGCAAAAGTTGAGTGTTTGACAGGACTACTAATGAAAATGAGCATCACTTAACCTGAGAGAACAGAAACAAGTTCATCTGCTTTCTGAACCCCTGCTCTTGGCAACCATTTGGTCTTTTACTGGCTCCTTCCCTTTCCCTGCTTTTATATGCCTTTGTTCTCCAGTTTAAGTTTCACTCATCCTGCACCCCTGAAGGCATTTGCTGTTACATTTTTGGTTCAAATTACTTTACAGGTTTGGTCCCTAAACTTCTGAGTCACTCAGACTAACATTTAAAAAAACTGAACTCAAGTGCTATGTTCCTCAAAGATATAATCAATTGACAGGAAACTGATCTGAGCCCATACCATAATGAGGAAATAACAATCACTGCATGCACATTCATACAAAAATATTTACCTCATTCGTATTTCAAAACATCCCTGCAAACATCAAAAGATCTGTCTTACACAGACTCTAATTTCCTTTAAAATCCAAATAAGCTTCTTGCCTTGGGACAGAAGAGGTTTGCAAAAAAGACACAGACAAAATATTTCCCTATTTGCTGTTAGTTCCTTCCCTCTAGTCCCTTCTCCAGTACCAGTGGCCCCATCTGCCACCTCTTTAATTGTATCATCTCCATACCAAGGCTACAGGCAGGGCTGAGCAGCACATGAGCAGGAGCTTCTCCAACCTAGGGAACCTAAACCCCAGCATAGCCTGTCCCTCTCTCCTCTGCACACAGGTGGGAGCCCCAACGAGCTAATTCTTTGGCACAGAAACTAACTGCAACAATCAGCCAACCACTTGCCCCTCACCTGACCCAACAACTGATTCCAATGTTATTTCCACAAGCACTGCTTATTTACCATCCAATATCCATGGATCAAATGTCCCAGTGAAATGCTCTAGAACCCACAGTCCCTCCATCCTGCTGAGAAGGACCACCCTGAAACATGTGGGGACAAACCCACTACTCTTATTTACACTGAATTAGGGCTCAGATAATAGCAGATTCCTTATAAACACAGTTGAGCACCAAAGAGGCTGACTGTTTAAAGGAGTCTTTTGATCATAAACCAGCATTTAGACTCCTCAACTTGATTTGGTTGCTTCCCCATCAGCAACACCTGCTGCTTTAGTCAGCACATTCCTGATGGCAACAAGGGGCCTCAAAGAAGGCACCTTTCCTTGAATGCTCCACAGCTAATGGGTGACAATTCTGGAAGGCAGAGACATAGAGGAAGGAGAAAGAAAAGGCAGAAGCAGAGGACTGGGCAGTGGAGCCGAGACACCTTCGGGGCGTCCCACAGGCTGCAGTGCTGCTGGCGCAGCTGGCCCAGCCACCTCGGAGCCCCACCCCACCCAGCAGCCCTAAGGGCAGGGGTGTGGCTTCACACCACAGAGAAGCTGCCCATCCAGGCCTGCTAGGGGGGGAGGTTTTCCGTAGCACCCAAGGTAAAACATCTAAAACAAACACCAAATTTATTTCCGTGGGAGTTTTTGTAGGTGGCTTTACAAACCAGAGTGCCCTCTGTGGTCTGTGGTATTTTAAATCAGACCATGCCTTTGGTGCCCCATTTTAAAAGTTCCAAATATTCCTGTTTGTTTTTTAAAAAGGAAATAACAAACCCTGTACCAGCTTACCTGTTGGACAGGCTGTCAGTAACCACCTAAAAGACAGCGTGCCATGGAATCTACTAACTATATGGGTAAATCATCTGCTTTAATTGGATTGACTGGGATTAGACAGTATTAAATATTTTATTCTCAGAAATTCAGATCCAAATCAGAAATTACTACCTGGATATTTACAACATTGTATTTTTTAATCCTTTTCTCTTTTTTTAAATAGCATTCTAGTATAGCACTGTGCAGCTAAATAGTTGTATGCTATCCTCAGTCCAAGAACTGCAAATTATACAGTATCAATCATCGGGAATGTTGAAACTATTCAATTTACACAACAAAAACATTCTTCTACAGACTAACAGCTGCGAAGTTTGTTGACAGTGATTGAAGTGGCTGGGTACGGCTGAAAACACGAGAATTCAGGTGAGCTTTGAGGATCCTCTCCAGAGGATCACCTGTAGAAGTTCCCTCTACAATCATCATGGCTGGTATCCAACAGCAGCTCCATCCAGGGGGAACCAGAGGCCTCTGGCAGGTAGAAAATGGCACCGAGTACTTGTAATGATTATAATGATCACTCTTAAGAGTCAAAATGAAAGGGCTTGTTTTGGTTTTATCATTCTCAGACTGCACCTTTGATTCACTAACGTGGCATAATAAGAGTTTGGTCACTTGGGAGGGATGGAAAGTGGGAGGAGCCACCAGGCTCTGTTCAAATGGAAGCACGGGCTTTCTGCGAAGGTAAGCAATTTAGCACCATGTAGCAAACCAGGGGCTGTGCCCGAGGTGAAATGCTGTTGCTGTTCACACATAATTCTCACTCTCGCAACAAGTCACTTCATTTGGTTGTAGGAAGGTGCCCTCTACACCGATATTCAGGAAAACTGTCAGAGATTCCAGGTGAATAGCTTATGAGCAATCAAATCTAGCATTTAATGCAAAAGCTTTACACAGCAAGACAAGTTTATAGAAAAAAAATAGAAAAAGAATCAAGCCAATCTCACCCAAGATAAAGACTGTTTTATATTACTGAAGGTAGGTCACATCCAGTAAAGAGAATAATCCAGAGAAGTTTTTGGTACTGCACAATCCAGCTGGCTGAGTCAAACATAACCAAGCATGAAAACCAACACTGAAGATTCCTGGGTTCTGACAGCTCCCACCAATGCATTCACACTTTTGGTTACTGAACAAACGGGATACCTGTCATTTCAGTTAGCAGCATACAGAGGAATTGCTCCGATCCCGGGCACTACAAGCAGCACCGCTTCTGAGGCTCGTTCCAGTGTGGAAAAGAGAGGTTGTGAGTGGTGCCACAGTCAGCAAGAGGCAGAGGAGCGCAAAGGGAGCCTATGCCACCAACAGAGCACAACCACCGAGTTCATCTGTAAGATCACCATCTCACTTCCCTTTCAGAAAGTGCCTTGTTTATTTAGCTTTTAATGGTATGGCATAAGGACTCGTGTATTTTATAGATAGATACCAAACTGGTATTATCAAAATAAACCCATCTGTTTTATAAACCCACTATTTACAAAAACGGTTTCTGAAGTTTTTTTGTTTTGTTTTGTTTTTTTAACAAAAATTAAACTATACACCAATCTAAGTTACAGAAACAAAAATAACCTTTATAAGATCACATGTATAAAACAAGAAATGAAATGTGTTTTTATTTAAGGCAATACTGGGCTACTTCACAAATCACCACCTCAAATATATACACTGCTCCACACTACTAATTTTCTATCACATTCACAACAGATTCTTTAATACCAAATATTGTTTTAAATCTTCGATGTAGCAAACTATTTTTATTCACATTTCCATTTTTATTATGGAATCATAAATGCTTTGTAACCAATTAAAAGCAATGAAAAATGTAGCTATAAGAAAACTATTATATTTATGTGTTAACTACATATGAATATCATCCATAGATACTGGATGTTAAAATTTACAAAAATGAGTGTGTCAGTACGTTTAACCTATGAAATGTGATCTTATCCAGCTTTTCTTCTGTAAATAAACATTTTATGCAAAATAAACTGGATATGGCAGACTTAGCTAGCTTTAGTTCAAAAGTTCTTAATTTAAAATGATTAAAGGACAGTTTTAAAAACTTGCTCACTTAGTTACAAATTAAAATTCCGAATATAAATGTGTCATTTAATAGTTTAGACTTACAGACTGCTGGTGGCAGTAAATGATTTACAATAATAAATATATACAAAAAAATGTATCTACAAATAAAGAAAACTGTTATACATGAGAAGTAACCTGGTGAAAGATACCAATCACAGACAACTCACAAAGATTTAGTTTATGGAAAGGACAATCTGATAGAAAGTTGAGGTCTCGATCAAGTATTTACAAAACTGAAGCAATTACTTTCTTCAAGTCCCATAGGGATAAAAACAAATAAGACATTTACATGACTCACGTCATGTTTTTTGCTAGATTAAATCACTGCAAAATAAAAGAGCTCCACAGTTACTAGCATGCTTGATGGCTTCCTATTCAAAATAAAATCTATTACAGGTCATGGTTAAACACATTAGGTTTTCAGTACTTTGATTCCCCTTCCTCAGTACCCAAAACAATTACTTTTGCAGCTATAACTTCTGGATTATCCTCCCAACGTCCTTCGAGCTTTCTCAAACTGACAACAGGTTTCATTTCCTGAAGCTGCTTCAACACACGCTCAGTGCAGTCCTTGAGAGTTTTGTCTAACACTATCTTTACATTATCTCCACACGGAAGCCGTGAGGGGTTGGCAAACGGTACAAGGGTTTCAGTTTCAGAACACGACCAAGTGGGGTTATCACTTGCTACAGGGGCCTTCTCACTGGCTTTCCGTGAATTTGAATGGGATCCTTTTTTGGTTCCGCTGCTATGGTATTCTCTTTCAGAGTTTTTCTTTTGCTTCACAGCAGATTCTTCAAGGAACTTGAGGAATGACACTTCAAAACCCATTGGCTTGAACGAGCTCCAGTCAAAAGCTGCAGGTTGCTCTTCGGCTGTTTGAATGGCGACAGCAGTCTCTTCCTCCTTGTGCGGGCTACTCACACCACTGGGCAGTGCTTCCTCTGTTTTCTCAGCTCTCTTTCTCTTACTCTGAGATACATTTTTTTCTTTATTTGCTCTTTTCAGGTTGTTTGATTTTTGCTTCTCTGAGGGGCAGGAGCTGGCCTCCTGCAAGTCACTATTTACACTGGAAGAGATTTTTGCTTGATTTTCAGCAGTTGAACAATCCTCATTAATTAGCTTAGTAATGAATAATTCTGTCAGTTCATCCACTTCATCCTTCTCACCTTTTTCAGTTTCTTTTTGTGGTAAGGTAGTTGTGCTTGGATCATTATTGCTCGCTATCAAACTCGGTTCAGGCTCTTTCACATCAGTTTTTTTATCAGTTTCCTCCTGCTCAGAGGAGGCTTCCTTTACCTGGGAGACAGAGTGTTTTTTAGATACAATAAGAAGATTCCTGTGCTGGGAAGTAAAAGCTTTGGACAGTTTGTGACATTTATAATGCCTTATGATGTTACTTTCACTAGTGACTACGGATGAACATCCCTTTATCATACATGGATACTGAGTTATGAACCTGCTTGTACATTCCGATAAGGCGTCATTTTTGGCCTTTATTAAATACACATACTTGCCACGTTTCAGTGAATAAGCCTTATTTTCCTGAACCTGTATTCCTTTTGAGTTTTTGTTTTCCAAGTTCACATTTTTCTTTCGTTTTGTTTTCACTGACAGCCTGTTGCCTTCTTTTCCTGATCTGTTTTTCAGTCCTCTCTGTTTAGACTTCAACGGCTTCTCCTGATTTGCTTTGCTTGAAATGTTTTCTTGGCCTGGTGTCAGCCTCCTGGGTCTTATTAGATGATCTTTATGCCTGTCATTGTGTTTGTTAAAAATATGCCTCAAGAGGTTAGACCTAGTAGCATAAATACGGTCACAGCCTTCACAGTCACACTTGAACATGCCATCATCATCTACTTTGTTTGCCTTTATCTCAACACTGTGATCTGTCTCAAGATGCACAACATAGTTAATATATGCTGTAAATGAAGACTTACACTGAGACTGGTCACAAAAAAACCTTCCCACCTCTGGGGCTGATTTCATGTTTCCGATCTGTTCGGGGGTCATGTCATGAAGCTTCATATAATGCTGTATCAAGCTGGTAACTTCCTGGAAGATGCGAGAGCAGTCACTCACCTCACACCTGAACTCTCTGACAGCAGGTTTGGTTTCCACCTCCTCACGTTCCTCTCTGCCTTGCTCATTCTCCTCCTCCACTTCAGCAGAGAAAGCAGGCAGGTCTGATTTGTGCACAGCTTGGTAATGAAGGATGAGGTTTTGCTGTATTGTGAAAGCTGCAAAGCAGCCCTGATGGACGCACCGGTATGGTCTGTAAGGGCTGTATCTAGTGGGAAAATCCAGGGATTTTGTTACAGGCTTCCTACCATTCCTCTCCTCTTTCTCCTTCCTGTGCCTCCTAACTTTGCGTACTTTGGCTTGTTCCTGCCTACTGTCAAAAGATGCTGGGTTGTGCTGCTCCAGTGGAACAGAAACCACCTGGGGAGGTTTTTCCAGTCTTTCAGGTATATGATTTTCTGGGAGAAGTTTTTCCAGTACTTTTACAGGCTCTACAAAGTCCTTTATCTGAGTTTCTTTGACCAATGGTGCTACAGTTTTGTTTTCTACTACTACTGTCTGCACAGTTTTTATTTCAACAGGTTGTGGGGCTGCATTTACAGTTTCATGTTGAGATCTTCTGCCATAAGGCCTCTTAATTTTTAATTTTACCATCTCCTCTGTTGTAAAATGATGTACAAGCTGACAGTGTGCTCGGAGATTAGAGTTTCTTGTGAATGTTTTAGGACAGGTGGCTACAACACATTTGAAGGGGGCATACTTCAGTTGATGTTTCTTTATTTCTAGTATCATTTCTGCAGTGTACTGATGGATCTTGCCATAGTGTTTAAATAATGCATCTTTTGTCATAGCACTGTAATTGCAGCCGGGACTCTGACATACAAAAGGTTTATTAACTCTGTCACTAAACTGAATGTTACTTGCCTCTGCAGATAGCTGGATGAGGGGTTTATTTTCAAGTGATACAACCGGAACTGCTGATGCTAGCTTATCTGCCAGAGGACACTGAGAAACAGTCTCAGAGATGGGGATGGGAGAATCATCTTCCAGCTTCAGTTTTTGCAAGCCTTCCAAAATTTCTGACATTTGAGTATCATCCTTTTGAGATACCTCAGGCTGAGCAGAGCTACTCTTTGCAGCAGTAACGTTCCCTGTGTGCACAGCAAACTGCGTAGAAGTTGGTAGTTTTACACTGTGTGCAGAACTTTCTGAAGCAGCCTGGGCATTATTTACTTGCAAGTTCTGTCCTGAAGCAGCAACGGTATCCTGAATTTCAGTTTTCACCTCAAGCCTCTGTGAATTCATAGCAGTTTTAATTATTTCCAGGGTTTTTTCAAAGTTCTGCATAACACTGTCCTGTGAAATCTGTTCTTCCGAATTTGCCTGCATACAAGAATTTGCAGCCATCATTTCGGAATCCCCATTTTCAGTTTTTACTGTTAAAGGGGGCATAACTGTACGGGCCTCAAGATTTGTTTTGAAATTCTCTTTGATACTGGCCATGAGTAACTGATTGTCAACATTACTGAGTTTCTGTGCAAGGTTTTCCACCGCCGCTTGAGAGCCACAATTTGCCAGCAAGTTGGACTGAAAATTTTCTCCCTGTATTTGCAGGTTTCCTTCAGTGCTTTTGGTAAGAAGTCCCATTACTGTTGCATTGTTTACTGCTAATTTCTGTGATGCACTGGGCGCAAGCAGGGGTGTAGGTGTTTTTCTCTTCCTCTTTGAAGAGCTGGTTCCCTTCTTACTCAAGTTGTTTGATCCTGAATTCTTGGGACTACTTATGACTGAAACTCGTGAACTGTTCCCTGCAAAGTTTTGTGCTGCTGCAACAGTGTTAGAATACGAGCTGGGACACAAGCCATTTTCAATGGTCTTTAGCATTAAGTCCTCTGTTGCAAAAACAGGCAAACCCTTGCATTCGTTTAATGGAGGAATTTTGGCACTGAGGGTCCTGTTTTGGTCTGTCAGCAGGGTGCTGGGGTTACAGACTGTCTGCAGCAGAGAGGGCGTGGCTGAGCTGGGGAGAACAGCTGCATTTATCTGAGTTGTACCAGAGACACAGCTCGTCGTAACCACACGTGGAAGTACCTCTGTGTTATCAAAGCTACTCGGGATGCCTGCAGTTTCCAAGGCTTGTTTTATAATTTGATTGCCTTCCTCATTCCCACTGGTATTAAAGTTCGTCACATTAGCCCGTGGAAACATAGTCTGCAGTGTGGAACGATTTTCAGCTGCAAGTAACTGGAGGAATGATGGATCTTTAAAACACGTCTCTGGATTGAAGGCAGACTCCCGAGGTTGCTGCAAGTTTAATGAATTTGAAGAAAGAATCATACTGGCAAGCAAAGATTGTCCATTAGCCTGGAGAGCTTCTGGAGAAATTTCTGATCCCTCGAGAGGCTTACAGTAAGACCTCTTAGATAAGTGACCACCAAGTGATCTAGGATTAGTAAAAACTCTGAAACACCTGCTACAGATAAATTTGCCATCTCTGATTATTGCTGGCCACTTTGCCCGCTTGTTATGTTTTGGCTTCCTTTCTTTCCCATTTGAGCCCCTGCCACGATCTTTTTTCACCTTTTCTGAAGCTGGATGCTGAGAACTAGTGTCACTGAAGTTATTTTCATTACTCAATTGTGAGGGAAATATTTGATCAACGCTTTCCTCTTTTGGGAAAGCAGAACTCGTGTTTCCTTCTAGTTGCAAAGAAAAGCTATTTGTGTTATTTTCCAGTTGTGAGAAGACTGAATTTGGAGGATTCTCTGCCGATGAAGGAAAGAGAGACATTGGACCATTTTCTGCAGGCAAAGGAAGAAAAGGATCTGAACCACCATCAATATTCAGAGGCATAACTGTTTTTGCCAGATCATCCAGCTGGGAAGGTAAGGTTGCAGCAGACAAATTTTCCATTTGTGAACACAAAACACTCTCAGGCTCACTTTTAATACGAGTAGACAAATTTGGATTTATGACACTTTCCACTATAGGCAACATAGGATTTGCCAGATTTTCTAGGTGGGTTGGGAAAAGAGTACTTGAGACATGCTGCACTTGACTGGAACAGGTGGGGTTCAAATTTGATTTGTTCTGTGCAGTAAAAGCAGCTCCACTGGGATTGCCCACTTGTGATGGCATAAGATATACAATCTTCCCATCGTTCGGCACATTTTGCAGATTGCTGGATCTCCGCGGTTTCTTATTTTTACGCTGCATTTTAAAAGCAGCGTATTCATCAGGGTGTGCTGCCTTCATGTGTTTGCCAATGCTCTGTGACGAATTGTACGTTCGAGTACACCCCTCAACCTGACAATTAAATTTCTGAACTGGGGCTGCTGGTGACACGGCTGGAACTAAAGAGCTGTTTATGTTAGGCTGTGATGGAATAAATGTAATACTTTCTAATGTTTTTAAAGGCAGGTTATATAGATTAGCTGCAGCTTTAATACTGTCTTCAATTTCAAGTTTGGAAATGGGCACACCGTTTCGATACCCTGTCTGATTCTGCATGCTGAATGGATTTACAAGGCTCACTTGTCTTTCTAAGCTTTTTGATTCAAGGGCTTCTGGTTTTAATGTGTCTGAGGTCACAGAAACATTTTGAATATTCTGAGTTTGACTGAGACAGCCTTCCTCCTTTCTCTCTTGGAGAACTGGAAGACAAGAGTCAACTGATGGGCACAACTGCTGGACTCCAGGTTTAGTAGTATCTACTTTATTGGCAGCAGCCAATTTACCTCTTTTTAGGAAGTTCTCTCGGATCTTCTGGTTAACAACAGACAGCTTAATGCTGCCTGCTGGAACTGCTTCTTCTGTCTTTATTGAACCCATAGGAGACTGCTCTGAGCCAGCATTTGGCAAGGAATTGCTTTGCTGCAGTACACTCACTGATGCATTTACACTTTCATTCCCACCTGGTTCTGCTTTGATTTGGTTCCAGACATTTTCTCCTTCAATGAAACTCCTTCGGCTTTCAGCTGAAGGAGATGTCAATTCCTCTTTAACTGCAACTCCATCAGTATTTTCATTAGCTTTAGAAGGCTGACTAAGATCAGGCTGACTAGTTTGGTTTTCAGGCTCCTCTTCTTTTTCAGGTTGCTTGTTGTGATCCTCAATGTGCTTCTCCAGTTCATTCTGTGAGCGGTACACCTTCCCACAGCCTGTGACTCTGCATGTATAGGTATTATAGTGTTGTGCTTCGTGGTCATAGAGTAAATAGGCTTCAGAAAACACTCTGCCACATTTGGGAAACATACACTTAGCTCTGAAGACTTGATGCTCTCTCCTATGGGTCAGCAGCTCAGCGTAGCTGTTAAAGCCAGCCTTACATTTCATCTGTATGCAGATATAAGGCTTGCTGCCACAGTGCATTTGTAAATGATCATTCAGGTGAGTAACACTTACAAAATGTCGTCTACAGTACTGGCAAATCACTTTTTTGCTCTGCATTTCAAGAAAACGTTTAGCTTCTTCATTGTCTTTATGGCCCTTTGCATGTGCTATTAGATTTTTAAAATATTTAAAGCCTTTTTTACAAAGTGTTACAGGGCAGGTGAATTCGTTAACAGGGGGTGGTTTTTGAACTGGCACTATTTCTGGTATGTAAGGTTTATCTTTGTCATCATTTTCATCATCTGAGCCATCATTATCATTAAACACAATGAAGTCTGTTGAATAGAGGCTGTTCTTCTTAATGGGTCGCTGCTCCTGTTTGGACACAGAATTAGTTTTCTGATTCTCATTGGCAGTTGCTATTTTAGGAGGTCTTCCCAGTCGCCTCAGTGGTTTCATAGCAGCCAACCTCTCTTTGCTAGACTTTTTCACATGCAAAGTTACATGGGGAACAAAGTTTTCTTTAGAATTAAAATTTTGGGCACAAATAGGGCAACTGTAAATTCCATCTTTGTAATGTTTCTGTGCATGTCTGACTATTCTATGACCTAGGAATTCCTTGTCGCACAACACACAATACTGCATGTAAGCTTGCCAGTTCCTAAATCTAGCTGATATGAAGCCCCTCTCTCTGAGTTTTTTGATTTCTCTCTTTTTCTGCTTTTCATCTCTAATACCCCTAAGAAGGCTGGTAGCCTCATCAATGCCAGCAAGCCCATTCAGAGAAGTTTCTTTACTATCTTCTTGGCCATCCTCCAGCTTCTCATAAACTTCACTATCGTTCAGTTCGTCTATGGATGACACGATGGATGCCTCCTCTCCCATAAGTGCCAGACACTGACGCTTTAGAGTTTTCCAGTCCCAGAACTCTGGATCAAAAGGCCACTGAGTTTTCAGTACAAGTAAGAGCTCACAGCGCAAAGAATTTGGTATTGGAAGATTCTCTTCATCGTACTTCTGGTCAGGCTGGTTATATAGCATTTCAACAGCATAATACGCATCCACAGTGGGTTCCAGAAGAAATTCACTCAGCTGACAAGCACGTTTCACCTCCAAATCATCTGGAAGTAAGCAGGAGATAGTCTTGCAAATAGATATCTTGACATCTGCATTTTCACTGGATTCCAAGCGCAATGCTTTCACGCACAGTTCAATGCAGGTTGCAAGTCCAGCACCATCAATCTGTAAAGCAAGACTGATTTTAGTAAGTCACCTTATCTAACTCTTTCTATACTTTTAAGTAAGAGATGTTATTCAACTGTGTCAGAAAAAATACACCTGGGGTTCACAGTAATACTTTTTACCTCAAGAAACAGAATGTATTGTCTTCAGATACTATTCCTTAAGTTGCATAATTTGTCTTCATGCTACTAAAAAAAATTGAAGCTTACATACCGCTAAAAGACCAATTAATTGTATACTCTGTCTAGTTTGAGGACTTTTTGGACTGTATGCTAGAGGTATTCAGTTTATATTAGAGCAAAATTGAGCCTTTCCCTTGGAATAAAGCCTGTCCGTTGTGCCACAGGTATTTGAGATGACTTAAAATTGGGTAGAATTCAAATGGTAAAAACTGCTGCGGTTAAAGAAAAACACGTGATCTTCAGAAAGATCTGTAACTTGGAGATCACTTTAGGTAAAAGGTTTGCTTTCATTTTTAAAAATTATGTCACTTCAAAGTCAACTGATCTCGACTGAACACATGGCTTCAGTCCAACTGAAAGCAGTAAGTACAGTTAAATTTTGTTAAATGTTCCATCATTTGAATGTTGTAAAGGTCACGTGGTCTTTATTCATTCATACCCCAAGGCAACTCCATTTACATTTACATTGACTTTACAAGCTCTTTATGCCACCAGGGATGCACAAGAGAGGCTGTGGCATACACGAGAATAAAGTTCAGAAAATTGATGAATGTACAATACAAGACTACTGCCTACATGGTCTCTAATTTCTGCCAACAAGCAAATGATCAAAGGCTCACTGGAGAAAAATCAATATGGCACAGAGCAGGCAGAGATCTAAATGTCACAAGACTCTGCAAAAATTATTTTCCTCCCCCTCTCTAATTCCAATTTATTTCACATCTTTNGGGGGGGAATCTTTAAATTTAGAAGCCCATGATTAGCCATACCAGAACACTGAAAAATAAAACCAGGAATTTTTATGCTTAGAATTAATATCCCAACATACAGAAATCTTCGAAAGAGCTCAATTTAGCTATCAATATTAAATATTGCAACTACTAAAGAAACTAAGAAAATTAGATGACAAGGTTAGCTGAGAAAGATGAGTAGGGTTTTAATACAACATTGGGTCTAAGCCCACAAATTACAAGTATTTAATTTATCAAAACAAACTGTATTTATAAGTAGCAATTTGAAGGCTTTGAGATGTAGTTCTGGGGGGGTTTCTGGGTAGTTTCTTATTTTCTTTCTAAATTTCCTGCAGTTTTCCTTTTCTTATATATTAAATACACGCTTCATTTCCTTTCCTCTTAAGCTAGTCCTCTCCATTTTTGGTGATTTTTGAAATACAGAAAATAATGGTGAGGAATGTTAGGGCCTGCTTACAGAAAATATCACATTTAGAGGACACAGGCAAACCTAGAAACTATAACCTCATCTTTAGTGTGTTCTTCATCTGAGCTGTGGCATCCACAGCTTTTCTGTTAAACGCCGCTTTTTTTTTTTCCAAAGGAACCAAAGTCTTAATGATTCAAAATGAATCAATTTATAATTTACCTGCAGCAGGAAGTTACTATGGCCTTTCCTAAAACCAATTAGGGTTGCCCTGAAACTAATCCTACACAGAAAGACAGGATGTTAAAGAAGTTTTCATAAATTTTCCTGATTGCAATTCCAATAAAAGTGCCAAAAATATTCTTTCAGGAGTATCCTTACCTCTGAGTTAATTACTTTAATCAGGAAGAAAATGTGATAAACAGTCTTAGTTAACACAGAAAGTTGACGACATCTCTCTAGATACACTTGAATAGAAGGCTCTACCCTTTGCTGCAGTTTACTCCAGAAAAGAGTCAGTTCCCTAGAACAAGAGAACAATATTTCAGGGCCATCAACACAACCACTATTCCGATAACAAGAAATGCAAGGCTAAGAACAGTTTCCATTTTGTCCGGAAAAGGAAAAAGTCTGAAATTTATTCACACCTTATCTTTTATTAAAATACCCACACTCAAGTATCTAGATTTCAAAATTATGACAATGAAGGACAGTTCAGAACAAAATCAGTATTACCACAATTCATGCTACATTAATTTACTCATTATGTGGTCTTGAGAAAAAGAAAAGTCTTGCACAGTAGTTTACTACTCACAGACTGGAACTGTTTACTTCTGAAGTAATTACTAACACCTGCAGAAGACTGGCTTTTTTCTATGTGGCAGATACATTTTTTTCTCAAGCTTCTCTGCTTTAAGAGCTGAATATAACTGATTTAGCAAGAATTTAGCCCCCAAAGCCAAATGGTACCACAATATCTACATTATCTCACTTGTTCATTCCCCCTCAGGTACAGATAGCCAAGAGTACCCAGTACCTTGTGGAATGCTGTAATCCCCAAAATTTTAGCAGAATCTTGTAAAGCAAAATCCTGCATTAGCAGTTTTTTCCTGCCGCTGCACATAAAACAGAGATGCACAAAGCAAATTCTTCAGGAATTGTACAGGTTTGCTAGTTAACAGAAGGAAATTCAAGCCTGAACAGCTCAAATATCCACCAACAAAGCACAGTTATTTGTTCCCACATTAATGAAAGCAAGCCCTAAACAGTAAGTAACTTCATCTAGCTTATTATTGTGGTTATAGTAGTAGTAAAGAGCTTCTTCCTTTCTAAGTTTGTTAGAAAAAGAAACACTGTGTTATTACAGGACAGAAAGAACAGTACTTACTCATTAAATCTTGACATAATGTTGACCAGTTGTCTGCAGATATTAAATTTCTTATTTCTACAGACAAATTATTAACCAGCTAGTGGTATTTGCCTCACCATACACACAGCCTTTAAATTCCTGTAATGGATGCTTACCTTGCAAAATCAATTTCTTTTCTTTTTTTAGCTTTCTAAGAGTCTTATCTCCTTTCTGTTTAGCTCACATATTTTATCAGATAAAGAAACTCAACTTATGGCTTATGTATCATCCCCAGACTGAGTTTTTGTTCTTAGATAGAAAACAAGATTCAAACTCACCAGGCACAGTACATCTCCCCTTGCTGCAGCTGGCGTGATAGAAATGCTGCACACAGAATTAGAGCACTTTTTTCATCTCCATCAGATTCAAGGTTACAGATCATTTCTAGAGCATCTTTGCAATCTACTTCTGCAATCTAGAAGGTAAGAAAGAACAAAAATACTAAGGAAGTGGTTGCATTTTCAGACACACAGTCACATTAGCCTTTGCAAGACAATAATTCAGAACTTTAATTTAGCAATCAGATGGAGATGAGCTTGAAAGCAAATCAGTACATTTCTAGACAGTGTCAAAACTCATTATGCCACCAGAAAAACTGTTTTATTAAAGTGAACATACATTAATTTGTTTCTTAGACATATGATTTATTTCTATCTAGTGTCCCAGTCATTTAAGAATTTTAAAGTCCATTTATTATTCATAGATATCACATACATATGATAATAGTGATATGAAGACTTATAACTTCAAATTGCAGCTTAACACACAAAGGAAAATTACCTGCAATTCTAATCCAGTTTACTCGTCACTGATGTCACTACTGCTTTAATACAATGAGCTGGGTGGTTAATGAATCTGAGGTTTAACATGAATGTTCTAGTACTCTTCAAAAAAAGATATGAAGAAAAGGAAAGCTGTACAGTAAGAAGCAGGTCTCTGAATGCTGTTCTAGAAGAACACTAGAGTCTGTACAATATAAATGATTTGTCAAGTACCAATGGAAGCACTTAGTTTTGTGGCAAATCAAAGGAAAAAATCACAGTTGTCCAGTATTACTAGAAAGCTGTATCAGTACTGAATCAGTGCACTTGCTGCAACAACTACCGTCTAATTTGATTTTCAGTAGACTGGTTTGATTACATCAATTAGTACATCTGGCAGGACATCCTGGTATTTATTTTTTGACACCAGCAGTTGAAGAATGGCTTGACTATGACAACAGCACTGTTGGAAGTGTCTCTTGAGAAATCACAAGACCACCCAAAGCAAGAAACAGAAGTGCTCACTCAAACACCCAGCTGGTCCAGCACTCTGGGTAGGGCGGCAGCACAGCTGAGCTGGGCACCACAGTATCCAGCAATCAAGCTACAATTCTGAATAGTACAAATCCTTGTTTTCACACCTCTAAACTGACACTTCGTAAATACACTAACAGCCCTACACTGAATGTCATTTGAAGTTTAATAACCTCAAAGTCATCTTCTAAAGAAAATGATTGCATTTCTTAACACGGAACAGTATAAATGTAATAGCAATTTAGGCTGAAGGTCTGCTTTGCTCAGTGCCATCTCACACAAGGACAAGCAATTAAAAGCTTAGGGAAGAATATGGCGAACTGAATTATAATAAGGAAACTTTTTTTCATTAAAAGCTTTTCCAGCCTCTCACACTTCCTAAGAGACCCTGTTTCTAACAAAGGTTTGTATAGGTCCAGCCATCAAGTTTGTCAGTCTAGCATTTCACACACTGCAGGTCTGAATTCTTCTCATTATTGAAGGAAACTATTAGATTAATCCAAGCTGAAAATTTGCTTAAATGTTACTTTCCTGCCCAGTCTGAATGGATATAAAAATTTCCACATCGACAATATACATTTACACTTTTTTTTTCCATTATTTTCTTACCATTCTCACACTACAAAACGGCTGTCCTTCTCAGTTTGTAAGTCCACCTTGACATGCCAAAGCTTATCTGCCCTCTCTTGGTAATACAAGATCTTTCCAAAATGGTTAGCCATACTGCAAACAGTGCTGCAGCTGAAGCTGCTGATCTAAGCCATCCAAAGCACAGAAATACCTGAATTAGGTTCTATCTGATAACCCAGTTTGAACTTAGCTGTATGTTATGGCATCCAAAGAAACAAGGCTAACCCCTTCCTTCTGTCCAGGGTTCATTCACTGAACCAGCCCATTCTGTATTGAGGCTGAGTAATGAAGGAAGTCTGTTTGCAGAGTCATAAATTCCAAGTTCCATTGCATGTGTCCAGCAAACAAAGGTGAGATTGCACAGCCCTGTCACAGCCCCTCCTGAGCCTGTTCAGACAGGGTCTGCAGTAGCCAGAGCTGGGAGGAGAGCAAGACTGAGTATCTGAAGAACATGCTCAGAGAGAAGCTGTCATGCTAGAATTTCATCTGTATCTAGGGTAGGAAAGTTTTCCAGCTCTAATCAGTGCACAACTCTTATCCCTTTAGGTTCAACTGCAATATGCTTAATATTTAACATAAAAAGATGACAGCAACAAAAAGACAGCAGACATTGGCAGACAAGAAAAGTGACATTTGCAGTTAAGTTTTCCTTCAAGAAGGAAAAGGGCTCAGCTAAAACTCTGGAGTGGGGTAAGAAATGAAGATGCAACCTGAAAGAATTCAAAAGAGCAAAGCTGTCATCTCCTCTCTGACTTCTGTATTTAAATTAGAAGGATTTTATATTACAAACCAGATCAAAGATCTGATTTCACCTTCAATTGCACCCAGGCATTTGGATGAAGTTGCATTTATTCTCTGAACTGCAAGCAGCATCTAAAGGGACTCATTCTATGTACTAGATGTACACAAAAAGCAATATAGGAAAAGCGTGGACAAATTATTAGCTTCACTTTATTAATGAGATCAGAGTTTTAAAATACTTCAAGCAAAATCAAACACAAAGTTGTGGCACAGCCAGAAAATGCCTATTAATGACCTAATAATAGACTTCCATGAGTGTTTTGAGCCATTATTACTCAGCTTAAAAGTGACTTGAACGAAAAGAAAAAAAGACCAAAAATATTTCAGATCATATTTTAAAAGAAAAACTTCTACAGAACACCAATTTATGATTAATGACTTTACTATCATTAAAGAAATACGTCTAAGGAAAAAAATTCTTCATTATTTACTTACTTCTTCCATTAGCCTTTCATTTGGTGATCCTGAACAAAGACAGACCAGGTAGGTTTGTTTGAAATTGCCTTTTTCACTGATTTCTGGATGGTCAGAGCAGAGTTTTGCCAGGGCAGTCGCTTGTGTTAATTGCTTTGTTTTCATTAGGTGCTTAATACGCATATCCAGCAGGACAGGGCCTTCTGACACTAAAAATTCATTCACTTAAAAAAAAAAAAAAAAAAGCCAAAACATTATATACATGTTACAGAGTTAACAGACTACAGACTGCATTTACTCAATCATGGTTGACCCCTAAAACTTACACAAATCAAAACAGATACAAAAGATATGAAGCAAAGACGGGGGAAAAGCATCTTGGTGAACTGCACTTCTTTATCATAAAGATTCCCTGTCACAGACCTTTTATACACTTGCAGGTTTTAATTCATTCTAACTTCCTGGGTAAACAGCTGCACATAAAACAGACAGAGACCATATAAATATTAAAATATTTAGATACCATCTACTATAGTTCTACAGAAAGACAACACAAAGCCACTACTCTCACATCCTTTGTATGCTTGTGCTACACCTTTGCTAACAGTTGCCTTTTAAAGACCTTGCTATTGAAGGATCTATGTGACAAGTACAGAAGCTGCTGAACCCGTTTTTATTGGTATGAAATATTTCATAATATACAGCCATAGAAAACAGTCAAACACTTCATAGTTCTTCAACCAAAAAAGTTTCCTTACTTGAAAAAAGAGGCTTATCTTGTATACTTTTGATTATGCACAGTCTAAAACTCAAAAGAGACGGGTATTGAACTGAATTTTTCAGGTATGCTTCCACCAGAGCTAAACTCTGTAGTCTACACTAACAACTCAAGTCTAAGTGCCTCAATGGAAAGCATAAGAATCCTACAAAAAGGGGGAACACAGGTGAATGTTCTGATTCTTAAATACACATCTTGGGTCTCATCCAGATCTTCAAGATTAAAATTGTTTCAGCTTTGAAGCATAAGGTTTAGTACTACCTCTAGAACATTTAAAGTCTATTATGAAAACTAGACACATGGAAAATCAATTTTCTTTGATTCTTTTGACATCAACCCCTCCCTGTTTCCACAAGGTAGAGATCTACTCCATTAAAAATAACTTGGTTTTCAATTGCCCTCACTTTAATTTCATAACAGATTCTCACATCTTTTAAGAACAGCAGACTTTTTCTACTGTTTTTTGTTTCTTTTGTGAAAACTAGCATATCCATTATATACTTTCAGTATTAGGAGTAAAATTCTGATCTTTTCTAAATGACATTTTTTTCCAGCCTTTGAGCATTCCCCAAACCTTCTGGTCATCTGCAGCACTCATTTTCTGACAGATCTTGATAGGAACTTTCATCATATTAGTTTTCATTTCCTCGTCCTGAACACCTGAATCATGCTGCCCATTCACTTTTATTTTCTCGACTTTTCTAGTCCCGTTTCAACTTGATGAAATAAGTACTTTCAACATGTAAAAAATTAATTCTCTCTGTAATATTTGAACTATTAGAATATGAAATATGGTTTGCTAAAAAAATAAAAAAATAAAAAAAAGCTCATCTCATTTTATTATTTGCTTCTTCCCACACTATTTAGTTTGATTCACTACTGTCTTTATTTCATGATTTCTCCTTCCTATTGCTGCTTACATGAAACATTATTAAAAGTCCATCCTGAAATCAAAATCAGGTCAACTGTTTTCTTTACTGCTTTAGTGCACAAGACTTCAGGGCAGAAAATATTGCATTTTGCAGAAATCGTGCCTGTTAGACCCCATCATTACCTTTTATGCATTTTCAGGTTTATGGTTGAATTATCATTTCAACCAACTTCTCAGTTATTTGTTCGTATCCTCGTACACTGTTACAAACCATCAGCAATGGCTAACTGATGTGTAAGAATATTCAAATCAAATGAGCTCTTTCTTCCTCTCCCCATGGCAATGAAGCTATGACCAGATTTGTATTTATTCAGGAACAAAGGAAAATCAGAGCACGTTAACAGACAATGGGTAGACAGTAAAAATTGTTTGCATTTATTAGAGGACATTCTAAGCAGCAGTTCCTGTAATGTCATTACCACTGCATATAAAAGACATTCCTACTCTTGCCAACCCACAAATGACCCTGTGACTAACCACAATCAATAGTCTAGCCTTGCTCTTCCTCTACCAATAATACCAGGTACCAATAATCCCTTCGCCCACAACATTTAGTCCTGGACAGTCTGCCTGGAATAACATTGGAACATTTTTACCTTTTTTCTGTAACAAGATACAGGAAGAGGCCTTAGACTATAAGATATATTGGTAACTCAAGATGTTTCACTCTGATTTATTACTGTAATTGCTGCATTTAATATTGAAAACACTACATTCTATCTGCTAGTTCTCAGTAATCCCCTTCCTTTCGCATTTACTGATGCAGCCAGCCTACCTTGCATAAGCATCAGCACATTTTCTGTTATCTCCTCAACACGACACAGGAAGACATCAGGGTTAGAGTTACATATTAGCTCTTAAGCCTTTATTCTAATCCCAGTGATTATAACCATTATGTTTAACATCTGAAGCCTCATTCAAAACATGAATTTTAATTACATTTGTTTTGTAACTGAACTAAGACAAAAACCAGTGCTGGGGTTACAGGACTAAGTTTATGGTGGGGAACAGTTTTAAAGATAAGACTGAGGTTACTGAGAAAGATTTTGTTTATTTTTAAAATATTTGATAAATATATTTTTTTGTGCAACGTCAATTTCTAAAGTTATTGTGGACAAATTGCTACTCTACCATAACAACTGTAATTCATAAAAATGCTTTGAGACAGAAGTGCTTTCCTAGAACAAATCACTTAACCTCTATGAGTGTAAACTCCAACATATTTAATGGACACAATTATTCGAAAAATTATTAAATGTCATTTCTGTGCAATGCTCCCTCATCCATTGAAATTCACAAACAGGTTTGTGCAAGGCATGTACAAAATTCATATAAAATTACAGAACATGAGGGAAAATGAAGATGTGCAGATAACATCTGACACGTAGTACTAAAACCTACTAAGTCTAGCAACTTGGACGGACTGGGATCTAAACTTTTAGACAGTTTCCCTGTTATTCCCTTGAATCCCCTAACTGGCATGTCAGGTCCCACTGCCAAGTGATTCCATGTCAAGTTCACAAGAAGGACTATGAACTTCCATGATAGGTATTGCTCATACCATACATGGATTAAACCAGAGAAAACGTAATCCAGAGATTAGCAGCACATGAGAGCAGGAATAAGCTCCAGGCACTAAAAAGTTCTCTGTAGAACACAGTCCAGATTAATGCCATGTTTTAGCTGACTAGAAGACTTAATGAGCACAAAGAATATCTGCCTTACAAAGCACTCATAATCCTACTTACCAGAACCCTCACCAAATGTAGGGTAGGTACAGATTAATCTACCACCTTTACATCTTATCAACCTTGCTTTGGCCCAGGAGGATGAAGTCAGGAGGTGAATAAACACATGGACAATCCATCTCCAAGAACTTCTGTTGCTAGTCAAGGAACTAATGTACTGGGTTTGGCTGGGGTAGTGTTAGTTTTCTTCACAGTGGCTGGTATTACGGGGCTGTGTTCTGGATTTGTGCTGAACACAGTGATGATGATGTGGAGATGTTTCTGTTATTGTTGAGCAGGTCTTACACAGAGCCAAGGCCCTTCCTGATTTTTGTACTGCCAGGCTGGTGGGAAGGGGGCTGGGGGAGCTTGAGAGGAGACACAGCCGGGACAGGTGACCCCAGCTGACCAGAGGGACATTCCAGACCATGGAACATCATGCTCAGTATATAAAGTTGGGGAAGGAGGAGGAAGGGGGAACGTTTGCAGTGATGGTGTTTGTCTTCCCAAGTCACCGCCAGGTGTGATGGGGCCCTGCTCTCCTGGGGATGGCTGAACACCCACCTGCCATGGGAAGCAGGGAATTCATCCCTTGCTTTGCTTGTGTTCGTGGCTTTTGCTTTCCCTATGGAACTGTCTTTGTCTCAGCTCATGAGTTTTCCACCTTTACCCCTCCTATTCTCTCCCTGATGCTGCTGGCGGGGGAATGAGTGGCTGAACAAGGCTTGGCTGCTGGCTGGGGTTGAGCCACGACATCTCTTTAGTCATCTTCAAGCGTTAGTCCACATTTGCTTTCACACTGTGGGTGACTCTGAACTGACTTGATGCTTTCCATATCAACCAGGAGCTGGGACTCAGAATCCTTTATGCAAACATCTCAGCACAATTCTGCTGAATGCAGCATCAAACCTGGATGCCTCTGTGGTGACACAGTGTCTGGAGAAAGGGTAAAATAAGTTCTAGATGGCTGCTTTGAATACACCCAGGATGAAAACGTTTTTTTTTTTTCTCCTCTCAAAACTGAGGCTGCTGGTATCATTCAGCTTCTGGTGCTCTAATTACTGAAAATAGTTCCACATTAGTTGTTACATTCTTCCTGTTATCCACCTTGACAGTCTCTGAGTAGTGATGGTTGTATCCAGATCCTCTTTTCAGATATTCTTTAGATGCCTCCCTACTACCTATAAACTTAGGAAAAATTCAAGAACCTAACTCTTGGCATCCAAGTTTAAATCTCTAATCTGGGGTAATTTGAATAAAAGGAGATTCAATTTACTTTCTATAAAGCATTAAAAGAAGTCCATCAAATCCCTAAAGATACAAGCTCTCTTGCTAGTAAAAAGATCCTTGTACAGATAAATTATGAGTTAATAGAAAAAGAAGAAAAAAAAAGTTCAAAACAAACCCTCAGTGGGTTTCCGTAGGATCTGTACAAGGAACTTGCTTTATAAACATTTGGAAAAGGCCAAAGAGCCATGACAAAATATGCTGACAAAAGCAGGGTAGTAACTAAAAACATGCCAATAGTCCATAATACAGCATAAAAGATAAAATTAAAATAAACCCCCAAAATTATTTTCATGGGGGAAAAAATACAAGCCTAACTGTACACACAGGCATGATAGGGGAAAATCCTAACACTGAAATAGGTACTAGTCCTCAAGAAAACGTCTTATTTAGTTCTGATTTAAGAAAACATTGGTTCAATGCTCATTCAAGAAGCAAGGCTAATGTTAGGAAATATTATGAAAGGAATGCTGAAGGAAGCAGAAAATCATACTGACTGCTGAATAAACCTTTATTTCCCCATACAAGGAATGAGACAGTAAAGTTGGAAGCCAAGTAAGACACTACAGAAGAGAGATGATATGACAGAAGTCTGTTGAATCAGGTCTTGTGATGCATTCATTAAAAGACGTGAGAATAGTTAACTTGTTAACACATAGAAAATATCATATGAAGTAAGCAGGCACCAGGGTAAAAGGAGGCAGACAGTAAGAGGAACTACTTCACTTGATGTAAGAACTGTGCAACTCTGCCACAGATGCTTATCTGTGATGCTTTATACAGATTCTAAAACCATTTAGGCAAAGAATCAAGAAAACAACTAAGGTTTATTTACACAAGGATACTATTGAATTGCAATCACTAAAACAAAAATTACATATCAGGGCACAATCTTTGTAGGCCTCTGCTGATCACATACTCTTCCCTATGCAACTACTGTTAGCCATTATCAGAACTCAGATCTAAATTAATCTTCAGTTAAGGTCCTCTTGGCATTTCATAACTGAGTAAATGACATCCTCATTAAAAATTTTTGTGCAGCTTTTATTTTTTGGGTTTATGTCAAATAAATGTTGCATATTAGTATTGAACTTACCCCATCATAAATTAGCCTGTATGTAAACTCCCTTCACATGGTTTATACAGAATATGGCAAGAGAATTTGAGGCGTGATTGTTTCATGCAAAATACCAAAATTGAATTATTTGTATGTTACCATAAGCATAGTGTCTTAATAATTCAGAAAATGTTACATGCATATTTATTTTACATAGTTTATAAATCATCACAAACTAGATTGAACAAAAAACTTCCATTGATCATAATAATATTTCAGTGTATCATAAAAATAAAGTAGTTTTTATCCCAACCATAACTTTAAATTTTACCTTTATCTGGGTCCAACTGTTCCTGGGACAGAATACCACACAATACTGGGTTCTTCCACACTCCCTTCTCTTGTGTAAGTGTTGTTAAAATGTGCAGTTCCTGGCTGCCATTTTCCATCAAGTTCTTATGAGCCACCTGAACACCATATTTTTAAAAACAAAGTATTGTTTAAAAAATACATAAATAATGTGTCTTTCATACACCTTTATACATTATGTTATCAAAATAGCCCCTTACCAGACAGAGAGTTAAACGTATAAGAAAACTATCTTAACATTCAGCCTATATAGGTTTTACTTCTGCTTCTGTTGCCTAAAATTTACACTGAGAAACTGAAACAACTGAGTGCCTCAAAATCACCTTGAGATTTATTAACAGGGCTCCTTCTGAAATTTCTGAAACTAATTTTGAAATAGGCCTCTCTTTTAGAAATGAGCAATTTAAAATAGAGCAATTTCTCTAGCCCACGTATTGTTCTAGCACCAGGTGCCTAAACCTTATCTTTTCAAACTCTTCAGCAGCTCAATTTCTAAGTACTGGAGACACTGAAAAAAGTATTTTTATAATGTCAAAAGATTTTAGCTGTTAAGATCTCACGGTATGGTTCTATGCAGATATGATGAAACAGGCTGGAGTCTTAAAATCAATTAAAATATCTTCCACTGCACTTATCTATTAGAATAAATTCTGTGAGTGGATGTACACTTGGGAGTAAACTAAATACCTGCAAAAATCTGTGACTTAAGTAGCAACACACAACTTACACTGGTACTTTAACAGAAAAAAAAAAAAAAACCCAAACAAAAAAAAACCCAAACAAACAAAAAAACCCC
>VXBU01002831.1:68557-94967 GCA_013400315.1 Bombycilla garrulus | reverse complement strand
AAAAAAACCCAAGAAATGGCTCATTTTTCTGCCAATTTTCCATCTGGTCTCAAGACTGTAGAACTCCTTAGCATCAAACACAGCTCTTCAGAATTGATTTATATAACGCAACTAATAGTCAAAATTCACTCTAAAACAACCAGCCTTTTATCTTCCTATGTTATTTAGGCTGAGAATCCTGAGGTAACTCTATCTGGTCTTTTCATTATTTTTCTCTTCTACTCCCCTCTCCCTTGTTTTGCCTTTTTTTTAAAACTGTGGACCTCCCACTACCTATTTCTGATAAATACTGAGACACAGAACGTGTTCCAACACCCTCCTTTAATGCAGTGCTCTAACCTTAACCAGCCAGTGACCTGTTAGAGATCTAACAACCCTTCAGTATCGACTGGCCTTTCATTCAAAATTTTCAAACATGAAACTATATATAGTACAGAATGACTTATATGATGATAATTCATTTCTAAGAGTGTTAATTATCAACTATATTTTAAAACATGAATTTTGTTTCAGTAATCTGTAAATATTTTTTCTCCACAGCTGCTGCATGCGGACAACTGATATTTCCTTCAGCAATTACTGCAGAGTATGTAGATTTCCAGCTGAAGGCCTTGCTCCTTTACAGTCATGCTACACACTCAACATCCATAGGTTTCCAAACCATTCTGAGAAGCTATTAAGTCTTCATTTCATGAGCTGAACTCACCTGTACAAAAGCCTGAAACTCTTCCCATTTATCTTCAGGTAAGTCCAGAGGCAGACACAGTAGAAGTTCAATACAGCTTCTGGAAGTCAAAAAGGAGTATTATTGGAGGCAATTTTTGATGTTGAAATTGTATAATCAACAATTCTTTATTCTAATAGCAAAACAGTTGTTTGAAACATCAGCCACCAAAGTTTGCTTCCTCAAACACATAAAGAAAAAAAGGTCACAAACACACTTGCAGAAACTGCAAAAGACACCATAAAGAAAAAAATCATTGATTCCAACCCTGTAAAAGCCTGTGCAAATTGATGCACTTTCAGATAGTATGCAGATCAATAATAGCAAAGTGTTTCAAGCCAGGAATGTTGGCTTCTCCTAGGTCAGGAATCCTTCTTGCCTCAATTCTCAACAATCGGATATTCTCCCTTACACACAGCATCCTCCATGAGGAAGGTAGGTGCTGAGAACTGGACCGGGGAAACATTTAGGCATTGAAACGTTAATATCATACAGACTGGTTCTAGTAACCAAAAAACCATACTCACAGTGCTAAACGTTCCAGCACAAAGGCTACGTTTTCACACTCAGATGTAAGGTAAGGTCGTGCTTTAACGTAACTTCGGATAGCCACTGTGTACACCTCCAACAGAGGCAGCGGATCTTCTGATGTCTTCCACTTCTCTGCATATTCCAACAAAGTCTATTTAGGAAAAGATAAAAAAACAATCCAAACATCAGGAACAAATGCCAGTTTAAAATTTTATATTTCTCACTACTAGATCTCCTTAATATGAACTACATATTCTCTAAGCATGCTTTTTTTCCTTAAAATTTACAGTTTTGTTAACAACTGACACTTAAGACTCCACACACAATCATTCTCTGATCACATAAAAACGTTATGACTGACACTTCTCCGTGGTAACATCATGTGATTCATTTTACATTCCTATTTTCCAAATACAGAAGCCTGAGGAGTATCACAGTTAAGGGACTGAAAACTCATTTTTAGACATTCATCTCTACAGTTCAGCTTCTAAAGCAAGTCAGTTTGAAAGTATTAGTCTTTATTTTAACTTCTCTAGTTCCAGGAAGAGTATTAATTTTCCCCGGCCTTGCCACCTTGAAGATACAAGTATCTTCAGGACATGGCTCTGAAAGGAATATGTTCCACGCATTTTAAAGACACCACTTTTACATCAAAAACTCATTAGTAAAAAAACTGTTTTCCTACTTGCCACATGAATACCTACAAACAGCGATTTCAAACTAAAACTCATGAGAGTGATGAAATAAACACCATCAACCAAAGTGCAGAAGACTTCTATTAATTTCAGACAAGGCCAGGGGACCCAGACACACACTTAAGGCAGAATAGATCAACTCAGTCAACATCCCAACCACACCCCCCATGGATCTCTCCTATCATGCCTAGGGTAACTTGATGGATTGCAAACTAATTCCTACGCCATGGCAGGTTACGTGGAGTCTGTCATATTACAATGCCCAGTTTTGCTGTTTGCTTCTTGAGGGGCACAACACGCAGAAAGCTGAGAGTAAGAGAGAGTAGTTTTGGTTGTCTGACACCCTTCTGAAAGCAGGGCCATAATAATATATTGTTTGGAGGAACATGTTGATGGAGCTGTGTGTACCCTGAAGAACAGAGACTCTACAGCCTTTTTGGGCAACCTGTTTCCGAGTGTTCAGAATGCCATTTATTAGGATTTTCCTCTACCAGTACCTAGAGAAGCAGAACCACAGATTCTCAATAGAGGGAAATCCCCCTCAAAGTGGTGGTAGCACAGCTGAGGGTGTAGCAGGTGCTCAGCCAGGGCATGCTGGAGCTGCTCAGAATAGCTGGGCTGGTGCCCCAGAGGTGGTCCCAAGCCTCTACTGGTGCATGGGGCTACTCCCCCCCGCCTCAGCTTTGTGCTCACCTTCCCCGTGCTACCTGTCACTGCATTCTCCCTGGATGCTGTGCTCCATCCAAACAGTCTCTCTGACCTCCCTTCCCTTGCTTGCTCCCACCAAATCACTATCATCCACAAAAGCGCTGAAGATGTGCTCTGTCCCCTCATTCAGCTACTAATAAAGAAGCTGAGGGAATATTTGCTCCAGTACTGAGCTTTGATAGGAAGCCACAAGCTGCTATCTGGACTTTGTACTACTAAGTCTTTGGGACCCACACTTCAGACAGTGGACTATTTCATAAATTTGCTTATAAGAATACTATGGGAGACTAAATACTAGGATCTGCTGCTATCCCCTTGTCTGCAGAACCATCTACTTCACAGAAGGAAATCAGGTTTGTCAGTGTTGAAAGCATGTTACAGAGCTCATTCTGTCAAGGACATTTGGCAAAAGACACAGTTCTCCTTTTTTTTGACAACATTGTTTAATTCTGGCAAGGTTTGTTCCAGTAAGGAAAATCAGAGGCCTCTGAGCAACAAAGCTCTTCTGCTACAGAGTCACCCACATATCTGAATAATAAACAGAACAAAGTGGTTCTCAACTCATTTGACATCAGAAGTTGAAATTTCGATTAATTTTTAACACGTTAGTACAACTATCTAAAAGAACTTGCTATGTTTGGGATACAACACAACTCAAATGATAAAACGGAATTTGGTGCAAGTTCATGTATCAGAAAGTAAGAAAACCAAATGTCACCTATTCTGGAAAGGCAATCCACCATATTAAAAACCAAGACAAAACAAAACTAGGTTTATTCCTGTCTTCAAATCTGCTAAGCTAAGCTTAAGTTAAATTCAGCATTGTCTATGTTAGCTGTCTGTACTGAGTTAGCCCATGGCAATACTAGAAACATACTTAAAACCCTTATACTTGGCACTATCCAAATAAATCTCCTCAATCAAAAACTTCAACTATACTGAAGTGAATCAGAAATCTATTTCATGTGGTCACTTGAAATTATAATACCATCACCAGGTCATTCACCCAAAACAAAGACCCAAAGCTATCTCATTCAAGGACATAACAGGTAAGAAATATGCAAGTTTTGGCAAAGTGCTGCATTAAAGCCTGGTTTGGTTTTAAAGGAGAGCTTACTACACAATCTATATGTAAAGAAGTTACACACTCTATCTCTATTCTGCAGAAGATGCTTCTGAGCATCTAGTGATTCCTACTGAAACCTTGAACCTGACTGGAATATTGTCTGTTTTACTGTAACACTCAATTTGATGCTCTCCTAAGAGCAGCAAAAAAGCAACACAGATCATGGCAGAGAAATCTAGGGAGAGCAAGACAGAGCTAAAGTGTGAAAGAAAAAAACACAGGAGGACTGGATAAATAAGCTAATGATATTAACAAACACTATTTCAGTACCACTTGGCAATTTTGCTCAATGCACTAGAATACTCAGATCAGAACAAAATAAAGAAACTCCAGCAAAAAGCCTCCCTTTGTCCTAATACTCTCATAACCAGATGTACTATGATTGCCATTATTGTCTTGTCACATACTACATGTTTAAGGATGCTAGTGGCAAACAAGCAAAGCGGAACAAAAAACAGCTCAGGCAAGTATACTTTATATTCTTCAGTTTTTGGGTCTTGGAACAATGTTTTGGATGGAAAAGGCAGTAACTTCTTCCCTTTGACCAGCTGATATAAGTAGTCACATTAGAAGAGTGAACAGCATAAGCTTCAGTTTACATGAATGCCAAAGACCTGTGAAAGTAACACTCTCTCCTCAAATTGATCTTGTTTCTTGTTAAGAATTCACTAGAGCAATCAATACTGCACCTTTCCCAGTATAGTACTTGCAGAAAATTTAAAATAAAAAGCACAGCAATATAATCCTTTTTCCATGTGGAGTAAACTTTTTCTTCTTTTAAGTGCTTTGGAATGACTTGCATTTTTGTACTGGAGAAAACACTACACAACTGCTTTTTGTTAAAAAAGTATTACAGCTTAACCAATTTCACACTTGCTTAAAAGACAATTCTCCCTGCAAAAGGGAAAATGTGAAAACAAGTTGCTGGTAAGACTGAATAAAAGAGGGACAATCATGGTAATCTGAAAATCAGCATAGCCTACTGTTGTATTGATTCATACATATGCTGGGAAAACTCTTTGCTTTAGTTTGGAATGCTACTTAGCTCAGACAATTAGCTTTGTAATTGGAGATAAATAGTTAAAAATAACACTGTCACCAAAATTACTTTCCTTTCAGATTAATTTAAAAAACTACTTCTCTTTTTAGACTAAATATATGTATTTAAAAAACCCCAAACCAAACCACAAAATTATCCAATCTCCCAAGTGGTAGCTACCATATAAGACCAAGTTAGTAACAGCATAAACTACCATTTGGCTTTTATCCAGATTGTCCAAACTTGCTACAACTGGCCTGGAAGCCAAACAGCCATATCTGGCCAAGTAACTTCTGTCAGTAAGGTAAGTTGATATTTACGAAGCTGAACTATGTAGCCATGAATTCTGTTTAATACTCGAAATACCATGTTACTAGTTGATGTAAAGTTCATTTTGACTGCGGCCCACCTACTTTTACTCATCTCCTCTTCAAAAGACTGCAGCAAACAACAAGATTAATGCAAGCTTTGACAAACCAAGGACATTTCCAACTTAGCTTCCAAGCCAGGACAACATATCCTGGAAGCATCTCAAAATGTTAAGGACAGGAAGGAAGAAGGGGTAACAAAAAAGGAGGCAGGAAGATGTAACTAAACAACTGGTCATCTAAGAAGTGTGACTGAAGAGGATCAAGAAGATTCTCATGTGCCATTGCAAAGATGAGAACCTAAGGAAGAAACTGACAGTCTCGGTAGAGAAACACTAATTCATAACATGACAAGTGACAACTGAGGCCTGTAACAAGACCAGGAGATCTTAAGTTTCATGGTAGGTGCTCAGCACGCTAAAGAACCTCCAGCTAGGCAGCATCACCATCCAATCTGCACATGGGGGGATACTGAAGACCGCTGACCCACTATGACAGAACTCAGTCGGAATTCTCCCAGATAAATAGGAACTTCGCAGAAATACCATGTGGCCATTAATACCAGAAAATTGGACGAGAGAAGAATTATAAAAGCACTTGGAGAAACTATGACAGTCCAATGAAGATGACTGCAATCCACATTCAGATTGTTAAGAATAAACTGAAGCAAAAACAATCTCATTTTTAAGATATGAAGTTCAGTTGCACTTAGTCAAAATAGATAAAATCACCAGATTGGCAAATTCTCAGAATACACCATCTAACAAAAAGTATTTGGAGTGCCGGTGACCTGTCACTACCATCTTTAAAAAGCAGTGAACACACTGTAAAAAGCAAGAAGAGAAGTTTGCACTATAACATACTGGCACTAATTTCAGCATTAAATAGTGCTATTTTTATCTCCTATATATAGATCAGCCACTTCCAAGCCATTGCATGAACTATATTAAGCATTTACACCCACCACACCCTTCAAAAATATTCGTTAGTATGACAGATTTCCTTGTCTGGATGTCTCTAGACTATACAGCACTGCCGTTATACAAAGAAAATCAAATTCATTCTGCTTTGCTTAATGAATCAGTTGTGCTCTGCTTACAACCATAAAAAGAAAGAATTTTACCCCCAGCCCTGGGCCTCATTGAGTTATTTATCTCCCTAGTCAGGACATGCTTGTTAATCAAGCCAAGTACTGTATTCTGAGCACAGCAGCAAAAGTTTTGTTCCTCTGTGAGACTGAAATAGGCATTTTATTTTAGCAGCAGCTTACACAATCAAGAATCCTCCAAAAGTAGAATAATCTTGACCTGTACAATAAAAATAAATATGAACTATACCTGTGATTTAAAGTGTGGTAAATGTATAGCACAGGTAACATTTAGACAATTTTCAATCTTTATCAGAACCCTTATAAGAATGTTGCTGCAGCAACCCACCCACCAGAGGATGCTATACTGAACATCATCTTTGCTAAAACTAGCCATACAACACCAAAGCAGTGGCAAAATATGTTTCATATTAAAAGGCAGTATTGTTTACCATTAACAGGAGATACACATGTATGGTCCACACCTACATGTTTTTTCAGCTCTGAAGAACACATTCTTACCCTTAACACACCCGAATAACGGCAAGCTTAAATTTATGTAAGGACATGCCTGGGACTGTAATTTTCTTTCCCTGCTATACCCAAAGGACTAAGGGCCTGGGAAAGTGACAGGCATCAATCACACAGGTAAGATGCACCTTTCAAACAACTCCAGTAGGTAGCAAAACCTTTATTTCAGTGACTTTCTTCAAACTCACATACATGTATTTAAAATCCAAACAACAAGTTTGAAACAATTCCGTTACATGGAGATAAGTCTGAGGGAGCTGCACACGAAGAGTGACTGAAGGAACTCCCTCCATGAAATAAACTCCACAGTGGCAGAGGTAAGAAAGCAATACCTGAGCTACAGCACTTGTCAGTGAGATCACTCTGCCACTTGCTGTTCACAGGGAGCATTCCCACAGCAGCAGGGCTCCCCTCCACACAACAGCGCCTCCTGCTCCTCCAGTACCTGCCAACAACTGATACAAAGGAGCAGCTGCTTTCAGAGGAACCACCAGTGGCCTGGTTCGAGAAAACAGGTCAAGCTTTATTCAAAGCTGCTGAAGAATGGCTATAGTTCTGCTATCACCAACAGAAATTTCAATGGAAAGTGAGGGCTCCAGTCAAGAAAGGGTAACTGAAGAAAACCAGTGAAACAAGTCTCCCATATGAACCATGCACATGATTTAACAATACTTTTCTTGGCTTAAGATTCTCCCCTGTAAAGGAGACAAGTATGTTCTAACAACCAGAGCCACTCACAGCTTGTATCACTACATGATGGATCATGAGGAAATGAAAGTGAATTGGAGATTCAGAGTTTGGTATCATCATACAAAGGAAGACGCAGAGGGATGGCATACATGGTAATGAGCCTGATAACAACCACTTGAGTCAAATCAGGTTCCACTGACTGCTCTGGACTGGTTTAGAATTGGACACTCAGGATTAAAGGGACTGAAAGAAAGAAGACATATGGCATAATTTCATCCAGAGTAATTGTCCCTCAGGACTTTATCTTGGGACCAGTGCTTTTCAGTATCTTCATCCACGACCCAGACACTGAGATCAAGTGCACCCTCAGCAAGTTTGCAGATGATACAAAGCTGAATGGTGTACTTGACACAACAGAAGAAAGAGATACTACCCAGAGGGACTTGGACAAGCTTGAGAACTGGGTCTACAAGAACATCATGAAGTTCAACAAGTCCAAGTGCAAGGTGCTGCACCTGGGTCAGGGTAACCCCAGATGTGAGTACAAACTGGGAGAACTCACTGTGAGCAGCCCTGAGGAAAAGGACATTTTCTCATGGATAAAAAGCTGAACATAAGCAAATAAGGTGTGCTCACCAACTGCATCCTGGGCTGCATCAAAACAGGGGTGGCCAGCTGGTCAAGGGAGGAATTCTTCCCCTCTCCTTGTGAAACCAAATCTGGAGTTCTGCATCCAGCTCTGTTGTCCTCAGCACAACACAGACCATGGGCCTGGTTGAGCAGGTCCAGAGGAAGCCACACAGATGATGGGAGGAACAGAGCAGCACTCCTATGAATAAAGGCTGAGAGAGCTGAGGTTGATCAGCATATAGAAGAAAAGACTTTGGAGAGACTTCACTGTGGCCCTCCAGTATGTTAAGGGGGCTCATAAAAAGGAGGGGTGCAGAAATTCTGTATGGGCAGGTAGTAACAGGACAAGGCACAATGGTTTTAACTGAAAGCAGGCAAGTTAAGATTAGATGTCAGAAAGAAATTCTTGACTCAGAAGGTGGTGAAGCTAGATGTCTTATCCCAGGCACTGCTCAAGGCCGGGTTGGATGGGTCCTGTGCAGCCTGATCTAGTGAATGGCAACCCTGTCCATGGCCTGGAAAAAGATGATCTTTAAGGTCTCTTCCAACCCAAATCATCCTATGATTCGATGAATTTTGTACAGTCAGGTTCCTCAGGTGGTCAAGAATGTGACCTTCACTTAAGACTGATTTTGATCTCCCAGTCCCTGACTTATGGTGAGACAATACATTAAAATGATTTGTGGTATGTTCTTCCTCTCTACAAGATTATAACCTAAAGAAATTAAAAAGCAGGGAAGAGCTATAACCGCGATTTATTTTATTTTATTATTTGAATATCTGAAGTTTGTCTGTTTAAGCCTGCAAGTTAGCTAGACTAATAAGGAAAGATCTCACACAATTATTCTTGGTAAAGGTAGTTCAGAAACATCAATTACCAAAATCTTTAGTTTTTATTTTCAAAAAAGTACACAAAGAAGTGTTTCTTGTCAAAATCAAATGTAGTTTTTCAGACACTCTGAAAAGCAGACAATTCTCTTAATTTAGCTTTTAATGACAGATACACACATCACAATGAATTAAGTCAATGGTCAATGCATAAGCTGAAAGACAAAGGCTTACTTTTTTGAAGGAATAAATCATCTTACCATGGCAATACTATTATCTGACAATAAGACTTGGGGAGTGAGATATGATTTAAATGGATGTTTTTTGTGAATGGTTGTCTTCTACATTAGGTCCTGTTAGAAAATCAGATCCAGTGCCAGACATTGCCTTTAAATGCATACAACAAAAGTGAAAGGAAGTATTTTACAGTATCACATACTGTTTCTATCACATAGGTACTGCTCAAGCACTATTCATCATCTAGAAGATGCTCTCCTTTTCCATGCAAACTGAGGAAAAACAAGGCTGTATGTAATTTTTCAGGTCATGAAATATATTGCCTGTGGTCAGCTAAAGAACGTGGTAGTTCTAATATTGACCTTTAAAAGTTCCAGGCTACTATCTGCTTGCAGTTATTTATTTCAGCTCTTGCTTCCTCAAATTTCTTGTGTAAGATGAGCAAGAACTACCTTTCAAATATAGACAGCTGTATTTTAAGAATGCACAATAATAGTCTCACTCCTGTTTGTCAATGTGCAAGTTACTAAAGCATGCGATGATGAGCCACGAAAAGTAGGCAAAGCAATACACTGGAGCAGTAAGGGCATGAAAATCAGACTGTGTCTACTAGACCAGCAGATACAGAAACTTCTAAAAGCATTTCATAAATATGTAGGTTTATGCAGTTACAGTTCATTCAAGATCAACATATTTCTTTTTAAAAATGTATATACTGGTGCTTTTTAATACAAACGCATTCACTGCTGAAATACCTACATGAAATACAGATGAACAAAACTTCTTTTAAAAAAAAATATCTGAATTATATTCTGTCTAACTGCAACATAAAAATAAAGCTGTTATAAATAAACTTACTGTAAATGCATAAATTCCTCAGACCAAGAACAGAACAATATAGTGAGAAATAAAATGCCTTCTAAAAAGGAGTAAAAAAATTGCTGAATGGCCACTAAAACACTGCTTTCCAGGAATAAAGGCAACAGAATGAAATGCTCTCTAGTCTTTTTATGATAGCCAGGAAAAAATTTCTCAAATGGCATGTGACAAGCCCTTGAATGGCAACAGAACATGGGTACTGGAGAAAGTGCTAGAAACTTCGAGACACCTCAGTCCCTGACAAAGGCCCTGAATCCCAAGAGATGAAACACACAGGACATGCTGACTTGATGTGGATTCTTGATCAAGTAGCTAGGTATAGTCATGATGTTGATGCTATCTTCTGACTTAACAGTAGCAGAACAAAAACTTTTGGTTTGTTTGGGTTGTTTTCTGGGAAACAAACCTATTACACTGATTCTTGGGCTGAGGCTAAACATTAATCTCATTCAAGACAAGTTCATTTTTGAAAGCTGTATTTTTCAGAGTAAACTTAAGCAAAATCTCACTGACTACGACAACCATTAAAGAACTGAGCACATGATGAAGACAGCATTGTTCAAATTCCTGGAAAGCTGATAACAGCCTACTTTTAAGGTCAATTTATGACAGTTTAAAAACTAAGCTTTTATGATAATTTACAAGCTGGGCTTTTGGCCTTGAGCTTTTTGTGCAATTCCAGCCCTGTGCTAGTATCATTACCAAATCACATCAAAAGTCATGGAACTGAACCGGTAAAATAGAAATAAACCTGTAAGTAAGTGAACTGAACTCTCCTGTCCACATGGAGCATCAGTTCTGGTTTGCAACAGTAAAATCATCCCCACCTCAAGAATCCAGTGTAAAAGAACTCAAATAGAAGACAACTAGGATGATAGCAGGCATGGCCAATGAGCACAAGACCATGCACTCAGCAATCGTCCTCAGCTTCTAAAAAGGAGTCGCTTCAAGAAGCCTTTCCAGACCACCAGAACTTCAGTGAACACAGCAACATTGCCTGTACTGCCTCTCCCCTGTAAGGAAAATGAACTGACTGGTTCAGAATAGCTTTATAACATGTGTACTTTTAACTAACTATTTGAGATATTAAAAATAAATCAGAAATCCAAATTTAGACGTATCTGGAGTCAAGAAGACTTCATACTAATGCATTAGTACCAGATGATGTCTTTGTGAAGTCCCATAGCAAAGTTACATCCTAAAGGGACGCACAAAAAAATCTTTACAGTGTTAAATTACAACTATTCTCAGCCTTGATGATCTAAAGCTTCTAGAGATGAAAACTGTCCTCTACTTCTGTGATTTCTCTCCTTGCCTCTCTCCTCCTTGTTGTTCAGTGTTTTACCAGAAGATGGAGAACGAGCCCTTCATCACATAAAAAGCCAACTGCTGCAACTTTTTTTTTAAAAAAAAACTGTGAGGTTAAGGTTCCCATGAAAGGTTCTCACCTTATTCGAGGAAAGTGGAGGCAGCTAAGGAATCGTTGGAATGCAACTAGCAGTTACACTCACTTTGTACAAGGACAAGCTCCCCAGCTGTCAAATGAACAGAGTATTCAAGTAAAAACTTGAACAGCTCTTGAACTAGTTCTGCACATCAAGAAAACCTTACTTCTATGTCTAATTTAAACCAAGTCTACCTCAGGTTGCCCATGAGACTTTATCATTAGTCCTTAGAAAAAAATACTATAACAGACGATTTTTGAAGCATTTAAGAGTAAACTAAATGGTTACATAGTACAAACCCATCTCTTGCCCATTTAAAAAATGTACAGGGGAAAAGGAGGAAAGAAAAAAATATGAGTATTTATTGCTTTCACTGCGGTATGACAACCTTCTGACCAAGACATTCTCCACATCACCATGACCATAATCAATATCTACTTTCCTTTCACCTTTGTCTCCAACAGAAGAGCTCAAACATAAATGATCTGTTTCCATTTTGTTTTTCAGTTGGGATGCCCTAAAAGCAATTTTACAGATTTTTATGTTAGAACAAAACTGACATAGAAAAACACAGATATTTCAAACCTGTCCACAAGCATCAGACAGAAAAGCACCATCTGAAATATTGCTGCTATCAGATTTGCCATCATAAAATCAACAAAACCAGTTTTTATTTATTTAGAACTGCACACATTTTACATCAAAACAACACAGCACTGTACTTCTAAATAATTTCCAAAGCAGTTTAATGATGCAAATTAAAACTGTAACTACTTGATTGATTCAGTATTTGTTTACCAAGGCTTAGCTAACACTGTTACCTTGATTTTGTAGCTACACAACTGCTGCAAGAATATTAGCTCTTACATGTTTGTTATTATAATACAAAACACTCCAGAATCAAACATCAGAACTCCAGCAGGTACATAGTATCACATTGCATATACAAACTGTGGTTGTCATAATCTAATGCATTGTATTTTCTACAGGACAAGTACTATTTAAATTACGGTTATGATTAAAGAACATCAATCTCAATTTGCACTCAATTTTCATTTTTAAAACCTATCAAGATTGTAAGTTGTTGATATCCTATTTTTACTTGAATGTTGCTTTGAATTGCTTCACAATAAAGTTGTTAAGCAAAGCACAGCTCTAGAAAGCCAGGACTCCCTTGGCTGAAGAATCAGATGACGATGCTTTAATTTTAATGGAGATATTGACTTGTGCCCAGAAGAGAGGACTGAAGCCAGACTCTTAATTCCATCACTTACTACAAGATTGTATTTAAGCAATTGTTTTCACTCTCAGTATCTGCAGGCATGGTGCAGAGCTATCCAATTTTTTTCTCATTACAATGCTTCTTCTCCACTGACAGGCTGCAGTTTCAATCTTTGCTGTTTTTTCCCTTTCCCTTCAAACAGAAAACTCCACCTGCCTTCACACTTTGCAAAGCAATTCTAATATTGCTGGCTTCTCTACCACGCAGATGAAAGCAAGGGAAAGTCATGTCAAGATTAGCAAGTAGTGAATCAGCGAGTCGAGACAGACTCATTCAGAGATGAAGTTCAAAACCAGAATGTGAGTTTGCCAACTAGGTTTTGGTCCACAAAAAGCTCACAATGACTATACCAGTCCAATGCACAAGGAGTGGATAATACAGCAGTAAGGGGGTTCTGAGAACCCAAGTCTCCAATGAACCCACCACAAGTGGTCGTATTTCAGACTGGCATTCAGCCGGCTCCATTAACTGGGTACCCATTAGCAGGTGAAGTAGACTGTCTGCACCTGCTTCTGGAGCAGTTTCTGGTTTAGTTTCATCCAAAAGACATTAAAATTTCCACACTACAAAAAGAAGTGTGGTAACAGGGATGATCAGATCACTTTCAAAGCAAAGCCCTTGTCTGGTCCAGAGTATTAACATACAGGAACTCACTCTTTCGGTTCATATGTATTTCTAAAACTGTTTTTTTTTCCAACCACTGTCTCATTCATCTACTGAAGAGAGAATTTCAGAACACTAAAAGCAAGTTTTGCCAGACTGTATGAGCAGGTATGTTTTCATACTCTTGTCTGTATAGAAGTGTTTCTCTTTCCATGGTGCCGTCAGAACCCAGATACAGAGGTGTGCACTCCATGATATAGATACTCATCACTTAGTAAGAACTGATTTTTTTGTGTTATCTAAACAAAGAAAACATGAGCTCAAATACCTTCAAGTACTAGTTTCCTGAACAGTTTTAAAAGTAATCTGTAGAAGTGTTGCAAAACTCTATCTGTCTAAAAACCTTTCTTTAAAAACACTCTCCCCCCACCCTCTTAATCCTTTTCTTCTCAGACTAACCAAGTAAATCTAAAATCTTGCGTATCAAACCTGAATACAAAGAAACAACTGATCTATAACTGTGGGGTTTGCTTGGCGTTTTTTTATGGGTTTGGTTTTTTTTTTGTTTGTTTGGTTTTTTGTGGCAAAACTGGAAAAATCAACCATTCACATCTAGGTTTTATGCTCAAGCTCCACTAGAAAAGGAAAAGGAGCTTCACAGAAACAGCAAAAAAATCAACACATGCAGTAACCCATTCTTCTGTTCATACATAAGGAAAACTATCCTCCCTGGAGACTTTGAGACAACAGTTAAGTTCAGAACACACAGAGAAAACAGGTAATTGTTAAAGAACTGATACTACTTGCTGACTAATTTTGATTTGTTAGAAAGAATTAGAATACTTTTGAAATCCAGTAAACGTAACCAACTACCCTGCAATGAACAATTCATTTTCTCAGTCTGTTCAACCACTACACATTCATATACATATTCAGTAGCTTATAACATAATCACATACTATGTGGTTTATTATGCAAAATAAGTTGAGTATCATTTCACAAAAATTAGAAAATATGAAAGTTGAATAAAGATAGAAAGATAGTAAGAACTACCACTAGCTGTTTTTTAACTCTTGCCTAAAGAGATTCTCCTCAAATAACCACATCTACTTAGGTCTCTTCTGTGGATTGTTTTTTATAATAAACAGCTCACTGCAACTCTAGTTACCATTAATATGCAATTACTAAACAGATTTCAATGATTCTAAAACGCAAGAGGGCACCGAGTATTTGAACTCCCCTCTCCTCTCCCTACACATATTTAAACCACCTAAGGTGTTAATGACTTTGATGACTTTTACAACTTCTCCCTGTAACTCTCATGGTTGTACAGTCTCCAAAAAAGTTAAGACTAATTCTGGGAAGAATCCATGTCAAAATCTAAAGGGTAGGTTTCTTTAGTAACTTTTCAAGGATTCTTTTAAACTATGCTATAATTCAATTTTTAGCAACATCAGCACCCCAACTCTTTGGCACACAAACATAAAAAGTTAACCATGCCTCTAATCCAACTATTTATACTTCACTAGGCAGATAACAACAACAACAACAAAAAAATCTCAGGCTTGTTCTCTAATGCATATAACTGAGTACCAGGGAAGTACCACTACCCTCAATTTACAGATACAAAACCAACTATGCTGTTGGAAAATATATTTTTAAGGCAAAGTCCATGTTGGAGGAAGGTTTGACAAAAAGCACCTCAACAGATACAGAAGCAGAAATAGAAGAACAGCTTCTGGGGTTCCCCTACAACTCTCTTATTAATTATGTCATCCATCATCACCCAATAAGTTAAAAAAAAAAACCCACAGGAAGAGGAGACAACTGAAATTTAATTACTAAACACAGAACCTTCTCTTAATTGACAGAGATGTTTCTCTCCCCAAATACAAGTTAAAAGGCACAAGCAATTTGCATGTTTTTCATCTGGGCATGCTGAACACATACTGAATGAGTTCAGTTTGCTAATTATTAAACTGAAAGAGACAAAACAAAAGCAAAATTACCTTGGTGCTATTATCCCCATTATTTTTTAGGCACTATTTTGCTTAGAATTCAAATCCCAGCTAGTTTTAGAGAAAGACCTAAAAAAACCTAGAAAATGAATGGTTACATCCATAAACCATTTTAGAACAAATAAGTTATTTAAAACACCAGCAAATAATTTCATTAAGCCTCATGCTTTGTCACATACAGTAATAGAAATTACCATTCTTTAGGCTTGCCTTTAATCTTCCAACATTTTGTATTTAACAGGCTCTTTCTGATCTGGTCATTGGTATCTAATTTTTCTCTTGCATCCTAACATAAGTGAACTTGCTATAGTTCTAGGCTACATTTCTCTCTATTCAGATATTCAATCATGTCTCAATTCAATGTTGTCATCCCAACATTCATATTTTAGTCTGTTTAGTTAAAAAGAGCATTCAGCAGTTGGCTATTAAACAAGCATTTCATGAATGTGGCGGAATGTTCATTAGAGTAAACTTTCATCCACTGCCAGGAAATCTAATTTACCTATTCTTTTAATTATCAGACTGGCATATGGGCAGATTAAAAATAGGAAGACAGCCAGAAATAACTGTGTCTAATATGGAAATATGTACATTTCCTGCAGCACAGGTGACTTAAACCTGCTCTCTCAAGTGAAATGAGACATTACGATGTTTCTATAGTTCAACTGTATTACATTTTTGTACTAGCCATTTTTATCAGATGAATGCCACTTCAAACCCTTTTAATTCTGATGACAATTTAATTGATAATCTTTATTCTCAGACGAAAGATCACTCAGTGGCCATTTTAAACTTGTCTACTCAGCACAGTCAGATTGGCGTCCCAAAGGCCAGTCAGTTCCATCTGACTGATACTTCCAGTGAAAGAACAAGGCAACATCTACCACACTGTGTCTAATAACCACTGGTGGCCTTTTACCAGTGTCAAAGTACTGCCACTGTGTCCACATATGGGAAAGGAGAGGAGCCAAGGCCGTACTTTCACCTGAATATGTTGGAAAACCTGAGCAGAACTCTTGAGTTCCTGCCATCACACGGATATGGTGACCAAGTCTGGTTGGGTATCCAAAAGGAGGGTTCAGTTGCTGTACAAGTTTCAACAAAAACATGAAGCAAGTTCCCAGTCTGTAGAATAGGGATAATCAAGTTTCATTATCTTCACTATTACAGATTCATAAACAGATATTACTTTTTAATCCCTGCAATTCTCTTCATAAGAGCAATCCTCCAACGATTAAAAAAAAAAATGAAGTTCAGACTGTGTCTTTAAATATTCAGAATCACAAATCTCTTCTTGTAACCCATCCTTGTGTTCATTGTGTTATAAAACAGTATATTAATTATCACAGGCTCCTGAAACAAGCACTCTGTGATAGGACCAGCACTGGTGGATGGGGCAGAGCAGCCTGGACTTAAGTAGTGTTTGGTGCTCTGCTGCACTGACATGCTTGTCTCCAAATCGGAGAGGCATGGATTTGAAGGATGGACCACATTGGATAAAGAACTGGCTGGATGGCCACACGCAAAGAGCTGTGGTCAATGGCTCATTGCCCACATGGAGACCAGTGGTGCCCCTCCGGGGTCAGTACTGAGGCTGATTTCACATCTTCGCTGGTGACATGGGGAGTGGGACCAAGTGCACCTTCTGCAAATTTGCTAAAGACACCAAGCTGTGTGCTGCAGTCAACATGCTGGAGGGAAGGGATGGCTCCCTGACAGGATGGAGATGTGGGCTGTGCAAACCTTTTACAGTTCAACAAAGAGGTGCAAGGTTCTACACCTGGGTTGGGGCAATCCCAGGCACACCGACAGGCTGGGCAGAGAAGTGACTGGGAGCAGCCCTGCACAGAAAGTCGTGGGGCTGATGGTCAAAGAAAGACAACATGAGCCAGCAGTGTGTGCTCACAGCCCAGAAAGCCAGATGGAATCTGGCTGCATCAAAAGGAGCATGGCCAGCAGGTCAAAGGAGGTGACTCCTCCCCTTTATTCTGCCCTTGTGGGACCCCATCCACAGTACTGCATCCAATTCTAGGCTCCTAGCATAAGAAGTACATGGAATTGTTAGAGCAAGTTCAGAGCAGGGCCATGAAGTTGACAAGAGGACTGGAGCACCTTCCCCATGAACACAGGCTGAGAAAGTTGGGGCTGTTCAGCCTGGAGAAGGTTGTGTGGAGATCTCATAGCAACCTTCCAGTATCTGAAGGGGCCTGTAAGGAAGCCAGAGAGAAACTCCTCATCAGGAACTGTAGTGACAGCACAAGGGGTAATGGGTATAGACTGAAAGAGGAGAAGTTTAGGTTAAATATTAGGAAGAAATTCTCTACTGTGAGGGTAATGAGACACTGGAACAGGCTGCCCAGGAAGGCTATGGATGCCCCAACCCTGGCACTGTTCAAATCCAGCTTGAATTCATTATTTAATTCCTGATTACTGAATGTACTTTACCAATTCACCAAAACAATATTTGGTCTACTAGATACACAAATACCAAACAGGATTTGTCTGTCTGCCAGAACCCACTCTCTCCATCATTCTGAAACACAAAGAGGAATCTTTCCAAATTCTGGTTGGTGGTTCTGGTTTTTTTATTGGGTTTTTTTTTTTAATATAGAGGACACTGGGAATGCTACAACAGCTCAGATGAAAACTGCTCTATTCATCCCAAAAGACAACAGAGAGTTACAAATAAACTCTGGTCTTTATCCTAAGGAATTTTACTTCAGGAAGTTAAGGTTCTCAAAGCAACAACTGTCCAGCAGTTAGGAGAGAATGAATACCAAGAGTCAGTGTTTGAGGGTGGATGGATGGAGCTTTGGTAGTTGCCCATGTTACATGAGTTCCTCTAAGAACAAAGTATGACTAGTTCGGAATGAGTAATGACCAATGAGAGCTACATTAGTTAGCACAGTATTTTCCTATTCTTCTGATGAATGTTTAATTTACTTTATCTTCATGCAGGAAATCATAAAGCTAGAAATATTGTATACCAGTAGACTATACAACAGTTACAGAAGAGAAGATGGAAAAGACATTCGATCAAACTATTTTTACCAAAAACAGGCACACATTTTTGCAAGTTTAGTCCAATTTCCTACCGGATCAGGTCTGTTTTCAGAGAATAATTTTATAAAGCTCCACTGCCTTTTTGACATTACTTCTGAAAGTCTTTGTTCTGCCAAGTACTAGGTGTTATTAGATTAACTCTTCACAAATGAAAGCAGTGTACTTCATCCTTAGAGATGAAAGACCTGAGAAATCAATGCCATGGAGTTGTCTTTAATTCATATTTGGAAAAAATATATTTCATATAAAAAAAATACTTGCATACTTCCTAAAATATGACATTTTAAGTTGTTAACCAATGCAAAAGCACAGACCTAATAAAATGGGAAATGCTATCTCAAAAGACAGTTTCAAGACATACTGTTTACCAGTTATTCAAACTAAAATTTGCAAATTGTTGTACATCATCATTGTAAAGAAGCTGGTGGCCTAAGAACCTCGTGCTAATTTCCCTCATGAAAACTATAGAAATAAACACACTGCATTACAATTGCATATGGATATGCATGGAGGCCTTTAAAAAAACACAGAGTAAAAAATTTTGACAGGTATAAATCGATGCTTGGAGCACTACTTCTTGAGGATATGCTCCCTAAAAATATGTGAATTTTAAATGGTTTCTTTGCCTTGTACGTCAGTTTAGGTAATGCACCACACAGAAGAAAAAGTATGCAGATGTCTCATAACTGCTGTAGTTTGATCCATAACTTAAAGAAGTCTTAAGTAGAAACAATGTGCAACATATAGTACATCTGCAATAAGCCTAGGTAAAGGAAAATTTAAGTGGCAGAGTAAATGGAAAACGCCATATGACACTCCCTAACTCTTACTCATGATGGAAGCAAAGATCCCCCAGAAAAGCACTTTCCTTCCTTCAAGACATGTGGTTTACAAAGCATTCATTCTCTATCCAAATAATAATAATAATTTTTAAGACCCTAAAATATACGGGAAATGGACTGAACATTTAAATAGTTATCTAATACCATTACTATGAAAGTGATACAACATAGATATTTTGATAGAATTAGATGCCCTTGTGGACGTTAACATTAACATAAATACACTCCTTGTGCAGCCCTGTACGGTGCTTTCTACAGTCAATATTCCTTGTTTTTAAACAGTGAATCTTCAATAACTGCAGTTTTAGAAAGCAATCGGGACTTTATTGAAATACATTGTTCAAAAGTGGGGAATAAAGTTTGGATTTCCAGGACGAGGTAAAGGTAGGAATGTATGTGTCAGCACAGAAAGTTATGCCAGCACAGATGTGCAGCTGCTGCTTGCAGCCAACTACAAGTAAACTGGAACCTACAGGGAGGTCTTCAGAGGCTTCTTCAAAAGGATGAAGGACTATGCAAAGCAGAACACCTCCCAGGCTTTGAATGGGCAACAAGAGTCAAGGATATTGTGCAGAAACTGTATCCACACGTCATAAACCCTGAGTATTAACTTTTCACTGGAAGTGTTTCTTAGAGAAATGGTGGTTTGCTGAGAGAAGGGGTTTTCTCCATAACTTCAGTAAAAGCTTCAGGTAACTTAACTCAGCAAAACATGTGGGTCAGGGTAGCTATGAAACTAAGTATCTATTTGCTGAACTTGCATGGAAAGATGAGCTTTTGTAAAGATGCTGAAGTTTTAATATTTTTATCCCTCCATCTACATTTTGTCATCTCCTTAACTGTCTTAATTTGTTACACTTCAGAGAACTATCACTCTTGTCTTGAATATTTGTACTCAGAAGGAGAAATGTTTCAACTTAAATCCTAAGTCTTAGATAGATTGTCACCTTCTTACCAAATTCTTGTTAGATTGCTATCTTCCCTGCAAGTAAGAGCTTCAAAAATCCCATAGATTCCAAGGATATAGCAACAAAGCAAAAAGTAAAGGGAAAACCAGGAAAAATTTAACATCAAGACCTGCAAAAACTGTTTTCAAAAGTAAAAGGTAGAAAAGAACTGAAAACAGAATTGAAAATATAAGAGGTGCTTCCATCAGAAAGAAATGTGCTAGTTTTCATTATCTACATGGGATACAATAAATCACAATAGTCTTAAGCAGCAGCAAGATACTAAGTTATACTGCAAGGGCCAGCAGAAGAAATTACTGAAAGCAAAAAACAGTGAACTGAAATTATGCAAGAAGGGTTTTTTATTCTTTTTTGATAGTTTTGAGAAGAAATTAAACAAGCATTTGTAGCTATGGCTTACCAATAATGAATGCTGCTTTGGAATCATTGTCTACCTGGCTTACTTCAATACAGGGAAAATTATCAATAAGACCTTATAGTACAGATCTCAGAAGTTCTAGCAAAGACCAGCTCCAATCTAGTATGATGCTGGGGCTTGGTGCCATTACTGAGGAAAAGGATTAGAACATTTATGCTCACAGATTAGATTTACCCTAAACAGCAAGGATGATTTCTACTAAATATTTTTATGCATATTTTAACTGGATAGGTACACATACTGTTTTATTAGAAAGCAAGACAATTTCCCTAACTCCATGTAGTTTAGCTTAAAAAAAAAAAAAAAACAACACAGGGGCTTTTGCTTCTATCCACCTCCCCAGTCAAAGAGATAATGTGATTGTTTGACATGGCAGGTCTCACAGTGATGAAGTAGCACAAAAATGCCTGAGGCAGCTGAAAGTCTGCATGACTTGACACAGTGGTGACAGGTGTTTCTCTTCATGCACTTGGGAATCTGTGTGGTGTACTATATTTTAGCAGATTCCTTGTGACTTCTGGCAGCTGTACATCTCTCCCTGAATAACAGAACATCTGAAGGTTACAGGTATGAAAGTAAAATCAAATGTATTACAAGTTATGATGGGAATCTTGCACTCATGGTAATGTATTTAGAAAAAAATAGGAACTGTGAGATCAGAAGCAACACAGAACAGTAGAAGTGAATGTGTAAAGACAGAAACATCATAACAGAAACTTTTAAGTGCTACCTCAGTGTAAAAATCGCTCACTGGACTCAACAGAAAACTCTTTACTTAAAGAAGTGGAAGCTATGGAATGCATGCATACCCAAAAGAGACACAGACTTGATTAGACAGGGCATAACTGAACTGAAAGCTCAAAAAATATCCACTTGCTAACAATTACATTCCAAAAGTTTGTGCCTGTATTATGTAAACATCACTGTTAGCTGTTGAGCCAAACAAAATCTAAGGTGGACATCTACCTATCCGCTCAGTGAGGAGTTTAATGAAAGTTGGCTGGAATAAGAAATCAGGTGTGATATTAAGAAAAAGAGGAAATGTCTTCATATTTATATTAAAAAGGCACCTGAGGTTTTGCTGGTGGTGTTTCTCACCATCAGTGAACGCTAATCTTATGGTCACATCACAACTGCAGGTGTTCAATGAAATAGCAAAAAAAACACCCTTCAAAGGCTGTTGAGGTCTTTATACGCAGAATTACTCTTGGCAAGGGATCATACTCTAACTCCTGCAGGAAAAATAAAGCAGCCTACTGAAACACTTCCTTGTCACTAGATTAAGTCAGACTCTGGGTTTGGATTAATCCAGAACATGTAAGTAAAAAGGTTTAAGAAAGGCTTTATTTTAAATTGTATGGATAGAACTCAAGATTATTTCTGTCATCTTGGATCTGAAGAGTTAAGTTGAGAATACAAAGACTAAAAGTAAGGAAGACAATGACAGTGGAAGGGGGTGACAGCACCAGAAAGTTGTCAAGTCTGCGAGGCATAAAAACTGAATGCCAATTATAGTAAGATTAATAGGAGAATTTATAAGAGAAAACATAAGACTAACCTCCAATAGAAACAAATAATTAGCAAAAGCTTGTACGATATAGTAATTACAAATATGTTATAGTAATAACAATAATAATAATGGTTTTACGTAGAGACATGCAGGTCTGCTTTTAGGAGGGACATCTTGGATTATATGTCCCCAAATATTACCAGGATCTACTCTAGCATGACAGCAAACCCCCCAAAAAATAGGGTAGGACCTTAAGGTCCTAATACTTCACTAGAACCTCAACACAGTAAAAAACAGTAGGAACAAGCTGTGCAGTCAAAACAGTTAAAAACTTCTTTAAAAGAAGTTTTGGGGTGTCTTTTGAAATGCCCCAAAATTTTCAATATCCCCCCACCCAATTTTTCTATCATTACACCCTTTCTGCTACTACTGTTAAGAAGATTCTAGGTTACTGCTGGGTAAACTGCCACCACTAGAAGGATATGAATGTGTCTATTAGCAGCTAAGCACACTTTAAACACATTTTAACACATGATCTTCCTCACAGCAGGCAGACATGACAAGACCACCAAGAAATGAACCAAAAGTGCAGACAAAGCTACTGAGGAAAGGCCGCACAACCACCCAAATAGTATCTTATGCTTATAATAGAGGCCACTTTATGCTGACAACTTATACATTAGTAGAACAAACCTAACCACCTTACAGTTTTGGAGAATTTGTTCCACAAAGTGCAGCAGGAGAGAAAAAAAACAACCCTTAGAAGCAGACTCAGCGAAGAGATGAAGTGTGAAAATAACAAAGGGGAAAACTCAAAACACATCAACTACAGAAAAACAGAAGAGGTAGAAGCACCACAAAGGTGTCACCGTCACTCAGTGACAACAGGAAATTTGTTACCAGCCTGCAATCTGTATTTTTTTATTTATACAAAATAAAATTTAAAAAAAAGGGTACACTGTGTAATGACAATTGGAAGGGAACACAGCCCATAGTGAGGAGCTCTGATACACCCACCAGCAGCACATTCATCTAGCTCTTAAGCACAAAACCCCAAACACACATTTTGGTCTTCTCCAACTGAATGTAAACAACTGGTCACCTTTAAGAGCCAAGTCTGAAAATAATCTAATCAGCCACCACATGGTAACAAGAACAGCAATCTTCTTAGGACCATTCTGAATTCTTGCAAAATTTACACTTGCAATTTTTAGTCACTACAGCTGAAGATACTTGTTTTGTCTGCCACAGTCTGCACTGGTATAGTTTGTGAAAACATAATCATTTGTCAAAGACCTGCTCATTATCAAATTGCAACAGAAGAGCACAAATCACAATTAAAAAATCATTTTACATATAACCATATGGATGTGAATTCCACTTGATAACAATAAAAATAATGCTCTCTGCTGCATGCTGACAACGGAGAACAGAGCTACCATCACACAGATCTGGTACAGGATTAAGGTCCAGCCTGTAATCCCCTTAAAATTTAAGAATAATTGCACCATTTCACAGAGCAATCAGCAGCAACACACGAATATATTTATAGCTAATGAAATGCCACATATAAAATACATCAAAGTAAACTTTATTCCTACAAGAGAAGAAAACAGGTTTATAACATTTTCTGTCAAGGTACAAGGGCCCTGTATTTTCTGTGTTTTTAACAGTTGTTCTACACTGTTGGGTTATAAACAGTAAAATATTTCAAAACCAGATAAAGGACTTGGCTGTACAACTCCTACTTCATTTAACAAGCACAGAATGCTTAAATCCTTCATTTGCCTTTGAAGCTAAGGATCTTTCCATGCTTTACTGCACATTCTTTAGCTTCCATCAGTTTGAAAATAAGCTCATTTCTTGAACACTGTTACCCACTTCATTAAAAAAATAAAAGAAAGTTAGTTTATGGCAACAAGCTAGACGGTGTCTGGGCTCTAGAGTGACTACCTGGCAAAATAAAACAAGGACACCAGACCTTCCAAAATCTGTGCAGCTATTACATGCCTAGAAACTAAGAAAAAAAGCAAGTGAAATCATACTGAGAGAAATACTTCCTCATTATTGAGCTTCTAGACCTAAAACATAAATTAAGTGATATATATTAAATTTATATATATAAGAAATAACAGCTCTCAGTTCCATGTACTTGACCAAATCCTTCTTTCATGCATACATTTTCAAAGACTTTATTCTAGAACGCATGGCAGATACCTTTAAACTGTTATTTGAAAGAGATTTCTAAGATGGCTTTTGTATTACTTGGTTTTTCTACAATCTGTGTCATGCAGTGCAAACTAAGTACTCTTTAAGTCATGAATATTTTTTTATGTTAGCCCAAATAAAGGATTAAAACTGCAAAAGAGGCCGGATAAGTATTCTGGCACCACAAGCACAGGTGAACAGATTTAAAAAAATGCCTGCTGAACCAGTACAAAAATACTTGCCTAACAATACTTTTTAATACATTAAGCATCTGTTTAGACCTCTGTTCAAAATCTGAAAAGCAGGATCTTTCAACACTGAATGGCATGTTTCAACCCTCAGTGTTACACATTAGCCTTCAGCCCCCAAAAACAGATACACCATACCATAAATCTTGGAACGGAAGGAACAGTAACTCATTTCAAAACAACACGATCTCTAAGTCAGTCTCTACACAACTGATTTGTTCACTGAGACCTGTTTTTAAGAGGTTAAGAAACCTAGTAAACTTGGGCCTTACAACAGGCTTCTGTAACGGTCATTAAAGTAATAAGAATATTCATACTTGTTAAACTTTAAATCAATTAATCAATTCTTGAAGCCACTCGCTAAGAACACATAACCACAATTTTAGTGATAAATTTGCTTTAGACATCAGTAATCTACTCTGTACGTGTCAAGGATGGCGTCTTCATTCCCACCTACCCAACACTACTTCAGTTCAATGAACAGCTCATTCACAAATCGAGCAGGAGCCAGGAAAGGCACATTTCCACCTCTCAGTGTACAAAGTTAAAACAGACCAAGAACACGCTGATCTGAACCAACATAAACCAATCTCTCTGAGCTTAAACCAATGTTTCTGTGCATCGACACAGACATTCTAACCAGGCACACTATCACAAATTTAAACCAGAGAAAAACGAACCCGACATATGAATCTGTTATATACAAAATAAATAAACCCCAAAACGATGCTTAAAATATTTAGTAGCAGATCTTCCTGGTTAGTAGAAAGTACAGCCCAGTTTAATCCAGAAGTGAGAGATGTGAAATTAGCATGCTACCATGGCCACCAAGAATCAAGTCTTTAAGAAATCAGATACACAATCATAAATAAAACACATTTCAAACTAACCATGTGAATTCAGTCTTATCCATTCCACCTTTTACCAATTTGCCTGACCGTCCATTAATGGGTGACAGTAATGCGTAAACAATCACTATCAGTAGTATCAGCCAGACTACTAAACAAAGCTATAGCAGTAGTGGTTTCTGTGGCCTAAAATATTTGAGAACTCGTTTTATACACTGATATACACCTAATGTTGTCTAGGAAAGGGTATCTAAGAGAAACCAAGGCCATGTATAGACACAGACATGACTAAAATGGTCTGCTTTTTTAGCAGTCTGTGGAGCTAGTAACTATAAAGTTTGTTTAGGGAGGAATAAAACTCAGCAGAGTCACCAGCTCAGAAGAAACACCTGCAAACAAGCCCTGCCTTAGGACCAGCCTAAGCTCCGGGAAGCGGGCCTTTTCCCGACGGCAGAGTAATTACACACAATGGTGCTTCAAACAGTGCCGGCTCGGGAGCCCTCTCCCGAGGTGGGATTGCGCTCCCTTGACAGGGCGAGAAAACGGGGAGCAGCACCACAGACCTGCCACCGCCGCCGGCGACTTTGTGTAGTCCAGCACCACCTTCACCTCCCCAGGGTGGCAGAAACTCCACTACCCCTCCAGGGTACACGCCACGGAAGGGAGCGGGGGAAGGAAGGGCGCACAGAGCAGGAGCCCCGCGCCGAGGGACCCGGGACGGACTCGCAGCTCCTGTCCGGCCCCTCGGAGGAGCGACGGAGCCCCCACCTCCCGGACCGCCGCCTCCCTCCCTTCGCCCCCAGGGGAGGAGGGGTGTCGGAGGGACGGGGGGGGGGCCGGTCCGCCACCGCCAGGAACAAAGGGCCCTTCGATAAGCCGAGCCG
>VXBU01002831.1:0-68097 GCA_013400315.1 Bombycilla garrulus | reverse complement strand
GGGGCCGGGGAGGAGGCGGGGCCTCCGCGCCTCACGTGACGCGACGCCACGCGCGCCTGGGCGCGCCCCCGCGCGGCCACGTGACGGGGCCCTCCCCCGCCCGCGCGGCGACGCGTTTTGGCGGCAAAACGGCCGCAAATGGCGGCGGCGTCGGGGGGCGTCGGGGGCCGCCGGGGCGGGCTGGGCTGGGCCGGGTTTTGTCGCTATCCCTCGGGTTCAGAATAACGGAATCAACTGGGTTGAAAACGGCCTCTCTGATCGTCGAATCCAGCCTATGAGTGAATACCATGACGTCTACTAGGCGATGGCGCTACGGGTCACATCCAATGCTTCCTCCCACCTGAGAGCACCGTGTGGTGCGAACCAGTGCTGGACGGGCCATGGCCGACACCACTGAGGTTTTGTGGCTTGTAGATTACCTCACTTTTCATCCTCTGCCGGAAGTGTGTTAGCCTCAAGGATGCCACTGAGTTGTCCTCACACCTAGATCGTCCTACTTTTATAATTGGAAATGGAAAATGCAGCTTGGCTCTTCAGATGAAGCAGTTCGTATCTGAAGGGCCTCGTTGCCCTTGCATGCTGGGCCAAACACCCTCTCACACACTGGTGGTGTACTCACAACAGTGCAAAGCTCTGGTGATGGACATTGTCCTTCCCTGCATCGACTAACTTAGCTGAGGAGACTCCTTCATCTGTCATAAGTGTTGGAAGTACTGGAGATGGCCTGAGGCATTGATTCTGGTGAGAAGGAAAATACGGATCTGATGGACACTGAATTGGCATGGATACATGTTTTGATATATGTTTTGCAGTCTTCTAGGTTGCACAGGTTGACGAGTGTTGATGGCTTCACACTCTTCACGTTGCCAGCCCTCATTGAGGAATTGAGGAGGAAACGTGTTACAGCAGCGAGAGCCCTGCCTGAACTGAGCTGAATCATTTCTCTTAGCCAGCCAGCACTGTCTTAAGCTGCCTTAAGCTGGGCATTTCCCATCATCTGAAAAATGGGGAACACTGGTACTTTACACAAACTTAAATTGGATGTAACCGTCTTTTGACTGGAAGAGACTACCAACAGACCCCTAAATATGCCTTTCAGTCTTGCACTGACCCAGGTGTAACTCAATATTCCATACCCTCTACCGTATCTTGTATGACTGTGGGATTGATGGTTTCCTTTTTCTTTTGGTCACAAAAGACAAATGACGCTACCTACTTCTTGTGTACAGTTGAAAGCTGAGATGTATGGTGAAATTAATGCTAAATCAGAGCTGGGAAGAAAAGAGATTCCTCCAGGACTGCAGAAATGTTAGTCTGCAAGTGTAGACATGAACAGTGATAGCACTGAATGTGCAACATTTTGGACACAGGCCTGGATATCTGGTCCAAAAGTGACCACATTTTGGGTCATAGCAGTGAACCCAAAATAGTATGTTTCTAGTTTTCCATACGAACATCCAAGTAGATATCTTATTTGCGACTTGTAAGCCTGAAACATTTTAAGTTTCTTGACTTTTACTGCACGGGGAATCCATTCTGTTACAAGCAGAAGAAGGGAAAACTTTCAGCTTTTCCATTTAAGGCTTAATGTAGTACAGGAAAGTCTGGTTTGCATGTATCCCTTGCTACCAAACCACCTATTACACCAGTACTAGTCAGTCTGCAAATGTTAGAAACAGTGGCATGAAGACCTATTTATTCTTTCTCAATCACTTAATATATCTGCAGGATACCTTCTCCTCTGGATAACTCTGTGCTGTTGCAATTATTTTCACTTAAGGGTAAACCACAGTAACCCAGCTGATCATCTGTCCTTGCTTTAGCTTGCTGTATTGTTTCTGCCTTGACCAGGCGGTGTTCTGAATTGAGCCCAACCCAGGAAGGAAGGAGAAAGGGAATGGGTTTCTCCATTCTTTGCCTCATGCCAAAGGCTAGCGCTTGGAAAGGGTAGAGCAAGTGTTGTTTGTTTTGTTCCCCCTCAGGGTGAAAAGGAAAATAGCCTGTCCTTCAGTTGTGCTACCTTGAAGAGAACTTGCACTTAAGCCTCCAGGGGCCTTGTGCAAGGGAAGACTCCTGTCTTTAATCAGGACTCACAGGCAGTTAATTGCTAAGCTTATATCTAAGGGACCCAGAAAAGAATCATTAAGTAAAAGGAATGACCACAAACTGTGGTGAATAAAAAAGGAGTTATTTTTTTCTTGACAACAGTGAGAATGTGATGTCAGCAACTGAGTCAAGCATGGCAATGGCCTGAGAAAGAGGAAAAGAATAAAGAGCAACTACAAGGCCATGTTATTCATCCTGTATTTGACTCCTGACAGAAGCTACTCTGTGGTGGATAGAACTTAGGGAACAGGAGCTGGTGCTTGATGGAGACAGGAGAAAGATTGTGCAGAGAAGAGATTATTTTCAGATACCTGATTTCTTCATGGAAAACACACAGTTGAAGAATGTGAATATAAGAGAGAGGATGCATACATTGCAGAACTATTGTTGTAAGCTACAGTTATTGACTATAATTGTAGATATAGTCAAGTAACCCACTTGCTGTTAAAGCGGGAAATAGAGAGAAGAGAGAAGTAGATGAGGAGGATGTATGTATTAGGAAGGACAATTAGAAGGAGGGGCAAAAAAAAATGAACTCAACCAGAGCAGTCCAAGGAACAAAGAAGGTGAAGATGGTGAGAAAGAGCAAAAAAAGGATGGAAGACTGGAAAGGAAACGACCTGATTTTTACACCAATCTAAAGACAGATCTTTTTATTAAGAGGACCTGAAAGGCTTATTACTTGGGTGTGCTAGAAATAAAGATTTAAGATGAGGGCTTGTAGCAATGAGTGTTCCTCACCATCAGAAATTTCTTCGGGGTTCAATTACATTCTTCCCTGTTCTCTTATTCTTGCCTCTTCCTTGACTGATTCGTTATTTCCACAGTGTGGTGTTTTCCTAGCTGCATACTTCAATTTTCATGTCTCAAATAAAGCTGTCATTTAGAGGAGGCAAATCAGATACTCTTTGTGTTTTGGGATGCAGGGCTTACTTAAAAATGCATAAGAGGTAAAGGAGTCTTCATGACCTAAACTCCCCTGTATGTGAGTTACTTAACTATCAGTTGTTTCAAATAGCTTTAAATATAGAAAAAAAATAGTCTCCCACTCTTTGATTTTAGGTGGTGGAAGAGGGAAATCGAGCAAGTAGCGCAAGAGGTATCAGAGGTTAGGATGATGACAGCAAAGAGAGAGGGTTGGAGTAGTGATGGCAGTGTAGCTTAGACTGTATGTAGCCAGTAGTTGGGAGGAGGACAAGCTCTTCCAGGGAGAATGTCATGTTAGCAAGAAACATCTGTGATATTTTTATATCACTGGAGCCCTGGCAACAAAACTTGATCTCATAGGGATAACAGAAGATATGACAGAATAAAGATTAGGATTGGGTCACACAAATATTAAAACACACATGGTTTGGGAAGCTAAGGGGATTAATGGAGCATAGCATTTGCAGTGTGATAGTTATTAAATAAACAAGCAATGACAGGACAAATAAAGTAGAACTTGTTTGACTCCATATCAGGAAACTGTGTCAAAGAGCTTCTGTTAGAGAGCATGAAGATGTGCAGGAGATGTTTGGCTTCAAGTCTGGAGAGGAATAGTTTTTGGGAGATTAATTAGGAAAGATACTACCTGGAACAAAAGTAGATTAATAACTAGGGTTCTTAATTTCAAAGGTCAAACTTGGAGAAATTAAGGGAATGAGCCAATGATGACAAATGCATCTAGGCAGTTGAGGACTTGCATGTGGAAAAAGTTTGGCAGCTGCCAAATCTCTCTGAAAAAACCTAACTGTGATTCAAATCTCAAACAATAGCAACAGTCAGTCCCAGCTTGATAAATAGCCACTTCAAAAGGGTTATTGGGAACAATCAAAAGCTTGAAAGGAATGGAACAAAATGATTACTTGAAAAATATTAAGAAGGGTAAGAATAAAGTGAGAATTTTGAGAAGCTCAGCTTCCTTTACAAAGGAAATTAAAGCAGGAGCTAATGAGAAAGAAGATATGAAAATGAATGTTTCCACATTTGAGATGAAAGCAAAAAACCTATCACATACCCATCTGAAACATCAGAAGATCATTATTCATCCAGAAATTTCCATTAATGATGTAGGGGAAAAAAATGAGCTATAATAATGAAATGTGCTGATGATACAAAATAGTGAGACAATTTCAGTATGAGAAGGAACAAGACTAGATGACCTTCAGAACCTTAATAACAGAATGGATTAATTTTAATAACACAACATGCTATCAGGAGACTGATAGCAGTACTTTCTGCTGGGGAGGAACCTCATTAGTTGGAAGTAACAGTGGGTAGGATGTGCTTGTTGAGTTAGCTGAGGATGACCAACTTGTAGATATAATCCAACTGCAAAAAAAGTTACTAAAATCACATGACATGACAGGTCAGCTATTTCCATTAGATACTTCAGATAAAAACATTGGTCTCATCTAATCTGAAATGATTTATGCAATTCTGGTCACCATTATTCAGAAAAGATGAGATCGCACTGCAGGAGGTACAGAGAAGGACGCAAAAAAAGATCAGTAAAATGGAGAATCTGTTTAGTGAGAGGAGAATAAAAATGGTTCATTTAGCTTAGTGAAATGAAAAGTGAAAAGAAGTGCAATTTCAGTCTGAAACAATAAAAGTAAGCATTAGTTAGGACAAAAGCTTTTCAAGCTGAAGGATGGTAGTGTGTGAAGAAAAATGGGTTAACTGATTTTTGAATATGTTGAAACAGACATAGCTATCATGTTAGACAATAAATAGTGCTAATTCTGAGGCATGTAAGTGTTCCTTCACAAAATTACAAAAGAAACTTCATGAAAATGGTAGATTTGTGTAAAGGGATCTGATTGTGAAAATTAATTGCAAATAAAACATAAACTCCAAAAAAGGCAAGAAAATTTATCTTGTGTAGTCACATCTTCCTTAGTGATATTGCTGCCTTCTCTCAAGGCTGGGCCCACATTCACCTATATTCTTCAAAATCACTGACATAGGTCTATATATTACTCAGTAATCAACATGACCTGTATTGGCTGACAGCAAGAAAATAACCAGCTGAGCAGAGCCTGGTCTTAGGTTGTCTTTGCGTAAGCTGGGGAACGAAATGGAAAAAGTTTTTGCACTATCCATTTTCAGGTTGCAGAAAGCAGCAAATTAATGATGATGAGGCAGGACAGCACATTTGAAAATACAGCCTGTCTTATGGCCTGAGCTGTTTTTTTCAGAAGGAAATCTTACAAAATATTTTCAGAGCTATCTTAAAAGCAAGGGAGTGGATATGTTCTCATTTTACATAATTTAATACAAACCACAGTGCTAATACCTGTAATTAATGGTGCTTTTCTACCTTTCCAGTTGGGTTTGCTCTTTATCATTTTCCTTTGTTTGCTTCCCAGTGCACACTGCCTGAATCCTCAATACTTTAATTCTCATTAAGAGAATCTAGCTGAGTTCTAGCTATACGTTAAAAAATTATTAAAAGAAAGAAAGCGTGTCCTGGAAATGGGTGATTTTTCTCATCATTGCATTATTTTCTTCATTCTCTTCCCCATTTGACAAGATTTGGCTTTTCAGTTAGGAGGACAGTTGGTTTTTTTTCAGTTTTTTTTTTGTTTGTTTGTTTGCTTGGTTTTTGTTTGTTTGCTTGTTTTTTGTTGCTTACTATAATTTTGTTCTAAAAACTGAATCTTTTTCATGAGCATGGAAGAGAGGGATTGGGCACCGGCATATGGCAGTTCCTGTGAATGAGTTGGGGAGGGAGAGGAGAGAGTGTATTTAAAATAAAAACTGATTATCCTGCTAATAGATAAAGGAAGAATTTACTTTTAGATGTAAGGTCAGTTAAAAGAACAATTTGTTTTCTGAATTCTGCATTCCTGATTCTTTGTGATTTAGCTGTTTTATAACCAATTATTTACTTAGTAGTGACACTTTGCTCTTTGCTATGATAAAGCATAAAACTGCTTCTCAAGAACATGTTTTACAGCAACACATTTATTTTTTTTAAATATTTTATTGATTTTTTCAGCAAATTAATATTGAAAACCTTTGATAAAATATAGATCCCTGTGTCAATAGAAGGAAAAAAATTATATAAACTGCGAATGGCAGAAGGAGGAGGTAGAGGGAGGGACTTTAAGAAAGGATAGTATAAATGTTCTGTAATCCCTTACCATTCTCTGACTGATGATGGACTACATATACTGCCTGTTACAGCAATATTGATTGCAATCAGATGATAAAATCACTGCACAGATAAAGAAACTACTGCAGTGAAAATGAAAAGATGGAAATTTAATGAATTCTTGATTAAAAAATGATTTCTTGGAATTAAATCAAAACCTCACTCTTATAGCTGAGAGCTAGTCATGGGAATAAAAAAATGCTGAAAAAATGTAACCAGCTAAAAATTTGTTTCAAACTATGTATTTATCTTCAACAGCCATCCTACACTTTTCAACTACATTCCTTATGCTACAAATTTTCCTCCCTCAGAGCCTTAGATTTGCTTACAATTAATCCACTGGTATAGTGATGGAGATTCTTGCTGGAATGCATTAACTTCCACAGTTAAATCCTCCCTCAGGCAAACCTCTTGAAAAATATTTCCTTTGTCTCGTACACACAGTTTAGTAGCTTCTTTCTTATAGCGAGATAGCAATTCTTTTGCAGTGATTTATGCATACTATTCAAATACAAAACCTGCATTAAATTATGTTACATTAAAAGATCTGAGACGTGCATGCCATTACTTAGACACCATTGTGCAAGGAAAAATGCGGGTCTGATCCTGTTGCCGTTCAAGCCCATGCTTACAGAAACAGCAAATCATTGTGATGTGGTCTTGCAATGATGTAGCAATACTGGGTAACTTTTGGCTTACCAGCTTTCGGACTCACTGATGACCATGTATACCTTTAGTATTTTTGGTCATCATACAAAGTTTGTTGTCTGGCATTTCAAAAGAAGCAGGCTCAGGACTTCTGGAGGGAAGATTTCACAGCCCCTAAAATAGCTTGTTTAAATGCTTCACAACCTGAACTGTTTGATTGGATTCACAGTATTCTACTTAAATCCCTGCTGGAAATTCATCTGATCTTTGTTCTTTCTCTAGTTGTCACGGTGGAACAATAGCCACCAAATCTTTTATAGCAGCTTACTACATTTTTGAGTGCCACTATAATACCTCTCCTTGAGCTCTTTATTTCGCAATTTACTGCCCTATTTCTAAGCCACATAAACTTCATTCCTTCAGCTTTTCTCACAGCTGGTATTTCCTACTTTCCTTGCTGTCATATGTGTCCCTCACCCTCAGCGATGGACTGCAATTTTTGTTTCTAGGAGCAGTGTCCAATGCCCAATTGAGTTCTGCATTTGCTGGGACTTTGCCAGAGCTAAGTGGAATGATTACTCTTTGTGTCATCTATTAAACTGTTGGCTCTAGTCTGTGATCTCCCCCATTGTTTTCTGCCTGCACAGTCGTTTCCTATTCTATATTTAACTTTCTGCCCTCATTAGATTTCTCTTTCCAAGGTGTTGTCTGGTTTGTATTTTGTGATTGATTTTAAGCTGATTCTTCAAGACCCATTTTTAGTGCTACTTCCATCCTTCAAATCACTTTGCGACTTTACCCAAGCTGATGTCGCTGCCAGACTGTGTCATTGCGCTCACATGCCATCACCCAGGCTGTTAATGGATGCGGGGTATAAAACTGTTCCCAGGATGACGTACTGTGGGACTCCTCCTGAGAAAGCTTCCCAGAATGACAATAAACCATCAATTACTGCACTTTGAGAACAATTTTACAAATGTTGTGCACCTACAGGGTTGCTACTTATCTCTGGAATGCACTGATGTTGCTTACTTAGTAAAATGCTGTGCGGAACAATGTCAAAAGCTTGTCATTGTCATGATGCATCATATCTGCTATTTGCACTTATTTGTTAAAGCAATTATCCTGTCAGAGAATGAGATTAGCATCAATTGATACATTTTTTTCTCATGACTAACCCATTTCAATTGGATTTTAATAATTATCATAATCATCCAGGTATTTGCAAATTTTTTATTTAGTAATTTGTTCCATTTCAGGGGATAAAAGTTAGGTTGACAATATAAAATGCTCCATGTTCTCTATTCTGTCTTTCAAAAGTAAGCATTTATACTTTTCTACTGTTCGAACCTTCCTTGCTTGCTCTTATTTCTTGAAAATCGTCATTAATGGTTCAAACATTACTTCAGTTAGTTCTCTGAATGGTTAATTTTTGTCACAGCCCGGTATCTTAGCCACCTCTAACTTTTTTCCCCCCGTAAGTATCGCGGGATCAAGGGTTGGGCTCTCTAAGCTTGTACTTGGCAATCCCAGTAGCGTTCTGCAGCATGTGTGCTTAATGTCAAAAAATTGTCGTGACCAGCAAAGCGTGTGTGTTTATGTACACCCCGCTCAGCCAACTTGTAAGTGCATGATTAAATGCCTCTGAAATCGCTGGGACTTGCGACATCACCGAAGTTAATGAGACTTCACCCCAGCGCCTGCTCTGCAAGCAGCTGCAGGCTGCTCGCTTGGAGACCTGGTGTGATCCCCTGAACTGTGTTTGAAAGTCTGCCTGCTGCTGGATGTTATCTCTGCGCACACGGGATGGTTGGGAAGGGCGTGTTGGTCGGGCGGGAGCGCAGAGGTGAGCGCAGTCACGGCTGGCTCTTGCGAGGTGTTGAACCCGGGGCGTGTGCCAGCCTCGCCTCAAGCACCGAGTCTTGGCTTTGCCCGCGGGCAGATCGATCGTGTGAGCCCCGCTCCGAGCAGGGAAAAATGTGCAGAGGCGCCTAAATGTGCTGGTCCTGAGCACAGCAGCAATCCAGCGGCACCGGGTGTTGCTGTGACTCCGATGACAAGCCTTGTTGGTCAGCTGAGCACAGTAATTCAGATGTGGCAGCACGCTGCCGTGTCTCTGCTTCTTTTGTGACTGAGCTTGTGTGTTGATGTGGGGCCATAATCACGGCGGTGAATATCCTGGGGCCGTTTGGTGCCTGCAAAATGCCTCTGGATCCTCTGTTCATACCTGCCGTGGCAGTTTTAAACCTGCTTTCAGAACCTTGGTGTCTGTAGTGATGCTCTGACAAAAAATGTAATGGTTGAAATAGGGAGTAGATAGAGTAAATTTAGGTGGGCTGCTAAAAGGTGGGGGTTTGGTATTTTGGGGCTTATTGTGAGCCTTATCTGGCCAAATGTAAGAATCTGAAGTGCAGCTGTACATGCTTACATCTGAGATAGGTGTCTAGGTTCCCCTTATAACCAAGGAGAGTGGCCAATTTATCTTGGCCTGAGATAGCTGTCAAAAATATGTCTAAAAGTGCCTTTTGGCCCGTTTTTGATTCTGAGGGAATCTAGAGAGTCAGTTCAGCTGTGTGTCTGGCATTGCACTTGCCTCTGTCTGATGAGACAAATCTCAGGCTCATTCAAGTAAACTTTCCAGATTATGTGTAGCCATACCTTCAAAGATGCATTCCAAGTATGGTAAATAATGAAAGTATCGGTTCATATCCGTGCATGCTTCGCCCCCTCCCCACAAAATTTCTCTCCTCACTCTTTCCTCTGCATTCAATTTTATTTTGTTAGACTTTAATTTGCTAGACTGATGAATCACTTACTCAATGGTTGGCACTTGCTCATTCCTCATTTGTAGCTGGCACTGATCACAACTTTGTGTGTAGGATTTGGTTGAGTGGGAGGGAAAGGATGTGCATAGGATTCATATTTCTTCTTGGAAACATTTGCTAGACCACCACCCAGAAACTTGTGACCCGGTACTGGTTCACAGACAGCAAGATGAGTAACTTCAACACAAAATGATGGTAATCACAGAGGACCCTTTTGTACACCCCAGGAAACTGAACCCATCACTCACTACATTCCCTGTCCTGCCTGCTTGCACTGAGCAATTCTGCAAATTGTGTTCTGAGGAATACTAATCATATGTTTGTGAGTACTAATTCATGATTTGCTTAATAGAGGTTTTTAAAGCATATTGCTATGGATGTCAGTCTGAAAAAGTTCCCAGGAATGTTCCTTCCTCTTTTTTCACTGAACATTAAAGCAGCATTGGTGGAAGACTTAAAGCAACCATCCAACAAACTGTTAAAACACAAAGATATTGTCCCTGAGCTTCACTTTTCCCTGTCAGAGCGAGCTGATTTCACACACACAACCCTTTAAACCGATAAATCAATGGTAAACTTGTGACCTTATTTGCTATAATGAATCTCTTGTAATGCCATGTTCTGCAGCATATCAAACAGCAGCAAATCTGGTTTCACTGGCCAGTGCACTCTGCTTCGTTTGGTGCTGCAGTGAAGCTCTGTTTAAATTAAAAATGTATGTTTCAGTTTGACAAGGCATATCAAATGTTCACCTATGTTCCCTAGTCATACTTTGCTTGGTAGTATTTGGTCCTAGCCAGTAGAAGTAGCAAAGCTGTACCGTCTCTGAATTTCCCACCTAATATCTAGATACAGCTTTTAAAGTATTTTTTAAAAATGACTGTAAGAACTGTAAAGGATATTAGCAGGAAAAAAAAATACAGTCAATTAAGAAGTGATGACACTGAAATGTTTTTATTAGCTTGCTAGCCAAAGGGTCTGACTGCCCTCTTAGAGCAGCATGTAGTGCACTCTCAGATATCAACATCATGAAGCCGGAGGCGAAGGTTTACGTTAAAGATTTTGTGTGGCACTTGCCAGCATGATTTTTTTTGCCAGTCTGTAAGTATCCACCTCTACCAAAGGCTCTACAAGCTGACAATATGAATTTCTATTATTTCAAACCTAATCTGCATTTTGTATTTGTCTGTGGACTTTTCTATGCCTGTCAGACTCTAGGTCCTGGTGAAGTTACTCCTACCTGTGGATAGCTCTGGGAACGTGATTATGTTCCTGAAAATCTGCTGCACTTGCAATACCAACCTTTGAAGGGATACAGAGCATTCCCTTCTCAGTATCAAGCAAGCAGAGTGTTGGTCTGTATTTGTTATACTGTCTAGGACCATACGTCATGGATAAAAATCATTTGAATAAAAGGATAGCCTTTGCTTAAGAGAGTTTTCAAGCTAAATATCCACTAAAACAAGAGATTATAAAGAGCACAGACAAAGAGAAAGAATCTAGGAGGCAATTAGCGGATAAAATCAATCCTTACTTTCCTCTCCTTTCTAACCTCCTTGGATATGTTGTGGAAAGTTACAGAGAATTTCTGCTTGCAATCATGTCTCTTAGATTGTCTAACAGCAAAAGAAAAAGCATGATAACATTCATTCCAGCATATCAGACAAAACATTAAAGATGCTTTGCACTGGATTCATTGTGAATATCTTGAAAAATGGATATGACTATCTAAGACAGCTTTCTTGACCTGTCTATAATGTGTGGAGAGAAACAAGCAGTTGTAGGGCATCACCCATTTTATTGTAAGGCAAGACCTAAGACAGAGTAGTGGAATGGCACCCTGAAAATGCCTGTGCCTTTCAAGTGGCTGTCAGAGCAACCAGCATGGACATTGGCCATATGTACTGCAGATGTCTAAAGTTGAGGGGATTTGAATCCCACTGTGGGGGCTTTTTCCTTCTGTGCACTTGTGCAAGGCTAAAATATCAATAATCAATCCTTCTTGACAGGTTACTACTGAAGTGCACACATAACATTGTAAAGTAATTCCTGAGTGTTGAAGCAGGGAGGGATCCCCTGAAGTGCTTCCTACTGTATTTCTCGTGTCTGAAAAGAGGACACACACACCATCTAGACCATCTGAACAGGAGACTTTTTTCAGTCATTTCTCAGCTCTTTCATTTTGTGTTCTAAACTTAACTTAAGAAATAGTGTGGATCACAAAATAATATAAAATAGCAGCTTTAAATTTTTTTCTAGTTTTCAGATTGCCTTCTGTGCCTTCTCCCTCCCCCAAAATTTACAGCTTAGACCTTTATAGTCTACTTTGATAGACATTTAGCCTAAATTTGAGATGTAAATTTAGTTGATTGCTGGCCCCTGAGTTCAGCCATCTAATATTGTTGGCAGCAAATGGTTACTGTTCTGCTGTGTGAGAATGGCTAAATTTCAACAACGTGGGAAATAAACTCTAAATATCCAGCTTTCAAAGCTCTGTAAATTCTATTTTGAAGTGTTATTATGTAAATGTAAGCTCTTTTTATTTCTGATAGACAGCTGTACGGAGGTGGGCAACACTGGCCCACTTTGCTTTCCAACGTGGCATTAATTATCATACTCCAGCCCATTTCCCATGTGCTGACTCACACCAATAGCCAAATACCATGTCTAATTTCCTTTATTAGTTGCTCTGATAGTCTCTGGCAAATGTGAAACTAATGCTGTGCACAGTTCCTCCAAAGGGCAGGTGGCTGTATGAAGGGATTGTCAAAAGACACCACTGTGAGTGAGGGAAATGACCTGCTGCACTACATAGACCTAAAGGCCTCATCTGAAAATTTTGGTGAAGCCTAGAACATCAGTTTGACATCTGATATCTTAAGAAAAGTGCCCAAGTGAATTGAACAGAAGGCTTTTAGGGAATGACTTTAGTCCCCCAAAGCCAGTATGAGATGGTGTGCTCTCCAGGGCAAGGGGCTATTATCTGCTTGCTCTCTGTGTGGGTTTCCTAGGTGCTGCTGCAATATGGAACTCAAGTATGGTGAATTTTTTATTCAGACAGATTACCTGGCAGCCAGTTTTCTCTGTGCCATGACAGTATGAGAAGGTAACAGCAACCTGGTAACAATCCTCTTGGTAATGTGATAGAAATAGCCTGTTTTCTTCAGAAACCTTTTTCCAGCTAAGTTTCTATGTCAGTGCATTTTTTTTTATTATCAGCAATGTAGGCTACTTCTTGCTTGCTGCAATTTGCTTCGAATTTGAGGAACCTGAGCATTTTTTCTGCTTTCGTTTGTAAAAATCAAGAAACATAGTTCTATGAAATGTGAAAGCAATTAAAAATATAAACCTCTACTAATAAGAGAGGTGATACAGTGAACATATGAGAGCATTCAGATTTGGGGCTAGAAAAGGATAATAGCTAATTGCCTGAGCAATTATTACTGTATAAGATAAAGAGAGTTGCTGAAATAGCTGGTTGTATAAATGAGACAATCCTGCATTATTGATCAGGCTTCTTTGTTTTAGCTGCACTAGGAGTATACATTTCACTTTTACATGGCTATTTATCAAGTCTAAACATCACATGCAATGATACACTCATATGGTTTGGGGGGTGTGTGTGTGTTTTGTGGGGTTTTTTTCCAAGTAAAGGGATAAATGTTGAAATATGTTTAAAGTAAGGCGGCATTATCCATCTCTCGTGGGCTACCCTTGTGGGGCTACCCTTGTGGTGCAGGAACATATTCATTGACATAATTGGTTTGATCAGTAGTCTATGTAGTCCAGTGGTTTACCTCTGTCTGATAATAAATTAATTAATAATAATTGCTGTTTCAGGAGTCTAACAAACCTGGTTACTCCAACTCAGCAGCATTATACATCACAGGAACAGACCTTCCTGACCTTGTTTAGTCATCATATGAGGTGTAGTTACTTTTATTAATTAAAAGTATAGAATAAGAATATTGAAATGCAATCTCTAAAGCCCTTGAAGTTAAACCTACATATTAATGACATTTTGTTTGCTGTCCCACAATGCTGTGAGAATTGTAATATTATCTCTTCTAAATTTGCTCAAAGGAATTGGATTTCAGATAAACCTATTCATAAAAGAAGCATGAAAACAGTGAAACAGGACTCATCATCCTATTAGTACTGGAAGTTGCCTAATAACAAGCAAACAAAATGATTAAATGTTTTGACTTTGAAAATCACAGCAAGAAAGGGGAAAAATATATCTATTCTTTATAATCTTTCTGATTTTCTTCAGCAGCACAGTTTTTACTTAGCTTGCATGAAGTAATGTTTATTGCACATGTTTCTGAAGTGCCATAGTCTGTAATATTAATTCCATTAAAAACAAACAAAAAATGCATTGGTGAACCAGCTTTACACTATGGTTTTAGAATAGGAGAGGCTTTTCAGTCAATTATTTATGTGCAATAAGTACTGAAAGACTTATTATCTCAGAATAATCAATGTTTGGCTGAAGCTTGAGAGCACTAATAGCTAATCTTAAAAGTCTTGATCCAGTGTAATTTGAAATAATGGCAGAACTCCTGTCAATTTTAAACAAAGGAGACTGAGGCCAAGAAGTATTGCTTTGAGAGATAATTTCAGATAATCAGTTGAAGGTATCTGTAAAAGAACAGAAAATTTAATATTCACTCTCTGAATAATATAGCATGAAGTATTTCAGCAGAGGGAAGCTCCTAATTGTGTGTATCTGTATTTTGTGTTGTCTTGGGAGGCCTTTTTTACAAATATATAAATGTATATATATGTGTACACACACATATATTTGCACTGAGCTGGTGTTACTGTCTCTGGGAATAAACAGATGGCAGCTGAAAAAATTAGGATCAAACTGAGAAAGAGTAAGGAGACTCAGTGAAATACTGAAATACCTGCATATCTTTTTATTTAACACTCAAGCTACTTCTTCTGTTCCTTGAATCCCCAGCAATTTTTTTCTCTCCAGGATATGCTTTCACTCATTCTGGCTGTTCTCTCTCTTCAGCCATCCTGATAATTTGCTTAGGTCAGTGTGGAGCGGCTTGGGATATGTGGGATGCTCTCTCCTCCTAGGAATATCTGGAAGATAGCATAAGAAATGAAGGAGGTGACACCCAAAATGCAAAAGATAGTACCAGTGCTTCAGGATGCCTTCTGGAGCAGGGTCTGGTGCAGGCTCTCACTTGTGGGTGCTGTGCCAGCCTGCAGGGCAGGGCTGGACAAAGATATCAGGGAGGTATTTAGGGATTGCAAGGGAGAAGGAAAGAGGAGTTTCTGGCATTTGGTGAGGATTCCATTCTCTCAGATGGAGGACTGCACTTTTCTGATTTTGCACAAATGATGAAGGGTGGATTTTGGCTGCATTTGGAGGAAGTTCTGAAATGTAATTTAATTATTATTGAAAAAAAACCCTCCAAAGCTCAACCTACTTATCCACCCAAGCCAAAAATGCTATCAAAACTCCATTTTAAGGGTTTTTACTTCTCATTTACTTGTCTGCAGGGATTAGGAAGACCAAAAAAGAAGGCAGAGATGACGAACACAGCAGTATTAAAAAAAAAAAAAAAAAAAAAAAAAAAAATTAAGTGTGCTCTCTACAGTCTTTTCTGCTGGGGTATGGTGTAGTAAACCTTGCATTACCCTTATTAAAATAGGCAGATTCTTTTTAATATTGCAAACACATAACCATACTTGGAGGGTGTGTTTCTGTTTATTGATAGAGTGGACTTATTTTTGAATAGATGCATTTGTTTTCTGAAGCAAGAGAGCCCTTCCCCAGTCTTTTACAGGCTGCTGGGTGTCAGACTGAGTGGCAAAGTAGAAAAGCTTTTCTCTAGCAAGGAAGAGGCAGCATCAGGAAGCAGCCTGCAGATAAGCAGATATCGCTAAGTAGGGAAGTAGGACAGATACCCTGAGACAGCATCTGGCAGAGCAAGGGAAGAGACTGAGCTCTCCTTTCCAGAGAAAGCCAGAGGAGGAGCTGTAGGGACCCAGCTCCTAGAAAAGAGCCAGAAGTTCTGAAACTCCATAATGTTTAGGTCCTAAGCTCACGCTGATTTCAGCTTTAGCAGATGCTATATTTAGTGTCACATATGTTCCTTAATAGAGTCCCAGTCCAATTTAGGAACATACTGGCCTCAAAGATACTTGAAAATTTTAGCAATTCGTTGCATTTTTCCAATGCAGAATGGCAAAATACTGATATTGGCAAAGCATATTCAATGGTCCGGTTTGGGGTACATATTTACCTATAATTTCATTCATATGCTTGTACAGACCATAAAATCATTATATCAGTGTGGCAAAAATACTTGTGAGAGTATTGCTAAGTGATTTAATAAACTAGAGGGTGCCCTCTCCCCCTCCAAAACAGTGAGCCACATTCTCTCATTTCTCATTAAGTCACACATTAAGACAGATTTGACCAAGTATTTTTAGTTGGAGATTTGGAGCGGCTGAAGCAAGAAATCCTCTTAATAAATACAGGAGCTTTTTTTAAACTATCTTTTATACCAGTGTAATTCCATTGGCTTCACAGGATTTTTTCCTAATACATTCTGATAGGGAAAGAGTAGCAGGTTGTAGGCACTTTAATTTTTCTTTTTTGCTGTGGTGTAACATTGTCACTGTGCTTGAATCCTCCTAATGAAATAAACATTTTTCATAGCTTTTGCTTTTTACTGGTAGATGATTTGCTACAATACATAGGTAAGTAAGTATCAATTATACCACACAAATTTTACTTATTTTCACTGTTATGAGGACATTTTTCTAGCTTTTGTGAAGCATTACAAGCCATCCTGGCTTTCCCAAAGGACTGCAAGCTGAGGTGAGTATAAAATAGGCAGGACAGAGGCACTCTATAAACTTCAGCAATTTTTATCAATTTACTTTGAATGGCAAGAAATATTAAGCTTCTGTCTTCCAGGGAAGCACTTCTCAATAAACTATGTTTACCAATAGCTCTCAGATTTCAACTGTATGCTTTTGTTCTTAATAAAGCAAAAATTGTGTGGAGACTGACGCTTTTTTATTATTATTTATCTTTTATTAGACCAGCACACATTTTTGAAAAAAAAAACAGACAAGCTTACAGGTGCAGAAATCCATCCTCAGTTGTGAAACAGGAGCCAATTTCAAGCCAAGCGTAGGCTGGGGACAATTGTTTTGAATTTAACTTTGTTTCAGTGATGAGTTGAACAAATGGAAGAGAAAAAGGTGTCTGACACCTTGAAGCAGATGAGGTTGTTAGTGAAGGCAGAGGTGATAAAGGTTGCGATAAATGTGTCTGAAATAGCAAATGGAGTCTGAGGGTGTTGCTGTTAGCAAAGAGAGAGTCAGGGCAAGGGAGAAGAAAAGCAGAAGAAAAAAGCAGAAGAGCAGAAATCTACAGAGATGCAATTCACCAAATCCAACTATACAATAAACATTTTGTAAGAGACTGATTGTTTTGCGAATAAAAGCCTCATTTTCATAGGAACACGAGAAGCTGCAGGGGGTCTCTTTCAACATCCCCTCTCCATCAGTGTGTGACACAAAGCAGGTGCTTAAAAGGTAATTTTAAGCCTTTGGATGTTTAAGAATTTTTTTGAAGCTATAAAACATTTATAAATCTCTCTGGGCAGGACAGTGAGCAGTCCAGGGTAGCTACCCTGGGCTCTCAATGAGGAAAAATAGGCACACGGTAAAAGTGGCATAATCTTGTACTGAAATAGGTGTTTAGGGCCATTTCTTTCCGTTGTCCGTAAGGGCAATCCAGAGTGAGTAACTAGGGTTTAGGTACTTAACTTCTGCAGTGAAGTTTTTACGTCTGAAGTGAACCTCCCTCAGCTCTCCAGGCTTGGAAACACAGCGGGGTCTTGAGCACCGACCCAAGGCTGTCTGCATTGCCAGGGGCTGTTCCCAAAAGGTGTTTGAATGTTGGCTTTCCCTTTGAGAATAGGAAAGGAAAGGAAACATCCAAACAGACTCGAGCCCTGCTGTGCAGCTTGGCCTCGGTGCCAGAAGGCAGGGTAGGACAGGTTTTATTTAGCCAGCATAGCCAGCATAACTGACCCTGTCACTTGAAATTGAGAGTTTACAAGTCTCTAAGCTGCACTCTGATGCAGTTTTCACAAGTGCCTCCATTGCATTAGCTTTGTTCTAAAACCAGGATAAGATCCCACCAGAAATCTTATCTTTAGAAAGGTGATTCTACATTTCTATGTTTATCTGTGCGTTCATTTTCTGGGCATTAAATTCAAATGGAGAATTTGGAAACTAACATTTCTTCTACATATTTGTATTGGTCATTGTTGCTCTATTTTATTTTTTTTTTTTTTGTTCTCTGCTAAAGGAATGCGATTTCTATAGTAGTGTTTTATGATTTTTTTAAACCAGCACAATAATATCCCCCAGTTTAAAAAGAAGTGTTAGAGAACATAAGTAATTTGTTCTTTTATGAAAATGAGCTTCTATTCACTGAAAACTGCAGCAAAAAAAATGGATGTTCAGTGTTTGAGTTCCCCAGGAAACTCATACAACACTGACTTTGTGCTCTCAATCTGACCTTTTTCCATTATATAAGAAAAAAAAATAATCCTTATGAAAGCCAGGTTGAAGATAAGATCAGCATGGTGGGCTGGTAATTACATAAAGTGATGTTCAGTCATTAGAGAAAATGTACAGTTGATCCAATGGCTTAGATGTGGGCGAGGAATATGATCTCGCTTTTACTGGTATAAAAGAAAGATGCAACTTTTTCATACATCAGTCTTGGGAATTTATCTCCAAGTGTTAAGGACAGCTCATCTTCAAACGCTATCCTGCAGTTTCTCTGATTTATTCTTGTCGAGCAAGGGAGGTAATATATTTTTATTTTTTCATTACTGTTACAGAGGAACAATTGCACACTTTTTGACATTCTCTTTCCCTTCTTTTCCAAAAGTTTCCTTCTGCTACCTTTCTGTCAAAGTTTTTGCTTTGAACATTAACTTAGAAGTTGCTTTGGGACTAAAACATCAATGATTAGGGTTAAGCTTACTTTGTAAGTAAGAGAAAATGAGGCTCTAGAAGTAGATTGCAGCTAAACATTGATAATTTTTTATTTCAGATTGGATCCCAAACTTCTTCATTAGCACCTTTGTGTTTTTCTCCCGCTCAGTGGTGGCAATTGCTGTCAAATATCAAACATTACACAACCTGTGGTATTAGCCCATCTTTTAGAATCTTTAACAGAAAAAGATAAGATACTGTAAACAATGAGGTGAGAATTTACATGCTGGGAAAGACTTAAAATTATCTTCTTAAAGAGCTCCTGAAATTCAGGCATTATATATTGTTCCAGCAACTTAAGAAAGATAATATTTAATAGAACAAAGTAGAAGCTTCCTTGGATTTGACCGGGAGATGGAATGAGTAGTGAGAACATTAAATGGGTTAACAGCATGGGCAGAGTCAGAAAATTCAAGTAAGACCTTCAGACAAAACACCTGTTGCTCTGGCAAAGTAGAGAAGATCACATCTGTGGTTTATTGTCAGGTCTCTTTGGTGGTTTTGGTATGAGCCTGACAATCTGACTCAATAGAGGAAGTGCAAAACTGCAATTTCAATTCCCTTTTTGGTTAATATAATTTAAAAAAAACCTTCCCTCTGGGATTCCCTTGAGCCATTACAATGTACCAAATTATAGCATTATGTCTTCTTGGAAAAATTAGGGTGAAGGATGCCACAGTGCCTTCAGCAAATAAAACACAAAACAGAGGATAATCTGTTTGGGTTGTGGTGTTATTCCTGCGGCTGTCTTCTTTTATTGGAGCCGTTGAAGCATCTAGGCTATGAAAAGACTCAGGATGATGTAGAAACAGATCATTTGGAAAAGTCTGTCTGTCTTCTGCTGGTGCATGAGACCCTCCAGCTGACTTCTTGCAGTCTGGGCAATGTTCCCTTGGATGGAGCAGGGCTTAACATTAAACTGTGGAACTGTGTTCCAGTGCAGGCAAGTCTGCCAGCTGTCACACCCCCTCTAAGGGATTGCAAAGGGGATATACAGAAAGCAACCTTTTAAAAAGTGCTTTATTTTCTGGAGAGTGGGATCCAGCCAATCCACTCTATGTGGCTCTGTAGATGCCATTGAGCTCAGTTCAGTTCCCAAAATGTTTGGCAGGACCATAAGAGGTTGTGGATCTGAACAGTGTGAAGGACCACCTACCTTTCACCTGCAGACACAGCTTACTCTTGTTGAAGGAACAGGTCACAGCTGCTTCTCAGGAACCTGACAGCCCTGTTCAATGCTTCCAAAGCTTTCAGGAGTCCAAGCAGAGGCAGAAAACCACAGGTTGCATAGAGCCCGTGTGCATACCTACATGCATACACTGAATTGGCTTTTTGATACCTCTTCTAAATGCTTATTTCTAGTGCTTCCAAAATTGCTGCCGATGTTCTTTCTTCCTGATCGTTATTGGCTGCTTTTAATTCCTTTATCCTCTATTTTCTACCAGAATGAACTGACTCACTGGGCAGGTGGGAGGGAGGAGGTGAAGTTACTCTTACCCAGTATCCAGCCTTGCCACCTGGTAACTACCATGTTATCAGCCTCTTAGCCATTCTGCTTAGCTGGACTTCAGATTATTCTCTTTCCTCTATTTTTTTTCTGTTTTAATTAGGAAGATGCCTGTTTCCACTGCCTTGATTCATTGCTCTGGAAAGCACTGCATATCAATTTTGCTCATAAACTTTGTTTCTTTCCACTTTAGTAGCCTCTGTCAAGCAGGGGCCATGTTTTTTTCATCCTGCCTTTGGTCTCAACCTTCAAAAATGTGTGTATTTGTATTTCTAGACAGATCATGGATTGCTATGGGAAGTATGCAGCTGTCACATTGACCATTTTGTCTGTATTTCTACATCTTCTTCATACTTTCCCAGATGGAGAGTTTCTCATGCAGGGTAAGCTGCTTTTAGCATTCAGAAATAGAACAATTATAAAGAGTATTAATTAAACTTTCATCTTTTATAAATGTGGTCATAAATTTTATCATTCAGTTGCATTTATTGACAATGAGGGTATAATAAATCAGGATAATTTCACTATGAGCATGCTTCCTATTTCTTCCCCAAATTTAATTTCTCCAGGTCAGTGATGTCCCAGATGACCATGTCCTCAAATTGATGTGGGTAACCTTAATCCTTGAAACACTATTGAATAGAAATGTTTGGTTTCTTGTACTCCTGTGATCTAAATGGCTACGTACCATTGGGAACAGCAGAATCACAGCTTCTCCTTATAATATGCCAAATATTTTTCCTACATAGGTCCCAGAATATGGGGTGCTGGTGGTGTAGCATTCTGTGAAAGATACATATTAGACTGTAAGGGTACTTTGGAGCTTGCAGGGTTTTTTATTTAGCCTCAAACAAAATATAAAAAAAATCTGATGTACAAAAATCTTGGTACCACTGAACATTTTAAAAGCTCTCTATAACAGAGTCTTACCTGAAAACAGGCAATGTTTAAGAAGCACTACAAATCCTGCTGGTGCTTTTAACTGTCTGCTTTTAACTATCTACAGCTAGTAGGAAGTTTTCTAGGGATAGCTAGTGTTGTAGACAGAAACAAACCTTCACAAGTATCAACAAAATTGAGAAGAAAACCAGAAAAGCTCCAGTAGCACTTGTGGTTTACCTAGAAAGCCACAGCCTAGTTTTACAGCTGGTGCGTGTTGCAGAGTTGAAAAAATCCAAAGAGGAGGGCTTTGGTGGCTCTGCTTTTCTGTTCTGCAGACATCAAGCAGCACAATGTGGCTTGTGCTTCCTCTTATGGCCTGCACTCTCCCTTTCTTTTTGAAAATGACAATACAGCTGGAAGTAAAATTCTCTTCCTTATATTTTTGTGGCAGGTTGTCCAGAGTGCAAGCTAGGGGAGAACAGATTCTTTTCCAAGCCAGGAGCACCCATTTACCAGTGCACTGGGTGCTGTTTCTCCCGTGCCTATCCCACACCAATGAGGTCCAAGAAGACCATGCTTGTTCCAAAGAACATTACTTCAGAAGCAACGTGCTGCGTAGCAAAGGCTTTTACCAAGGTGAGGGTGAGAATGACATCTGCCTAAACTTCTTTTGGAATGCAATATTAGGCCAAAGCAGTGAATAGTAAAGAATATGGTTTTGCTGGAGGACACTGGAGAACAGTTTGAGGGAGGAATCCTGGGCATTTATGTCCTCTGTGCCTTGGTTCTTTCCTTTTTTTAAAGAAGAAATTAAATCATCAACCAGTAGCAAGTCTGATATTCAGTTGGGATGAGGAAATTGGTGCAGTGCCACTGAATTCTATGAAACTGCTTTGTCTCATGACACCTGCAGCTCTGGTGATGGACTTGTCCCAGTATTTTCAACTCTCCTGGATGTGCACCCTCCCTTTAAAAGCTGTGCGCTGTGTATTTGATTTTAATGTGTCAATTGCCTTGTGTCTTTCCTGCATAGACAGGAGTTCTCTGGGAAAGTGTCTGGTCAACACTATCAATTACATACATGGGAATGAGGGACCAAAACCATCTGTGCTTGTTAGATTAATTGAGATGGTGTTTTACTTTTTAATAGTATAACCAAGAGGGAACTGTAAATGTGTGCAAGTACTGTGAGCATTTAACATTCAACTGGGAGGTTATTTTAAAGATTCTTCTAAATCTGATTATTTTGGGAGTGATTCTGCTCCAAGTGAAGAAGCCTTACATTTTATATAATAAATTATGAGCTAGTTGAAACAAGCTAAGGTGTCTATCCTGTGGTGACCTGAATGAGGCTCATTAAATGTGACAGCTAGAGGTTCAGCTGAGTTACCCACTCAGAGATTTGGTGCATTTGAAATACCTTAGGGCACTGAAGTCATATGGATATGCTGGTAGACACAGAACCCATGCAAGTGCTTCTAGAGTGACAGCAGGAGGCTTGGTAAAATCCCCTCTGACCCTTCAAATGGCAATTGACACCTCAGTGGGTCCAGCTGAAGAGAGCACTGGGTTTCCGCTGGCTGTGATGACAGCCAGATACCTGTCTTTAAACCGCGCTGAACCAATCCTCGCTCTTCACCTGAGAAGAGCATAGATCTTATTCTACATTGACGATGCTATACTTGCCCTGAGGCAGCAGTTAGAACTTGGTTGAGATTAAATATAGAGGTGACTCTTGTGTTTGTTGCCTTTGTTTTTGTAATTCTCATGCAATATATTTTAAGGACACTTTCTGATCTGATTTTCCATAGATTGGTTACTTGACACTTTTGGAAAATTAGACACTTTAAGGAGTGTCCAAGTTAAAGAGCAGGAAATGATGTCATTCTGCAGGTCACTACTGAAAACGTTCACATTACAGCTCCAAAAACAGTGATGATGCAGCTTCATAGGTTAGTGTTGAGGTCATTCTAGTAAATGTACCCCAAAGGGCCTATGTACTTTGTAGTTAAGAAAACGCTTTCAGACACATTTTACTTGACAATGCTGTTTTTACTGTACAGCTAATCCTAATTATTTGTTATATGTGTATGTTTTCTTTTTTTAAGATTACCCTTAAGGACAATGTGAAGATAGAGAACCATACAGATTGTCACTGCAGTACCTGCTACTATCATAAATCCTAAAGCCTGTCCCTTTGTTAATGGTCAAGGACAACGGTGAATGGAACATTTGTTTTTCAGCTTTTATAGCACCACAGTATAAAACCTTATGTTTTCTGGTAAAGACTCTGGGTAGACCTCTGGATAAGATAAATGGCTATTTTATTTCCTCCTTGCTTCTTCATGCATTTAAGTAAGTGTAATTATTTCCATTAGAGATAAAATACAACACTTGCATGACCAAATGCTTGATCTATTTTTAAAATAAACTGTCAGTTAAATCATCAGTGTTTATTGAGGAAAAGTGGTGATTTATTAGCTTAACAGACAAAAATATATTCTGATGCAATTAAAATTTCTAGGGTTTTTTTTTATAAGGGAGAGAGAGGGAAAAAGGAAGAGAGGGATGGGAAACTGAACAGAAGAAGAATTATTTTCCCCTTACTCACTTAGTGATTAGATTTTTTTGAAGATGCAATGTATTGTTTCTCCTGCTTTTCTTCCATATTTATTTTACCGAAGGGGCAGAAAGTATAACAGTGTATCATCTATGCACAGTACTCTGTCTTTCTGTGCCATCTTTTATATTTCTGAGTTTAATCTCCTCCCATATAGATAGGCTAATAATGCAAAATCAAACATTATAAATAATTTTTGTACATTTTCATGTAGTAATGGTGGAACAGAGTAGTCATGCAACAATATTAGCCGTTTAAACTGAAACCTTTTGCTTGTCTTCATCAAGGCATAGGGCTTTAGTAATTCCCAAATGCTTTGTGCTAAATCCAGATATACAAATAGAAAAGGTAGGGAATGCGTTAAGTGAGAAGAGGACCACAGAATATGCACTCATAACACCTGACATTAGTATCAAAAACATGTTTAGTTGTAGTGGGTTGCATCGGGGGCTCTGGAGGAACTGCTCACAGGTCTGAAGCCTGCCCAGGGGAACTGAAGTGAATGAATTTCCTTGCTCTTCATCCTAATTTCTGGGGTGAGAACAACATCCTTGCTTCGATCACTGGCTGCAATAGTTTAAATGTGCTGCCTCAAAAAGCCTCAGATGTATTTGTGGGGGATTTCCCTGCAGTTGAAGCTGTGAGGATAGCAGTAAGAGAGTCCAGCGGGGATAGGGAAGATTTCCTGGAGAGAGGCTGCGAGGGTGGCTGGTCTGTCCCGGACCGTGGCTGATACCAGTGCCGATGCCAAATGCCTGAAGTAGTTTAGACGGACCCCCCAGGGCTAGGCTGTGATGAGGAACTTAAGGAGCTGAAGATCGGCTTCTAATAATCGTTTAAATCCGCCAATCACCCACCCTTCTGTCTATTGGAGTGCAAATTCAGTGCTATTTGCTAGTATAATCTTGGGGCTTTGCGGAGAAGAAAAGACTTTTCGTATGTAGAGGAGGTGAGGTTCTTAGAGAAGCATTTTTCAGTGTTGCTCAATAAACCTTACTAACCTGATCTCCGCACCTTCTTTCTGTGCCATCTTTTTATGTGCTACCTTCACCGTCCCATTCCTGGGAGATGTTTTGCCTGACTTGGTCTTCAAAAAAAAATTAGTTTTATGAAGGAGACTAATCTCGTTGCTTCACTATTCTTACTATTCTGGAAAATGTCAATATTCTGGAAAGCTTTTCCCTTAGTGTTTTATCTAAGTCTCATTTGCTTCCATGTTATTTTTGGTCAGAGGAGAGAAAGTTCAGTTGGATGGTCTTTGGGATTAGTTTAGTAACACCAGCAGCACAGGTTTCCAGGATGAGAAATCTAATTTCTCATTCCGGATAACAGGACCATCACTCAAACATTATGGGAGTACATGCCAAGCAGCTGCTGTAGCTGACTCACAATTCCAAGCCGCTGTACAATTTTATTAAACATGATTGATGTGGCTACTTTTGCAGGAAAGCCAGGTCCTACCTGGGATTCCTGGGCAACGAGAGAAGAATGATTTGAAGCTGCAGCATGATTACCTTTGGGAATGGTATCGCATTTTCTCATAACTTTGACAGGACTGAAAAGGAAAGCAGGGAAACACGTTCCCTGAAGTTTGCTTGCAGGAGTGATGTGCCTTTTTGTGTTTCCAACCCTCTTGGATGACGTCTTACTCAAATAATCTCCAGCAGTATCCAGCACTTGCTTTATCTACCTGTGCTTGTGCTGCCCACAATAGCAGCACAATAAACTTTTGTTTGGAATTTCTGAATCAACATCCATATTTGTCTTTGTAAAACCATAGAAATACTGATTAGACTGAAACCAATGCTTAAAAAAAAAAAAAAAAAAAAAGAGATGCTCTAGCCCTGTGTCCTGCTAGGATGGCTGGCGTTTTTTCAGCGGCTTGTACCAAGCCTTTTAGTCGTGAACTCAACTCATAGATCCCTTTCCCCCCTCAGGTGATCTCAGACTCCAAGAGCTTGCAAAGTGTGTATTGTGAGGCTGTGTGGAATGGGCGAGCACCCGCCTCTTTAAGTTATGTGGCTCTAACTTTTCTGTTTAGAAGTAGCAACACATAACAAGGAAGGTGATGGAATTAGCACGAAGATACACAAACTTATCAGCAGGGGGTAAGGGAAACAAAGAGACAGACCTGACCCCTTCAGCCGCTGGCTGATGGGCCTTTAGGGATGGCCCTCGGCACGGCGGTGGGGTGGCATCATGGGCTCCCTAAGGGCTAGGAAGGGCATCCTGGGCTCCCTAAACTGTGGGAAGGGGGAGTGAGCTTGCTGTCGGTGCCGTGGGTGCTTGGGGACTGGGCAGAACTTTGTATCCCACGTGTGCAAGGTCTAAGTGATAGCCACTGGAGATGGAGCCATAGATTTTGGTGACAGCAACGGGAAGACCGATATACCAGAGACCAGAGTGACAGGTCAGAAGTTATCAGCCTCTAGAACGGCCTAGACAGAGGCTGTAGCCACGTGAGGGTCTGTCTCTTTCCCCAGGTACCAGGCGGAAGGACATGAGGCAGCGGCCTCAAGTTGCAGCAGGAGAGGTTTAGATTGAATACTAGGAAACATTTATTCACAGAGAAGCTTGTTAAATGCTGGAAGGAGGCACCCTGGGGGTATTTAAAAGCACTGAGGGACATGATTAAGTAGAGGACTTGGCATGGCTGGCTTAATGGTTAGACTAGATGATCTTAAAGATCTATTCCATCTGAAATGATTCTATCATTCTAAAAGAGAACACTCATCCTCTGGGATGGAATTATTTTCATCTAGACACCGGGGTTGTCCCAGTTGGAGGGACGGTGGGTAGGTCAAGTTGCCAGCAATCAGAGGGACCAGGCTGTGTATTTATGTGGGAGAGGTTTAAATATTAGCACGTGTAAATAACAAAATATATTTCTTTCCCCCCTAGTTAATTTAATCCTGTATGTGTAATTGCATGACAAATTTTAAGTTGAACTAACTGATGAGCAGGAGGAAGCCTGAATCTGGAAGGACTCAAGGTCTGAAAAAGGGGACACGGGGTCTGGGCATGGGTGGACAGAGAAGCTGTGCTAAATTCAAGGAATCCATGACTGTGGAGAGGCTTGTGAGACAAATGTGTGGTCCACACATTTTCTTGATAGCAAACTTGAAGCTGGACTGTCTGGAGAGTAAGAGGAGACCCACTTGGTCTAGGTAAAGGAGCCTAAGAATGGGTTTTAGAGGGCTTTACAAACTGAGCTGATATTCAAGGATCTGTGAATGTAACTGCGCTTGTGAATCTCAGAAGTGAGGACACATATGTTTTCATAGAAGATTTCAGTCCTTATCAGCTGGAGAGGAGCAGGGTGAGGATTGTTTGTGTTTGTGTGAGTGTGGCTGAAGGCAGCGGTCTGTTGGGTAATCTCTGTGCAGTTTCCTTGGTGCTCTCTGTGTGCCTCTCTGGGACAGATGCTCGGCTTTGCTGCTGGACAAACCTGTACACAAAGGCAGGAGCTCTGTCCAACAGATTGGGATGGAGAATCCCTGTGTGCCTACAGCTGGGCTGCACCAGTCAGCCAGGAGAGACCCCTGGGTCCTGGAGTCCACAGGATTCAGCAGCCAACCTATACATTTTAACATATATTATTCAAATACATTTTCTTTGGTCATTGCAGCTGTCAGAATGAGGTCAGAATGTGTTTCTTTAAATTTGAAAGAGCAAAAATCCAGGCCATGGTTGGAAGAGTGGTAATGGTAGATCAGTGAGCCCACTTGGGTAGATCAATGGGTAGATCAGTCAGGACTAGGAAAAGCAATGCTACATGTTATTAGGAAGCTAATACAGTGGACCATAATAGAGAATAAATGGGACATGAATAGGAATACTGAAAGACTATCTAGATTTATATTTGTAGGGATTAAACACCATATTTGCAGTAAAAAAGAAAAACAGAAAAAAGGCACTATACAGTTTCCTTGCATTATGAAATAGCTGAAATAGAGACTCAATTTGTCATATATATTCAAGAGGGCACAGGCAGACTGTCATAAAATCAGAAGAAAAACTAATCCCTTGTTTACACAGATTGCCAATGTACATCTTCTGTATTTTAGGAACAGGGTATTTGTGCATGGAGATAAAATGAAGTCTTTGTCAGTGTGGTTTAGAAGTAAAAATGGATCAGTCAGACTGATACTGTGGATTAAAAATGCTGAAGATCAAGTGGACTGAAGATAAAAATGATATATTTTTGCTGTCACAGTGACCTATATAAACTCACATCACCACAGTCCTAATAACAAATTCATTCTGTGAGCAGAGGGACTAGTGAAGCTTGATTTCCTGGCTCATTGAAAATCCATTTGGCCATGTCCTCAGCAAACCCTTCTTCCTCCTGCCTGGTGGTTCCATCAGGTGCCCTCCCGAGCTGCTGCAGAGCCATTAGCCAGAGCCAGAGCAGGTTTGTCCATCTGGCCTGTTTTCTTAGGGGTGCTACCAACTTCTTTTCAGTCAGATCCCAATTTTTATATTTTGCCATTAGTAGGTGTTGATTTTCACAGAGCTGCTAAGACCATCCAAGGGCTGAGGTCATTATACTTTATCCAAAAATATTCAAAACTGACCAGAGCGTTAAACACTTGCTGAGGAGCAGCTGTCAGACACCGTGTGGACAGACAGACAGTGTGACAGTCACTGCTTGCAGATGCCAGGCTGAAAAACCTTTCAATGATTCTTAGGTACTGTGATTTCCAGTCCACAGCTGGTGAGAGCAGGAAGGGAAAAGAATCTTTTCTTGGCAGAAAGATAAAGCTCTCAAGCTGTAGGGATTTTAATGAATTGACATTTCAGACCATGCCTCTTACTCCTAGCAAGACTGAGAAACTCCAAGTGAGTACTCCTTTTCCCCTCCCTTTCACGCTGCCTAAACAGTGTTTTTTAGTAGGGGTGAGGGGGAAAGTGGTTATCCCAGGGCTTGTTCTGGAAATGCAGAGGCTATGTGTCTTCCTTTTACAGCTCGGTAAAAGCTCCTTACTAAATTGGAATTCACTTAAATATGTGCATATATAGCAGGAGTCTCTTGCAGTGGAGAGAACAGCATCAATGAAGATTGCCATGAAAAACGATTGATTTGAAGATGATGACAGGAAACTTGTAAACTCACTTGGTGATGGAATAAAACTAACAGTTAATCAGGTGTCTGTTATAAGAGGTGTCTGGAGGATTTCACCATCTATGTTGTTTCCCTGTTGCTCTGCAGTTTCCCATGTCTCTGACATATGTTACCCCAGCACTTGGCCTGCTGTCAGGTTGGAGTAAGATGCCATCTCAAGTATAAGCAGTAAATCTGTTACTGCTCTGCCAAACCATTCTGGATCTGGGGGTATGAGAGAAACTGCTATATTCTTTTGGTTAAGGAAACAAAAGGCCAGGAAATTTGCTTTGGGAGAGGACTTCAGCTCAGTGTTAATTTCTTGAGAATTTGGGGTTTATTAATTTTATAATTTGTTTTTAAAATAATCTGTCTTTCTTCATAATGTGGATCGTTGTTCATAATGTTGATCGTCTAAAAGCACAACAAATATCTTTCAGGTCAAATCAATCAGCTTCTAGCCCAAGCACTCAGTTTCTGACTCTGGCAGTATCAGACACTGTTTATGGGATCACAAGACTCTGGCCATTTCTTGTAGTTGGTTTTCCTTGTGCCACAGCATCACAGAATCACTCCCACTTGTGCCAGTATCCACACTGGTTTACTGGGGGCTGCTAGGGATTACATCTCTGCCTTGTTCTTTTTGTATCTACCCATGCACTTCTTTTGTATTAATTTATTCACTCTGGTTTGAACCTGCTGGTATTATATGTTTCCATAACTTCCTGTCACAATAAGTTAGAGAAGTATAAAAATTACTTACTCTATTTTAAACTAATTTCCTAGACAGACCTTTAATTATTTTGTAATATTCAACTGTTCCTGTCCTTAGCATTGTCCTCTCTATCACAAAGACCCCAGGGTTTTCCTTGTAAGGCAGCTGCTTGATCATTTTCATTGGTTTTCTCCATACTTGCTTTAACTCTACTTCACCCTTCCTCAGATGCAGAGAGCAGACCCTGACCTGTCCTCCAATGTGGTAATACTACAGTTACACGCAGAAGAAAAATGATACCCTCTGTCTTGTTCTGGTACCCTTTTTCATTGCCCTTTTGCATGAGACTGTTTTAGCTTGCATTGCTGCCAGGAGACTTGTAAGACCAGAGACTTGTACATGATGACTCTTAACATCTTTTTTCCTGACATGCCACTTCCAGTTCTGCATTCAGCATCATCTGTGGTTTGGCTTATTTTTCCCTAAATGCATTAACGTCTATTTATATGCTCCAAAGTTTATCTGACCCCTGTTTGATCATTTTGGTTTGTCTGGTCTTTCTGGGGTTCCTCACCGTCAGCATAAGTGTTGGCTGCCTGAAGAAGAGTTAAGTACAATCTGTGAATTTGGAAATGTCACAGAGTATTTCCTTCTCTAGTTTTCTCATTAATATGTTGAGTTGGACTGATTCTTGAAAATAAAAGGTCCAAGTTAGCCTTAGCTTTGTTTCTTATCCTTTAGCTAGCTTTCACTTTGTAGAAGAAACTTTTTCTCCAACCTTGTGGCAACGTAAGCTTCTCTAAAAACACTATCTAGGCATTATTTTAGTATGTCTCCATTTTCTGCAATATAACAATAGTAAAACACCCCAAGTCTTAGTATCCAGTTCAGGCTGTCTCAAGCTGCTCCTTGATACAGATTGAACAATCCCCTGGTGATTGCTAAGGCTGCCTTTACCCTGCTGCAGGGTTTGGAGTCAGGCATCCTTACAGCAGAGTCAGTTTTCCTTTCTTGAAAATTTTGTTAGGGTATTTTCTTTTGAAGCAAGCCTAGCTGTAGTTTGGCTCAGAGACAGCAAGGTTTGAACTTCCTGCACCTCTGCATGGAGTCAGTCCAGAAACAAAACCACCACTCCAATCACAGCTCCTATCCCTGTTTCTCCTTCCAGAAATGACCATAAGTGAGTCACTGCTAGCCTGTTTGAACACGGTAACTTCTACCATGCACTCACAGCTAAGGCAATCAATGTTCAAAGAGGAAAGGCCAATATGTTCTATTTATCTGTTTGTTTGTTTTTAATTTCCATTTTATTCCCCATCATTATTTTCTGCCCATCTTATTCATAGTGATACTCTAGTGAGTGCAAAGGCCCATCAGGTGTCATCCTCAGCCAGCAGGTATAGAGGATGTTAGTCCTTGTTCTCACTCCTCAACACAAGTGTACACTTATTAATCCAAGTAAGGTGAGGCCAGATGAAGGCATGAAGGGAGAATGATTTTTTTCTTTCCCCTGCAGGTTTTTGGATTAGCTTGATTTGGAATAACAATGTTTTTACATGTGTTTGTCATTTCACTTCTAAGTCTTTATACTAAGTGGTTCGTAATGTTCCTTTCATGTAAATATACTCCCAGAGGAGGATACAGCAGCAAAACAATTCTGAAAAGTCACAAAATAAATAGAAGGGCAAAACACTGAGCCATGTATTGTTGGAAGACATAAGGGTGCACAGTTGCCTGAGACCCCAGGGGAAACAGCTCCAGCTGATGGGGCCTCTAAGCACAGAGCTGGAGGTAGAAGTCTGAAAGAGCTCTAAGTTAATGTTTAAAAGAGATGGGTAATTACATAGCCATTAGTAACATTTACAGCCATAAATGCAAAGATAATGGGAAGCATAAACAAATCCATTGCTCAAGATGTTGGCCCCCATAGGCATTAGAAGGAATTTTTTTATTACTTTTTGGTCAGATCAAATACTTCTTTGTGATAGGTTTTATTAAATATTTTCCCTTTCCTTGTGCATGAAGTATTAACCATGGCTGGGGCAATGATACAGGTTTTCATAGTGCAACAGTATTCCTAATAAGGATCTCTTCTAGTTTATTAGCATTACTGAATATTTTCTGTCCCAAGCAGAGGAGAAACCATAATTTTTTTCTCTAGACATGTGGTCTAGCAGTGGGGAGACTGAAAACCAGCAGAATGTTCAGAATAATAAACATGGAGACAGCATGACGCTATTTACTATAACAACTTGCCTTTCTGTGCTCTTCATTTTCTCCATCCTTGGGCAGCATCAGCCCAGGGCCTTTTTGCTGGTGCCGTGGATGCAATAGATTTCTGTGGAGAGCTTGGGAAGAGAAAGCTGGTGACAATATGAGTAAGTCCAGTGGTTATGCTCTGGATCCATCCAAAGGTTGTGTTGCAGATCACCTTACAAATGAATCGAGTTCGTGGCTGTTGGTCTGGGTGTAAGGGTTCTACAGGCATAAGGTGATGACCATAGAATAACAGATCTCAGTGGCTGATGTGATTCTGGGTGTCCATATGGCTGTGAGGAGTAGTGTAGGTAATGAGGAAGACTTGTTCCTCTTTAGCTGTTTGATTAGAGAATGGCCATGGGGCAAAGATAATGCTGGGATTCTTAAATGAGGAATGTCTTAGAGCACAACACCTTTGTTGTATACATAATCTCTGTTGAGAAACTATTATGTATTTGGACTGTGCTTTGTAGTTTCTAAAACCCAATTCACAGTCAGTGTTTTGACACTTACAGTTAAAACTCTGTCCTTGCTATTTCCTATTTCTTCTGTTTTACATTACACTACACTACCAAGCTTCAAAAACATTGTTACTGTTTTCTTCCACAGGAAGAAAAAAAAGTTATTCTGCTTCTGTTGTTTTCAAATCCCGTTTCAATGGGCTAGGTAGAAAATCTTGTGCATGGTCGATAGTAGTTTAATACTGATAACCACTCTACCTGCTTCCATATCTTCAGGTGAGATAAAACAGGCCCTACAGGAAGAGGGTTTGGGCAAGTTCTGTATCTGATAAGAGTCTTCTGAGCACACTGCTATGAAAGAAGACCAGAAGATTGCTCCCTGGGAGCCTCTCCCTGCCCTCAAGCCCTGGTTTGAACAACAGTGCCCAGGCTGGCAGAACAAGGTTCTGTGAGGCAGGACTGTTGTAACTCCTCTGTTTTCTTTTTAGGCATCATAAGCTACATTAGAGAGATAATTGCAAGTTGTCATATCAGGTCCAGGGACACACGTGAGCCTCCCCAGACAGCCAGCAACCAAGCACCCCTAAAAGCTGCCTGTAGCTGGGTGCTAAGGTTCCACCAGGCTGTTGTGAGGAATGTACCCCACATGCCTCTAAGGAATCTTCTCTGAACAAAGGACACATCTCTAGGGACATGAATATTTTTATATATAATGTATGATATATAAATATATAACACCATATATATTTATATGTTTATTAAATACTATATATTTGTTATATGGTATATATATTTTTTTATGAGATACTTGAATACTACAGACACACACTGCAATAGGAAGGTTAAGCCACATCAACTTCTTTTTGCTGTGAAGTGCTAGAGAAGATCACATTTAAACTTAGGTATTCCCAGACCTTCCCCTTTTTTACCTGCAAGGGCCTGTGCCCTGAGTTAAATCCTCACCAGAAGAAAACATATCCTGTTGCTGTCATACCCCAAATGGAACTGACCTGCAGCAAAGAGTCCTGAGCACATCACCACAAGCACCGTGACCAGCACTCCAGGCAGCACAGCTTGAGAAAAAACAAACACCTCTGACAAGTGAGGCCAGAACCCACCACCAGCCACAGCCAGCAAGTGGCAGCAACGCTGGTCTCCCAAGGCAGACTTAAAAAATTAAAGAGGGAACTAAAATTCATAGCTAGACTTCATAGCAAAAACTACAGACTTGGCAGCCGCGCTGGCTGCTCAGAATATCACAGCTTTTCCTGATGAGTTTTTTGTTGCTTGTACTCCGTCTTTACACAACAGAGGCCGCGGCTCTGTCATCTCTCCTCTTCCAAACTTTCCTTTTGTAGCACAGAGGTGCAAACTGTCTATTCCTTTAAAGATGTAACTGGTGAAGCTCAGCAAACACTGCCTGCCTGGAGCGTGCTGCGTTCTTTCAGAGCTGCGGAGGCGCTCGTCCGCTCCAGGGCTCACCCCTGTGTCCCGGGCGCAGCAGCTGTCGTGTAAAAGCAGCTGTCTGTCCCTCTGCAAACCCGACCCTACTCGCACTCCCAGACCCTGACGGCTACACCCCCACAAATGCTGCTGCCGCTGCGGGGGGGCTCTTATCCATGAGAAATCTGTCAGTCTGTCTTTATTCCTAATGAGGCGCTGGAAGTGCAGGGCGGCTCAGGTGGGAAGGGGCCCCAGGGGGTCTCCAGCCCAGCCTCCTCTCAGCTGCTCAGCTGCGAGATGGGGTGGATTTAATGACACTGCCTGGCGGTAGGACGGGGCTGAGCTTTAAAGAAGGAACACAAAGGCACAAATGCTCCAAAGAGCTTTGTGTGTGTGCGGGTGTTGCACGACCAGGGCGTTGTGTCTGTGTAGAGCCAAGGTCAAATTAACACATTTCACCTTTTCTCTCCCTGTTGGGTCCATATTGGGTAGGAAAAACACGACGCATCGAATTGTTTCCTGCCAACCTGCATAAATGTTGATGTAGACTGAGATGCCGAGATATGACTGCTGGATTCTCCTAATTGGAATGCTGCTTTCAGATCTCCTGTCCCACATCCTACATGCATATTCAGTTTCGTCTCAGAGGAAAGCTCCTTTCTCCTCCGAAACTGTTTTTTTATCTTTTCAGATTTATTTCCTAGGAACCTTGAAATCATGAATATATTATAGAAGCATTACCAAGAATCCAAAGGCTTTGGACTCTTTGTGTTTTAATTTTCTTTTGCTGCAGTTCCCAGTGTGAGTATTTATGGCCCTTGAATGCCATCCAGTGGTGGGAAAGCAGGGCATCTCCCAGCCTGCTGAGAAACTGCCTCCAGACACGGCAAGTTCACACGGAAAATTATTTTTACATTAACAGCTTATCGTTCTCATGCCCTATTTGTAGTGAGATCAGAAACCATAAAAATATATTTTATAAGGCAGGGCACAGCGACAGCAAAGCCATCTGGCGTTTCACAGTTCTCTAAACTGTGAGACAGAAATAGACCGTATTTATAATTTGAATTATAATTGGCTTTAAAGCTCAAGCTTCAAACAACTGCAAGGGCTGACTTTTTCATCTTCATCGTGATTTTTTTAAGGCAGAATTTTCTCATGGGATTTTCTTGCTTAAGAAAGCTAAAATGTGTGCTGCCGTGGAGGGAGACAGCTTTGTTAACTATTTCCATGCAGGCCTTTGGAACAGCTGGGTGTTTTGGAAACTTAAAATGCAGAGATTGCAAGATATGCCTTGTTGAGATTACATTGTTACTGAAGTGAAAGCACTTTCTGCCTTTCATATGGTGTGGATTCAGTAAGTATTTGATTCTATGAAATTACAAAAACACAGACTGCAGATAACAACAAAGACAGTTCAGCCTGTCAAGTAAACACCAGTTTTGTTTGGAAGTAAGAAATAAAATTTTAAGGGTTTTTAAATAAAAACAACAAACATACAGAATAGGTGCTGTTCTTCAAATAGTTATCACAGCTCATTTCTTAAACCACAAATTTAAGTCATATTTTCACTGTTTTCTCTCCTCACACAGTTTCTGCTTTGTCCCACTACTGCCATTTAATGATGGTAATGTAGAATGAACAAAGAGGAAAAAGCTGGAAAAACAGAAGAAAAAAGTTTCAAAAAGCCACTCTAAAACAACAAAAACACCAAATCCTCATTTTCTTATTTCTTCTAACATGGATGAGCATCTTCTTTTTCCTATCTCCAACTGAATTTTCCTTCCTTTAAAATTCATTACATTTGGGGATTTTTTTTTAAACACTCACTGTCCAGTCACTTCTGATTTTCAGTGAGATTATTGCCCAAATTTCTTGCCCTCCAGTGGGATTCCCCGCTTGCACCCTGAGGTGTGACCAGTCATGGTGCCTGGTGCTAAACTACCAATTCAACAATGAAGGGTAGCCCTTGTTCTGAAGCCTCAGGCTTTTATGTGTACCTTCCTCATGGATTGCCTTGCAAGGATTTGAGGTGCAGAGATGAATGGATGGATATTCATGGTCTTCCACCTGACAATTCCCTTGTCCCTGGCTATTATCACATGGTACCAGAGCAGATTCCAGCCACTTGGACATCCATACTGTTGGCCTGCTGGCACACCCAGGACTCTGTGTTAGTTTATGCCATATAGCACAAATATCGGATCTGGTTCCACAGAGAACACTTGGGACTGTTCCAGTATGGTTCCTGTTTTGGAGGGAAAGTTTGGAGAGGGACAGAGATCTCCTGAGCTTGCCTTAGGAGCTGGAAGCAAGGACTAGTGGTATTAGCTGACTGAGTGTCTGTACCTTTTGCATACAGGTTCTGAGCTTCTGCAATATACTCAAATATCTCCTGAATCTCAGGCACTCTTTCTAGTTATGTTTGGCATTGGCCTTAATGGCTTCTCAGTCCTTAGCTGTTGTAGTGAAACACAAAATAAATTTTCTTTTAATCCTGAGTGTTTAAAATGATTTGCATGTTTGTGAGGAATGCTATGGGTTGGGAACTATGGGATCAGAAATGCCACTGAATTCCCTAGGTAGAAATTTCAGGGAAACTATTGCAGCAGCAATGGTATATGTTTTGGGATTCACACTCTAAGTATGCCTGTCACTGAACACTAATCCCAGGAAAGAGGTATCAGTCAGCTCTGTTGGGGTTACTTTTCTTTACTCTTTGCTCTGACAGACATATTCCCAATACCTTTCACATTAGGATCTTGCGTGCACATCTCCTGATGAGGCAAATTGTATCTCTCTTTTATCTGCCACATTTCTCAAGGAACAAAGTGCTTTTAGAAAGCAGGATTCATAGGAGTTCTCCAAGTGTTGAAATATATGCACAGATCAAGCCTCAAAATTAGAGAACATAGTGTAAAAGTAATTAAATTCTTCACAGCAATAGTTTGTAAGTTGATTTGCTTGCCAGTTTTACAACCCTTAGTGGTACCATACTTTTAAGCTTCCCTGCCTTCCTTGTACCCTTGTACCCTTGTGGAGAGAGACAAGGCAGAGACTGGCAGGGCTGTCTGTGGTCCTTCCACAATCTCCCTTGGATCCTAACTTCAGGCTGTCCAGGGAGTTCAGTAGCTCACTCCAATTTTGGGGTTAGCCACTAATTCCAAGAAGAAGGGTAAAGGGAGGTGATTCAGGAAGAAGGGAGTGAATGTGACTGCTACAATGAGTTAATCCTGACACAGGTACCATGTGCATGGTGTTTGTGCCTGCCTGGACAGTGCCGTGCAGCCATTGCCACATGTCCTGCTGGTGCTCAGGATGGTGGCAATACCAGCAGGCAGCACAGATCTCCAGCCCTAGCAGTTGGTGCCAAACACAGGCTTTTCTGTCTGTCCTGCACAATCAGAGGCTGTCCCTCTCATGTCTGAAGAAGCTGACAGATACATTGTTCAGCTGTATTGAGACCCCTGCTATTCTACTGCCACACAGGTGTGTTTTCTGCCTTTCAGCTGGGCTTCAGCCTGGAGCTTCTCCTCAGATTTCTGACTCTGGGTAGTGTTGTGTTTCTTGAAGTATTCCTCTCTATTTGTGTGTAGTACAGTTAAAGTCTTGTTTCCAGCAGCACAGAAAAAAGTTTGGGTGCTGGGTGGAGATAATTTCCTCACAAGACATCATGATTTTCACAGAGACCTATGCATTCAGGTCTGTCTTTGGTTTCTGCCACGGGCGAGCAAATATTCCTGTTGACAGTCTGTGTCTCTCTGCTTTGCAGTGGCATATCCTCTGTCTGCCAGCAGATGCCATCAAAGCTATCAAACATCAGAAGCTACAGAGAATAACAGAATCCTAGAATATCCTGATTTGGAAGGGACCCACAAGAATCATCAAAGGCTGACTCCTATCCCAGCACAGGACCATCCTGAAGAGTCACACTGTGTACCTGAAAACATTGTCCAAACATCTCATGAACTCTGTCGGGCTTAGTGCTGTGACCACTTCCCTGAGGACCTTGTTCTAGTGCCCAACCACCCTCTGAGTGACGAGCCTTTTCCTAACACCCAGCCTGAACCTCCCCTGACACAGCTTCAGGCCATTCCCTCATGTCCTTGTGACTGGTCACCAAAGAGAGATCAGTGCTTGCTCCTCCTCTTCCCCTCACGAGGAAGTACATATTTATGGGGGGAGGGCAGTCCTGATTCTTTTGCTATTTCTCTGCTTTTCTTCACATCAAGGTCAGAAAGGGGAAGAAGTGACCAAGGATAGACTAAAATTAATTGAAAGAATGGGTTTAAGAACATGTAAGTTTGATGTCAGGCTGAACATGCCTGTTTGAACAAGTATGGAAATAACTCATCAAGGCCACCTCTGTGTAATTAACAACTATCTCAAATGAGAAGGGCTGTTACTATTGTACCAATTAGTCCTAGACTTGATAGACACCTGGCTTTCCATCCATCTGCTGGCGGAGCAGGAACTCACTTGTGCTCTCCTTTCCTAGTTAGTGCCTGCCAGGGATTTTTGAGAATGCCACCTGAGGATAAGTGGTTATTTTATGTGCAGGGCTTATGTTCTTCACCAAAAAGCAACTTTTTCATGCATACATGTGCCGTATATGAAAAACAAATGGCTGTAAAGCCTGGAGCTCAATTGTATGCATCAGAGACTTCTTTTGCTGATAAAGGTATATTTATTTTTTTTTGCTGGTAAACGCATCCTTTCTAAAGTTGTGTGCTTCCCATAATACTTAGCTCCAGGAATAAGAATTGTTGAAGAGTGCTCTGATAGTTAAGTATAGGCTGTGTAGGGCATTTCAAACTTGTAAGTACTTCTTGTAATAGGCACCCAGCTGCCAAGGAATAATAAGGAAGCATGTCATTCTGAACTGTTTACTGAATGTAGGCTGGTTTCTTGTCTTCTGTTCCCATTGACCTGAGGTGAAGTTGATGATCTTTTTCACTTGTAATTCATGAGCTTCAGGCTCCCTGTGCACTGAGATTCACAGAAAAAGAGGCATCTGAAGAAAAAGTAATTGTCTCTGCAGTGAGGCTTTGATGCTGACCTTGACTTTCCCATTGTTACACGTGAGATAGTAGTATTTTCTTCAAACACTACTCCTTGTTTGAAATTTGCTAGAAACTGTGTCAAATCCAATGACTTTGGCATTGATGAAGGAAACTATTCCTCTTCACTAGGAGTGGGATTTTTTCAATCGCCTCTATAGCCAGTACAGAGAGGCATGTCCCTGTACAGGGGGTCACTTGTGCCCTTGTGTTGTGAACAAGGTTACATGAGTAGCTCAGATGCCTCTTCTGGGTGGCCAAAACTAGGTGAAATAAATCCTGCCTGAGTGTTGGCTAACCGGTGCGATGAACCTGGAAGTGCTGCCACTGTTGTGTATCATGATGGTAGAGCAGCATCTGCCCTGCTGAGCACTGCCAAACTTGCTGGGTTTGGCCTGTGCAGTGGCACTACTTGGGGCCTGAGGCAGAGAGAAAAGCACTGAAGAAGATAAGATTATTGATGGTGCTTCAAGGAGAAGGCTGATTGGTCAGGAGATGGAGATTATTGAGAATCTCAGGAGGCAGACCCTGGATAAGGGTGAAGATAGGAAGTGACAGTGAAGACTGCTGTTAAATACCTCCTTTTGCAGTGCAGGGTTTCCTCCAGTGAACAGCAAGTATCTGTCTACAGCTAACTTTTGTGGCTTTCTTTCAATACATTTTTGTGAAGCCAAAGTTTACTCAGCAATTATTAATATTAAACAAATTTGAAGTTTGCTGTCAGCAAACACTCTCAGCAGAGACTGGAGCATTAGTGCCTCCTTCCATGGCTGAGCTGAGAAGAAGGGGTCTCAGGAGGTCAGTGAAGCAAATGCAGCACAGCAGTAGTTTGCACAGTGGAAGCTTTTAAAATGCATGACATTTTGAGGGAAATTTTTCAGATTATAATGTCCAAATAGCTGCAATCTGCTTATGGGCAAGACATAACCAGAAAATGAAGAAAGATTTGTCAGATGGTAAAGGTTCAGAGGCTGTTGCAAAGCATAGGGCTTTTTGTTTGTTTGTTTGTTTGGGTTTTTTGTTTGTTTTTTGTGTGGGTTTTTTTTTTTTTTTTTTTTTTTCTTTTTTTTTTTTTTTTTTTTTTTCTTTTTTTTTTTTTTTTTTTTTTTGCTTGTTTTGTTTTGTTTTTGTTTTTCTCTTTGTTGATGGTAGATGGGATGAAAGTCAACAGGAGCCAGTCGTAGCAAATGAGGAGATTCAGGTTAGATAGTGAATAAAGCTTTCTGTTGCTGAAGGAAATGAAGCAGGGAAATTGGCTGTCTGAGGAAGATGAGGTATCTCCATCACTGGAGAACTCTGAGAACAGATTGAACAAATATTTGTCAGAAGTGACACAACTGTAGGTGACCCTGCCTTGAGGCTAGGGAATGGATGAGGCCCTTCCAGGCTTATGATCTGCTCCTCTTGAGATGGATTATCTAATTCAGACAAGTCTGTTGGAATAAACACCACAACAATGTGTTTGTCAGACTACTGGGCCATTGTGAGTACAAATAGTCAGCCTAATGGACATGAGTTTAATGATTCCACATTTAATTGAAGGAAATGAAGGAAGGGATGGAGAACTCTATTTAGGAAGCCTATTGTAAAAAGTCTGAGTGTAACACTTGCTGTTTCTAATATTGCAGACTGGCTCAGACAGCACTACAGTTTTTAAAGAACTGAGCAGGAGAGGAGAGGGTTGGTTATTTTTCAAGTGAGAGTTACACTTGATTCAGGACCTGAGTGGTGTACAACAGACCTGGGTGAATTACAGCATCTGCCTGATACTGCTGGTGCATGATGCCTTTTCCCTGCATGCGCCCTGTGCTTCCCTTGTTGTCTCTCCTTCTCTCACCACATTTTTGGACAGAGCCTGAGGTGATATGATGTATATCTTTTACAGAAGCCACCTGGACCAAAGCTGTGTTCAGGGTGGTCAGCTGGCTGGGCAAGTACCATTCCCAGTATCCAGTCAGCTTCCACCCACTCAGCATCTGCTCCCCACGGTTTCCCGTGGTGTGTGTACTGCAGTTTGGTCACGGTGCTCTAAGCAGCCTCCTCAGTTCTCTGCAGTTTTGTAGTTAGTGCCAGATGGCCTTTGGCCACCAAAATCTGTGCTTGACAGCATCAGCTGGGAAATGGCAACAAAGCTGGTCTCCCAGGGAACACGATGATTGCTGGGGTGACAGAAGTGGTGGTTAAATCGGCAAGTGTCATCATCAGTACGCCCTAGGTGTCAGTATAGGTACACGTGTTGGAGGAAGAACAGGGTTCCAGAGTATGCCAGCATCATATCTGTGAAAGATTTTGTAAGTGAATCTGGCAGTGACTGGTGAGGCCTCAGTCTAAGAAGAAATTGTGATTGCAGTAACCACTGCTTCACTTGGAGGGACATCCAGTCCCAACAGCTCCAAAACAGCCAGACATGCTGCTTACATGGGAGGGGCTGGTGAGGCCTGGGCTGGGACTGGGGGAGTGAGCTGCAGAGGCAGCAGATGACAGCATGACTTGTAGACTTCTGTGGTAAAGGATGCTGGTGGTTAGCACCTACATGGGGCAGTGGGATAGGTTACTGATGTGAGCTTTCAGAAGAAAGCACTCACCTGTATCCTATGGAGATGGAGGCTGGGCACTGGTGAACTGCCACTACAAAGCTGCTGGCTACTGTGCTCTGAGCCCAGGACCATGAAGATCCACATCCTCAGGTGAGTGGCCTGGCACTCCCCCGAATCAGGAGCACAGGGTAGTTCCAACAGGGTGCTTGTGTTGTGATCAAGTCATAATAGATTTAGAATTGATGGCAAGAGCTCTCATTAATGGGCCATACATCTGGTGTACAAAAGACTGGCTGGTGCTGGTGCTGGGGCTCCAGCTCCTAAAATAGCCCTGGAATATCTGCAGTGCAGATGACAGAGAACTGTAGCATGCCCCCTGAGCTGGGGTATGCAAGGATCATCTGTTGCTTTTCTCTCACTTTTTGAGCAGGTGGAGAGGCCAGCACAGCAAGATCAGGAGTCTGTGGGTAGGCACAAAGTTTTGACTGGCGATGAGACAAGCGTTTTAGATGGGAACTTACTGGAATGTTAAAAACATCTGTAGAGATGCTTTTGTGACTGATATTACCCTATCTGTGATAGTGCATGATCACATCATGTGTTTATGAGCACATCAGTGTCGATGTGGTCCTGAAGACCTGACAGAGCCAGGTGAAGCCACGAACCTGGAGACAAGTCCCCAAACCATGCTGCTCCCCAAAACACTGATGGTTCTCTCATGTGCAGCTGAGGAAACTGGACTGCCCTGGACGGCAGCAGGCTGGAGCTCACTCATGGCTATTGTCAAGACAAGGAGCTTCCACCATATTTGCATTTTCTGCCTCTGCCTATACACCAAAAGATCATTAAAAATATTTCAACAACACAGATACACTATCAGATAAAAAAATACCCTCAATAAAAACTATGTTAACACAGCCCCAAATGTATCACATGAATTTGTGAGCAGAGAAGCACTACTGTCTTACCTTTCAACAATTATTGTATCTTTGTGTGTTTGTGCAGAAACTTATTCTATCTCCAGGTTTTGGAGTCAGGTGACCTGAAAGATTGGTCTTGTTTGCATCCCTTTTCTCCAGCATGTTCACGTATTCATTACAAAAAGGTGTCTCTTTCCTTCATCTAAACATATTTTTTCACCTTTATTTCCTTGGATAGCCTTGCTGTTTCCAACACCCTGGAAGCACATGACAAACTTGAAAATGTGCAGTAGAAAATTCTTTTATGTGATTCAAAGACAGAGCAAAACAAGTGCTTAGTTGGAAAAAGAAGAGAGCTATATTTCCCTAAGTATTTGACTTCTCACAGAGAGTGTGGGGTATTTTTAAAAGACTTTGTTTTTAAAAGGTCAAAGTATAAAACTTATTCTTGCATGACTGTGTTTCAGTGTTCAAATGTAGTTGACATGCAGTTGCCTGCAGGAGTCCAAGCTCCCTTAGGAGACATTGAAAATCTAGGGCTTTAAATCCACTGCCAACAGGTAGGCATCTACTGACACCTGGGGTACCCTAAAGTGTCCTAAATTTTGTGTTTTCATAAACAGCCATATCCTGTCCCATCTGTCTCCATTCCAGACAGTCTCAGATATCCCTCTTGTTCTCCCAATCTCAGCTTCATTTAGCTGGGGATATGATGCAGCCTTGATGATTTGGTATTTCAATACATTTTGTGTCACTGGCAAAGAGCACCTGAGCTTTCTTCTTAAGGGTAAGTGAAATGATCATAACTTTCTTTTTTTTTTTTTGCCTTTAGGAAACAAAGCATTCGTGAACTGGACACCAAAAAGCTTTGAATCCCAAGAAAGCCAAGTACTACATTTCCTGTGCTAGCAAGAAAATGAGCTTCTTGTAAGGCAAAATGTAGCAATTACGCTGGCAGGAATTTGAAAGATATGTGACAAAGCTACTTTAGAGCCAAAGAGAGGTCTTATATATATGGAACTATTTGATTTTTGCTTTTAATTAACGTAGCTTCTCAAGATGCTTACTTGTCAATCGCCTTACATATAATGGCAGATAGGTTAAAAAGATCATGAAATGGTGGGTTGCCAGGAAAAATAGAAGGACTTATGTGACTAAATGTGTGACTAGGGGACCTGATGAGCTGTGGAAACAACTTGTGTTTTAAAAGTTAAAACTTGGTTAAAAGCCAGAAAACTACCACTGGAAAGTATTCAGTGTAAAGTAACAGGGAACAGTAGAACATGGAGGCAGTTCATCAACCTAATGAAAGCCTGTAGGAAAGATTCATCTCCAGAACACCCCTGGCTGTTTCCTTCTACAGAGAGGGAACATTACAATATTCACTCAAAATTCCCTTTTAAAAGAATGATTTTCAGGATTTTGATTATTAGGCTTGTGCACATTCATTTTTTATAACATTTTGTCAAGTTACATATCTAACAAATGATGTTTGAAGCCTGTTTGTGAAATACACCCTCCTAATAAACAGAACTTACTAGTTAACCTAATAAACAGTAACTTTCCTTTTTCAGACAAAAGTCCCCTCAGGGTACTGTAGCTTTGATACACACTTGTCTGCACTACAAAGTAAGCTGGGTGTTTAGGAGTGTTTTTTAAGATGACTGGCTTGAGGCCATCCTGAGAAACCGAATTTCAGGTATGAGTGATGGGCATGAAGCTGCTGCCCTCCCAGTGCCTGCCCCAGCTCAGAGAGGGGACATCCATGACACTGGTGTGCACCAGGGGTTGGCAGCTGTGCTTTTGAACCCAGGGATTGTGCCCTGTGGGTTGGTCGCTCGCTGCCTCTTCAAATCAAACCCTTCAATGATGCTGTTAAGAATATGTGATGTCAGTTGCAATGGGGGAAACAAAGTCCCACTCAGTATAGGTGAAAGTGCTTCTTCTTTAGCTGATAGCACATGAGACGCCAGGATGCAAAGGCTCTGTCCGGCTTCCTTGGGACCCACAGCCCCACGGCAAAGTCCATTGCAGCTGGATGAATGTGGAACAGTCATTGGCAGGAGGTTCACTTCCATACCTTTGTTTTCCCTGCTATGTGTTACCTCCACCCTGCAATCACACTCCTGTGCAGAGGAAGACTACACTCAGCAACTGTGAATTAAATCCAGCCTGTGTCATTGTTCAATCAGAGCATCCCCGGTGAGCGCTGTGGGGGTGGCAGTGCAGTGCAAGTCTGTTCCCTGACAGCCTAATATCAGCGCTGGGGCCAGGGCCGGGCAGCCCTCCCTGCCTCCTGCACTAAGGGTCTGTGTGGGGGCGTGACATTCCCTCTGCCTCCAGCTGCTGACCTGCCAAGGAGGCAAGACTTTTTATTAGGAAAGCAGTCCTTTTAGTTCAGATGACAGCAGCCTGTGGCTTTCATGCTGGTGGTGGCTGTTCTGTCCTTCGTGGTGCACGTACATATGTGAAAGCATAATACATTTCACTTGTCACTTCTATTTGCTTGGCATTTTCCCCTGTCATTATGATGACAGAAGGGTTGATCTCAGAGTGCCACCAAGTGCACAGTGCCTTGCAGAGATACAAAATTATTGAGAAATAGTGTGGATATGTAAGGAGGATATTAGAGGGTACATCAGCCCTCATCCGAGGTATGCTCTACCTCTGCTGCTGTTTAACATACTGCTTCTTATGTATTTTGTGGCTTTTGGTTAAAGTTTGAGGAATGCACATTCTAATCTCTGTTCTGCTGCCAAAGTCAAACTCACCCACTGGATTGAAGATAATGGTTCACAGTAAAATATTAATCCAACAGTATAACGGGGGAATGTGTGGAAGAGGGAGAAAGAGAGGACCAAGAAAAGAGACACTCATCTCAGGTAATCAGAATCCAGACATTACTGGTTGTTGTATTAGAGATGCAAATTATAAGGCAAGTTTTCAAACAGCCTTCAAAAATACCTCCAAATTTTGCACACCAAGGGACTCATTCAGAGGTAGTTGAGGACAGTACTGTGTCTAATACTGACTTTTTTGACTTTGGATCCAGCTTCCAAAATTTTATGGGTGTACAATGTATAAAACATAAACATGGTGAACAAAACACCATGCTCCAGAACTTCTCAGTACTTTGTCCTCTCAAAAGCATTCTCCTTTAGAAGATACCTTACATGCTGTTTCTTTAGTATGGAAATATCTGTAATCTCCAAAGGGAGTGCCGCTGGCCCAGAGGACCTCCACACCTCATGTGCAGTTAGTCATTACCATTGACTTGGAGTGTCAGTGTCCCAAATGTAGGCTCATTACCTGATGCACTGCACCAATTCACACACCAAGGTGAGGTATTTCCACTTTTCATTCTAGTTTGTGCAGAGTAGGGAGCTAGATGGTAACCCACAAAAGGCTGTCTCACTGGGCATCAAAACTTTACACTGTTACGTTTTAATAACAAAGGCATTAGCATTCATTGGTTAGAGATTACACAGTTTTTTTTAAATTAGTACTCAAATCCCTGTTTGCTAGTTAAATCTCTTATTTCTCATGCTAATTAGCCTGCTGTCTCAGTTTTCCCCTCCATTTGAGTCTGGGGTCTGTTTTGAGTACGCAGTCAATGAGTCAGTGATTGCAATCTCACCCTGCCAGAATTACCTTTCCCCCAGTTAATGCTCAGATCTGCTGACTTGCCTCCTGGTGGCTCCCAGACAGACAGCCCATTCATCTTGGGATTGTCTCCCCTCTTCCTCTAAGCAAAAGATTAGCCAAGCAAACAATGTTCACAATGCAGTTGCTTAATCACAACTGTCCAGCTATAGCTGCTTAAAATAAATTGCAAAGTTTGATTCAAACCTTGAGTGGTTTGATATTAAGACTGTCAGACTTATGTGTCAATGTCAGACTGTGCTGACTCTATCAGGATCCATCAATAATGACTGATTTTCAAAAGAGGGAGAGGAAAAGGAACACACTCAGATGTGGAGGGTGGTGAGAGGATGTCAATTAGCCAGGAGAGTCAGTGGGAGCTGCTCAGTGCTCTCTGTGCCCCATGAGCTTTTACACGTCTGACTGTGGCTGAGTGTCAAAGCTGCCCTTGGTGGTTGCCACATGGCACATTTAAGGGCAAACTAAGCTATCAGTTTTGGGGACCAAACCTGCCTTATTCCATACTTAGGCCCATCCTGAGGGTAGAGAGCAACAAAGCCACAAGTTTGTGGTTGGTCTGGGGCTGCAGTGGCAGCAGCTTGCTGTTCCCCAGCCTGGACCAAAAAAAATAGACATTTGGTGCCTTCCATTGTATTTCCCCAGCTGTTCAAGCTGGGTACTGAACAGAGAAGTTGCTGTCACCTCCACAGGCTCTTAAAGACTGGCAAGGCCTCGGCAGTGGTTGCTCTTGGGAGCACTGGTGGTTGCTGTGCGAGGTGTCGGGAATCCCAGCTGTGGAGCTTGGGGACTAACGCTGACACTGGGTGGTGTGTTCTATCAGCCCTTCTCTTGGTTTTGCCCATACAACCTTTCAGTTGTCTCTGTGACAGGTAGTGGCTGTCTTTGTGTGCCTTGGCTGTCTTTGTGTGGGAGCTGGGTTTGGTCCCAGTAATACTGTTGTCACCTGTCAGCCAGAGCAGTCACTGCAGTGTCTGTAGGAGACACATGGTTTGTTTCCAGCCAGGACCTCTGAGTGTGGAGGATGGCAATACTTCCTTTTACAGGAGGGTTGACTCTCCTGCTTGGGACTGTTTTGATCTGTAGACTGTCAGAACTTGCTAGTCTGCCTTAGGGAATGAGGAGGTTTGGAAACTGTCCCTCATATTACTGTTTTACCTTGTGCATTGACCTGGTGCTGCCCTAGGGGCGCGTGCCTGCCTGCCATACAAAGAAGGTTTTGGCAGTGGAAAGCAGCCCAGCTGTGCAAGGGGAAGGCACCCCTGTAGCACATGACGTGTCCTTTCTGCCTTAACCAGGGTAGTGTTGGTCAGGATGCTGCAGCCCAGCTTTTGCAAGGCTGACACACAAGCACAGCCCTATTTGAGGGACGATGCTCAACCCTGGCTGCTCATCCCTGGCTGCTGTGTGCCTTGCTGTAATGTGCTAAAAGGGCTTGAAGAATGTGGAAGCATGTGCTTGCTCCAGGAAGGTCTGCTCTGCTGGGAGTCCCTGCTGCAGGTCTGAACAGAGCTGCTGGTGTGGAGCACGTTTGGTGTGCATGCTGGACCACACTGCAGGGAGAGGGACAGAGACTGCTTTGGGGACAGCACCTTGCTGAGAGGTTCCCAGGGTGTGGTGATTGTGCAGGTGGCTTACTTGCAGTCTGTCACTGTCCAGATGCCTGTCCTGCTCTGTCACATGCCTGCTGGTTTGATGGTGTTGAGGGACACAATTCCAGCCAAGTGCTCAGTGCACAGCCCAAGAGGAAGTGTGGGTCAGCCCTTCACACTACTCACTTTTATTTGGTCAGAGTGCCCTGAGTCCTCTGAGTGAAGGTGGAAGCCATGGTTTGTGGGGGGGAAGACTGGACTCTGAGGAAGGCAGGGAATCGCAGTGATGCCACGTCCCCAGCGTACGGTCTCTGCCAGCCATAAAGCCCCAGGTCTCAGCACCTTCCTGCCTGTGGGCCCTGCATGCATGGTAGGAAAGGGTGCAGCCTCCTACTGATCCTAATTAAAACCACAGATAACCTGCTCTTCAGCAAGTAGTGAAACTGCTGTACTGAAAAATTAAAGGATTTTGATCTGTGACTTGCATGTATATGCAAGCAGCAGACCAAGACAACCACGCTTACTGGACCACACCTAGATTAACTTCTGTGAATCTAATTGGATTAATTTTTTGTTTCTGCCAGCTTCAAAATGACTGCCCAGTCATAATACAGAAATGTTCTGAAATCGGAAAAATAAGACAGAGAGTATTTTCTTGTTATTCTGAATTTAAAAAGTGATTATTTTAATGTCGCATATGCAGGCCTAGCAATAAACAAATGAGGAATTGCACTGAAACGTGTGAACAAAAGGAAAACTCTAACTGATAGACTTTATTTTAGTGATCAATTCAATTTAAAATCTTCAAGCTGGAGGTGTTAGGCTCATTTTTTATTTATTGAAGAAATAAGCTTGTTGAGGCTTAACCCAGAAGTCTAGCAGTTTGGCAGGCTGTTCCTCCTTTAAAGGACTGAGATAGTATTTCTAGTGGCATTACAAAGGTGAAAAACATTTGTGTGGAACTTTCTATTCTCTTGGAAAGGTTGTTGCGGAAATCTACGGGCAGAAACAAGTTTTTTTTGTTGTAAAATCCACTGGAGAGTCACTCTGCTTGTTCCAAGTTGTTCAGGCATGCACATATGATTTTATGTTTTGTTCCTTAGTGCTCTTTTAAAATGAATATCCAGAAGTCATTTCAAATTGTGAGCAAAACAATTTACAAAGGAATAGGAATTCTGTCCCCCTTCTTCCCAAAATTTATGTTTTGTTTCTTAATTGACAGAACATGCTTCTTTATAAAACATGCAAGGAGACAGTGCTTTATGCCTCATCTTGTAGGAATGTGTGCCATTTGCAGTCATGCGGTGCACAAAATGAATATGGGAGATTCAGTACATTAGGAGAGTTGAGTACCCCAGTGACAAGGGATCTTGCACCAGACAGAAATGAAGCTCAGAACTTGTCATGCAGGAAATTAACCTACGAAAACTTCAGAAAGCTGCTCTATATGCTAATGTGTTTAAAGTATGCAGTGGAAGCAACTGGAAGACCGTGAAATATGAGGGGCAGTGGCAGGAGTGGAGTGGGCATTTCCAGCGCCATTTATTGCATCTGGAAACCATGCTAGCTGTGGCTTCAGTTTTTATTGATAGAAGCCCCATGGGTGAGGAGAAGAGAGGGGGAATTATTAAAAAGATGTCTTCAAAAATTGTGACACGTGGGAAAAAAACGTGGTTTAATACAAGCATCTTTCACTTGGAAGAGTGAGTCTCAATGCACATTAGAAATATGATTTGCAGTAAAACAGCAGTAAAGCTGAAGTAGAGGCTGTGAAGAACAGTGACCTGGGACAGAGCCTGTAACCTGATTTCCTGAAACCAAGAGCAAATGCTTAGGTGATATGTATCAACATTGCTTCTTGCTAGAGGTTACTAGATGCCGCTGTGGTGCTGAGGAAGAAAGGGAAAGAAGGAGAGAAAGATAAACAGGGAGAAAAATTAATGAACAGGATTCACAGACTAGGAAATAGTGAAATTAGGAGGAAAGAAAAGTGATTAAGGAGGTAAAAAGTTGAAATTAGTCTCTCTCCCTTAGGTCTTTGAGAAGATGTTAATATAATTTCCCAATCACCTTTTTTTTTCCCCACAGCTCATTCATCTGTTACATCTACTCACAGCAGCAACATCAAAAATTTATATTTAAATACTGATTCATAGAAGCATAGAAATTAGCTGAGGAAGAAGGAGTAATTTAATCATATAACATCATCTATAAGTGCATGGGATTAATGAAGTTAAGATCCCCCGGCAGTGTAAGAGAGGCAGGGAGCAATGTTTGCAAATGTACATAGAATAAAATAGAGAATGCTAAAGAATAATTTTACAGCTGATGAACCAGGAATTTGTCCAAAGTCAGATAATTAAAAAAATATTTCTTTTTGGCCCCATGTGAAAAACAGATAGCAATTAGAAAGGGTGACTATATATTGCATAGGACACTTAGGAAATACTGCTTGAAGAATAAAAGATATCACAAGATTTACTGTATCTACTTAAGCAATAAAGCAATTTGAGATAATTCATAGAACTCACTTGGGTGTGTAAAGGATGACCATAAACCAGCTTGTCTCTTATTGATATTTGAAATGGTTAAACAATACCCAGGCACAAGGACTATCTCTGCATTTAGGCTGCAAGCTTGTATTTCCCCTCAACACTCTAATGCTCTTTACTTTTTGATAACTGGAATTCAAAACAGAGGAGTGGAAATAGAGTCCTTGGAAAAGATTCCTTTCTTTCTTAATGTCTTGTATAAACCAAATTTTTTAAAGTTGGTTCTTTGTTTGTTAGGGGTTTTGGTTTTTGTTTTGTTTTGATTTTGTGTGTGTTTTTTTTGGTGGGTTTTTTTTTTTTTTTTTTGTTCCTTCCTTGCACATGCAAAGGACAAAGAAATAAGAAGTAATAACTATGGAAAATTGTACAGCTCAGTGAAGTCTGACTAATGACAGCCTTTTACTTAAAAGTTGGTGAGGCAGGGGCTTTGTTTTAAACCTTTTGGGAGGTTCAATCCCATCATCTTTCTCTACACAGGAGGATGAACAAAATTAATCTCGTGTTGTGGACAACTCAGTACATCATTGTAGTGAGGAACCCCCAACTTTAAAATACTGTTCATGAGCCAAATCCAAGTGGCTCAGGGCATATACAGCTCTTAATGGTTTCTTGCTGTGTGTGTAATGTTTGTATGCTGTGCACTAGAGAGAGGTAGCTCACCTCAGAAGAGGATGTGATCTGGATGGGAAAGGTGGAGAAAGAAAGACAATACATACAAACACAAATTCTGCGCACAGTGACTGCTTTTCTTTCAGGAGTTTTACCATATCAGAAGTGGTTTTGAGAAAAAACCCATCAGCTGCAAGTAACAGGAGAGATATGGAAAGATCACGGAGGTGGTGAGGACAAAGCTTGCAGGGGAGAGACTTGTGGGTGGCACAGGCAGAAGAGCAGGAGCTGAGTGAAACCTGAGTAACCTGTGCAGGGACAGGTCCCTAAAAGCAAAGATAGAAGTCCATAAAACAATAATATGAGGGTCAATTTTAATGTGGAAGAAAGGGAACAAAAGGATAGGGTACAAAAAGGTAGGAAAAGCAACAAGATAAAAAAATAGGTTAAATAGCATATGAAGAGTCTGCTTTTTGGGGAGGACAATTTGTTGACTGGTACAATCTTCAGGGTTGTATGAACTCACTCCAAAGCACTGGCTGCTTACAGAGAACAGAAGCCTTCTGAATATGGCCCGGATATATGTAAGACAGAGTAAAATCTTGCAGACTTGAACAGCCACAATCATGGGAATTCTGATAACTGCTGAGAGAGAGGGAGAGAACAGGGGCTTTCTCTAGCAGGACCACAATAAATTAAGGTATTAGAAAGAGTCAGAAATTTGAAGGCAGGACAGACAGGGAGTTAGGGTTCTAAAGCAAGACAGCTTTGCAAGGGGACCATTAGAGAAAATAAGGCTTTGAGGTTGCAGGATGGTTTAGGGAGGTTAAGAAAGATGGAGGTAGTCTATAGGTCTTGAATACATCACTAAAAGCTTGTTGGAAAGACTTTGCATTGCAGAACATGGTGTGGGTGGGCCTGATCCAGGGTAGGTGTGAATAGGGAGTTGCCATGGACAGGTCAAGAAATGTCTCTAAACCCATTGAAAGCAGAAAAAAAATAACATTAAAAAAAAAAAAAAAGAAAAAAAAGAAAGTATGTCAAACAGGGGTGTCAGACTAGCAAAAGTTTTTATTTGCATGAGAAGACCAGTAACTTCTGATCAAGTTGAATTGTTTTAAGTAGCCAATCCTTTATATTGTTCCTGACTTTACTTCTGAGCATGGGGAAAACATACATCTTCATCAGTCTAGTGGCATTTGTTGGAAAACATTCTCTGTGTTTAGCTAATGACTTAATTAGAAAATCAGTAGTCAGCTGGCAGTGAATGGTGAGTCTTTATTTAACAGGAAAGCACGGAAATTAGCCATCCATCTGTTTTTTCCTGTTAATTACCTCTAAATATTAAAATTGAATACAGCCTTCAACCTGATTGGTAGTTTGAGTGGTAATAGCAGTGTTCACACTGAAAGGAAGCCATTAGTAGAAATAAAGATGATGCAGCTCCTGTACTTTACAGCTTTCATCTATGTTTCTGAAGCACTGCTACCTGCCTATGACAGCTGCTGTGGAGGTCGCACTCAGCATTTCCAGCCCTTCAGCCACACTTATGGCTTTAAATGAGCATTAGTCTTGGCAACAGAGTTAACTGAGTTGTTTTTCCATGAGAAACATGACTGCAACAGCATGTCAGAGCAGTGTTGAGCTCTGAGGTCGGTCCCACTTTGAGGTTTGTTGTTTCTAGGGGGCTTGGACTAGTTGGCCCCCAGAGATCCCTTCTAACCTAAGTTACTCTGTGTGCCATGTGCCCTTAGGAGCAGCAGCCAGAGCTGGAAGCATCTCTCGTTTTGTTGGTTTTCCCTTCTGAAACACCTTTCACCAGCACTGTCACTCCCATCCCTTCGCTTCTCCTAGCAAAGACCCCACCCCACGGCTGAGCCAGACCCCCAGAGACAGCCCCAAGGAACCTGGCTGGGGAGCAGCTTCTGCCTCAGCTGAGTTCTTGGGGTGGCTCAGACAGCCTGCTAGGGCAGTCTTGCACACTTCACTTTCTGGTCTTCACAGCAGCTGGGCACCCCTATGCATCCAAGGAACACCAAAATCTACTCTCTTCTAGCCATAACGGCTTGTGTGTCCTGTTTTCTCTTTTATGCCACAGTCAGCTTGTTTCAGAAATTGTGCTGAATCCTTGTTCTTTAATAATAAATTCTATTGTAATTTCTGAAAGAAAAAAATATTCTGCAGTACTTCCTAAAAGTACCACATTTTTGTTTTTATTTTCAGTTGGTTTTTTTTTGGTTTTTTTTTTGTCTTAATAGCATGTGTACTCTGGGGAGGTGCTTTGGAGGCTTTATTGATAGGCAGGATCAGGACTCACTTCCCTGATTTCAATCAACAATTTCCACCTCCAACAAGCTGCAAAAAGGAAAAACCGTAATGGATGTCTGTGCTTCCTCACTAATAGAAATTTTCATTGGCTGAGATAATTTTCCTCTTTTTTAGGTAATAATGTTTGCTAGTAGGGAACCCAAAGGCATCTGGAGGAGACAACTGTAACAGTAGGTTCAGAAGGACAGCCAGAGATGAACCTCACAAACTCTCACGCAGGAAGTCCTGGAATAAGAATCTCACTGCATGTGGGTAAGCCCCAGGTCATGCTTTTGTCACCTTCAGACTTGGTTTACCCTCAGCTGGTGGCACTGCATCTTTACAGCCAAATGCTTTCTCTCACCAATAAGGATGTCATTTCTCAGTTCCATTTGCAATTTATTACTCACATATTACTTACACTTCCTTGACTCTTGATAAGAAAAATTATTGTCATTTTGTAAATTTTCAAGCAATTTTTAAGAGATGGCTTCCAGTGCTGTTACAACACTTTTTCTACCTCTAGTATTTGTTTTGATGGATTTGGAGCCACCATACTATAGTTTTCACTGTTATTGCATGTCAGGGTGACATATGTGGTATTTCCTCTGTTGTGTATCGGTGTAATTCAAAAAGAATTTGTCCAGAAAAATGGATAGGGAAGAAAATTAGGGTGCAAGGTGAGTAATAAATATTTAAATGGTGCTTAGGAGTTGCTAATGGACAAGACCAACTTCTCAGCTTTAATTTTGTCGCTTCCCAGACTGACTTCCACAATGTTTGAATCAGAAAAGTTTAACTTCCATAAGTGCAAAAGATACAAAGGACTCTTTGTCTCTCAGGACAGGGGAAGCAGGTCTGTGAAGGACTCTCAGAGAAAGAAATCCTACCAGAGTACCTGACCATAGGTTAAGTGGGCAAAATTGCCATTGCAAATTGTGAGATGGCAAGGCATATGTGCAGACTGCTCTTTAAAATAAATTATTTTACTGAACTTTTTTTTCCTGATATTCAGAAATAATTAGGTTTTAGCTGATGTTTTTGAATTTCTATATATTGCTGGCCTGCTGAGAAGACTGCCAGTTGTCTAAGTTGGTGGGGGTAAGATCCATCGATCCTTGGGGTTGTGTGCCACAAGATTCAGGTGAAGTGTGGAACAAGTGAATAATATCATCCTAGAACTGACTAAGGCACAAGGCCTTAAGAAATAGATATTATTAGTGGTATTGAAAGTGTGACCACTCAGATGTGCAGTTAGTTTCACCAGTATGACACTTGCTAGCTGCATCAATTGCCAAACCATCTGCACAGGTGTCTGCTCAACACCTGGAATGTAAACCTGGAGTATTACACAAAGAGAGACACTTAAATAATTCCCTTGGGTTATGAAATGGGATCATTTCTAGATGCAATGAACTGAACTTTGCTTTCTGTTTTGGGAGTGTATTCCTGAAGAAAGGAATAGTTTATTCTGCCTCAACCCAAGGTGGAAATGGTAATTTTCCTCCTAAATGGCTCTTACAGCTTTCTCAGAATGCCACAGTAAAGAGGTGCTGTTTAGCTGTCATAACCATGAAGTGTTTATTAATTTTTGAATGTGTATTTATGGGGTTCATTCTATACAGTATATAATTTAGATGTTTGATTCTTAAATGGAAAAAGTATAAAAGTGAATATTGTTGTTTGCTTCTTGAATCATTGGTTACACAAAATGTCTTAGACATGACTACTTAATACTAATTGGTTTTTTGTTGTTTCATTTCTAAAAAATCTTTTCCTTTGTAGAACAAATTTATTTCAAACCCTTTACCATGAATAGCACTAGAGATTAAAAAATAACGTAATGAATTACAGGCTGAAGAACAGTCAAGCAAATAGGCAAACACAAAAATCCCCTTTATCAGGAGAAACAGTGGTAGAATCAAATCATTTTGCTTATTTTTAAGGCCAGGAGTCATGCCAGCATCATCATCTCTCAGTACTTTTAAGTATGTTCTCGACACCTGATGAGCTTTCTGAAGGCCAGCTTGAAATCCTCATTAAAGCTTGTGTACAGCAAAGGGTTGATGAGCGAGTTGACATACCCAAGCCAGGTCAAGAAGTCTGCTACTTCTGGAGAGACAGTGCAAATGTGGAGGCCCACAAGCAGTTCCTTGATGAAAAAGGGCAACCAGGACAAAATGAAAGCACCTAAAATCAGCCCCAAAATGCGAGCAGCCTTACGTTCTCGTGTCGTGGAGATCTGCTGCCGGTCGCCAGCCGGGTCCAAGTCATTTTCGAAAGGAGGGATCCTCACGGATGCGTTGATTTTATCAAACTCTGTGGTTGGGTCAGACGTGGAGAAGTCCGAGACACAGAACGTCTGTGTGAGCTTGCAGCTGGCAAAAGAGTTCTGGCTGTCGGTGCTCCTGTTGCTGAGGTGGCGGCTCGAACCCCGCTTTTGGTAAAGGCTCTTTGCAGCGTGGTAGATTCTGTAGTAGAGGATCAGGATCAAAGTCAAGGGGATGTAAAATGCCCCGAATGTGGAATAAATAGTGTAGATGACGTGGTCGTGCTGAATGCGACACTCGCTGGGAATACTGATGCTGTGGTGATTTCTCCAGAACAAGGGGGGCATTGATATGAAAACGGAGATAGTCCACACGGTGGCTATCATCAGCCCAGCCCTTTTTGCCGTTCTTTTCCTGGCGTATTCGATGGCGTCTGTGATGGCCCAGTACCTGTCCAGTGCAATGACACACAGATGAAGGATTGAACACGTGCAACACGTCATGTCCACGCTGAGCCAGATCTCACAGATGAAGTACCCCAAAGTCCATTTATCTATCATTATGTAAGTGATGCTCAAGGGCATGACGAGAACAGCAACAAGGAGATCTGTCACAGCCAGTGAACATATGAGATAATTTGCCGGCTGGTGGAGCTTCTTGGTTGTGGAGATTGCTGCAATTACAGCAGAATTCAGCAGCATAGTCAAGGTTGTGATTGTGGCCAAGGTCAGGGTAACGAGCATCTTTTCAGTTACTGTTTTTGGCTTTGCAGCCACACTGGCTTCAGTGGTGCAATTTGTGAAATTCATTTTCCCCTCCAGGATGCAGGAAGTTGATAATGAAGAGTTCCAGGTTCACAAGTTATCCATTTGAAAGAGGTGCTCTATGTGCAATTTTGACAATTTTTTTTATAATCCCATATTCAACAGAGCAGCAAAAGAGCTTCTAGGTTTCTTCCTGTTCATTGTTTTCCTAGAAGGTAAAAACACATCTGTTAGTCAGTCTAGGATAATCCCACCTTTTGGTGAAAAGTTTCACCTTTCAAACGTTATCATCTCAAATTAAATGTTGGTCTGTTTTCCCTTCTCTTGCCTTTTCTCTCCCCTTCTCTCTGCATTCATCATTCTTTTTTTTCTTCTCTAAAGGGCAATTTGGGCCAGATTCCCTGCTGATGTGAAATGGTTATTCCTTCTTTGGTTTTGGAGATTTTACTTAAAGTAGGAGGCTGGACTAAGGGACCTCCAGAGGTCCCTTTTCACAAACATGGCTATGATCTTTGTGATACTGATACCAGGAGCTTGTCCTTTTCCAGCTTGTTAAAATACACTCCAGCAGATGAGAGCTGAGGGAATTTGCCTTTTCATTTTAATTGGTATATGAGAGACATCAATTACTTTTACATATCACCTTTGGAAAAAAAGCAGCAGAGCAGCCTATCTCAGCAAAGGCATGCCAGCATTTCATTGCTTTCTATTCTGCTTTTTCATATCCATGTCTGTATTAATATATTAGAAACTGTACTTGAAAATTACTTGGGTTACTTTTATCATGCAGGTTTTCAACAATGTTTAAAGCTTTATGGCAAATGCTTGGTTTTACACAGCACATCAATGTTGCTAGGAGCTCATATAGTTTTGTCTAATTATTCCTGACATTTCACATATCCCACTGTGCGTGTCTTTAGAGGAGACAGACAAAAAGCTTCTGCCACTGCTTTGAGATTTCCATCTAATTGTGCTCCCTGTCAGGGAGTCCAGTGTGATGTAAGGAACAACAATTAAACAAAAAGTTTAATTTTGTTTCAGAAGTTCACAGGTCTTTTCCATACATCCCAAATGCTAACTGAAGCCAGAGTTAACAGCCCATGAGATAACCTCTGGGACCTTGCTTACTCATTTGTAATTCATCTTGGCATAAAGGATGTGGAAATCTGAAAGTCTAAATCCTTTTCAATTGAAATAAACAGAAAAATTCCTTCCCCTGGCTTCATTTATCAGAGTAAGGAGGCTTCTAGGTTAGTTGTACAGACTCCCTTTACAAGCAGGAGAAAAAGATAGCGGCTGCCTGAAACACACTTGTCCTCTCTCAAGACAAGCCTTTAAGGAAGATGCTGTGAATCATATCCTGGAAATGCTGATCTTTCTCTATTTTCACTACAAGTGGCTCCTCCACAGTTGCATTTAGAGTACATGCCTGATTTTTAGATGGCTAAATCTGAGAGGTAAAACCCATTCTCACTGACACCAGTGGGACTTGGATTAGGCTCTGGGTTTGCACATGCAAGCTAATGAGGAATTAAGAAATTGAATGAGGAATTATGCATTTAAAGCTAGTTGGCTGCTTATTTCTGTGTACATATGCTCTTCTTCAGAAATTGGAGTGCCATCTTCAGAATGAGCTGAATGAGGAAAAATTAAAAATAGAAACTTTAGATAAAACTTCTATTTGTGGATAAGCAGATCCGGACTGCCATAGTCACTGGGCTAGAAAAATGTGAGTTTTAATTCTGCCCAAGGAACAGCAGAACTGCCTTCCCCCCCCAAGCATACTCTACTCTTAAGCAGCTACTTTACACAGCTTTAAACTACGAGTAGCCTTGGAAGAAATGTTAGGCCTGCTTATTGAAAATTGACAGAAGTCAGATGGAAATCCATCCATCAGTCTTCATGTGGTTACCGCACATGGAAATGTCAATTTGATTGTTTCAGCCTAAAGCCAAGATATCAGCTCAAGCCTTCTTCATAAATTGTTCATGGGAGTCTTTTCTGTCAAGCCAGATTCTGATTTCCTTAGTTTGCACCCTTATTATGTCTGATGCTTTGATCAGAGGATAAATCAAAGAGGCTTTCTCTCCCTCTCTGCACTCCTGGAGCACAGACCAAAACCAATTGTAATCTATATCCCTTCTTCAGCACTATCACTTAGTGAGTGTACCCTGTGTCCACAAGCACACCCAAAGATACTGGAAGACGCCATGGAATTCACATCTCCTCCACAACTACTTATTGATCCAGTGCACACACAGGAGACCTTATGGTGCTTCTTGACATAAGCAGCACTTCTTTCTGCTCATCCTTCACTCCTCTGGGGCCCTGAAGTTTCATGGCCCTGGGACATCTCCCCACTGTGTGTGGCCCTCACCGTTTTCTCTGCTGCGTGCTACCTATATACACGTTTGATCCAGTAAGACCTGAATTGCTCTGGTTCTCTCCCCAGATTGCCTACACTGATGTATCCCAAGGAAAATCCTTTCTGAGCTCTACCTGTTCCCTGTACCACAAGGATACTCTGAAAAATAAATTCTTGCTTTCCTTAATTAACTTGTATTTAAACAAACTTAATCAGATCTAAACATCAGGTTCCCTTTAGGACGAAGGATACTGCTGATAACACAGGGGAGTTTGGCTTTACAAGTCTGCTACTGCTCAGGATGGCCAACCTTTTTTTTTTTTTTTTTTGCCTGGAAGACACTGCAGTAATTGAAGACAGGGAAAATATAAACAAAGCATCATCCCTGCCTGCAGGTACCTCAGACCCCATAGTTCCATGTCCAAACCTATCACTGGAGAATTAATTCAGTTTTAATTCCCATGTTCCTTATAGGAAGTGAGCCCCTAGCAATTCAGAAAATATAAATGCCACATAAGAGAGTGGCACTAAACCAGTATTATTAAGGAAGTATACTTAAATGCTGAAAAGTAATTCCAGCTTTTGAGAGCTGAAGGTTTCTTCTACGGCTTAAGTTTGTGCCTTTTGTCCTCCCTTACCCACATGATGAGGATACACACTGGCATTATAACTAGTTAAGTATAATTAGTTGTCTGTAGCCCTGGCTGTTCACCTCCCAGTTCACCTCCTGTGCCAGAGCAGCTTGAGACTCTCCTGAGCTGCTGGTGCCATCTCAGCACTGCCTCCAGGGGCTCAGCCAGGGCTCATGTCCACTCTCCTGCAGTGCCTCCTCCCCAGCCACTTTCCCACTGTCCTTGCTTTTCCAACTGGGAGACACAGAGAATACTTTGATCCAGGAAAGAAATGATGTTTTGAGCTGGGAAATGATTTACAAAGAGATGCCAGTGACTGACCTCGCTTGTTAATACAGGGCAGGATTTAAATGCTACTTATCATCAATCTTTCAAAAATGCAGGTGTATTTGTGGTTATAATATGAGTGTTAACAAGGAGAATTTCACTATGTCTAAGCAATAATAGCTGGTTTACAGCATCTCTATCACTTGCATACAATTGCTATATATAGTATTGCTATCACTATAGTAATTGATTGTGGTTTTTTAAGTGACATCTTGGAAGGGACATTAATAATAGTTATTTAAAATGCTCTCACTAAAAGCACTGCTGTGTTTATGTTTTGCAGCTGTATCGCTTTAGGCTGTCAGTCATCTCATACGGAGAGAATTTTACACACACAGACTAATTTCCTGCATTTTGGTGCAAGAAACTCATCTGGCTTCCTCCAAATGGGAATCAATCATGTTTCATATTAGCTGATTATTGGTAATGGCTTTGAGTGCTGTTTAGGAGGAAGAAAGGGAAAGAGTTTGATTAATTGTTCCTTAAAAGGAACTGGACAACTTCAGGCTGTGAGATGGCAATGTCCATGTCTGGTCTTGCCAAAAAAATATCTCCCTCTTCTCAGGAGAGGACCACAGTGTAGCAGAATACTCTGAACTTCTCCTGGACAGATTGACTCCCACTCCTTGGCCACTGAGATTTCTACCATTTCATAATAGATGGAATAATATCACCAGGAGCAAACGAGTGGAACTGGCCTTGCCCATGTGTATGTACAAGGCAGGTTAGTCCCTTTACATCCCTGGTTTTACATTTCCTCTAAGCAATTATTGCACTCTACAACTGCTACATCTTCGTGCCCTTGACAGCAATAAATTGGTTTGAGTCTGTTAAACTCTGAATTGGTCTGAGTGCTTTTCACTTTCAATATTTCCACGACTGGAGCTCTGGAGGGCAAGAATCTGTACCATGATTTGTAAGACAGTTTATGGAAAATATGACTTAGCACATTAATGATAATGCTAATATTTCAAATGATGAAAAGGTGCTAAACTTTCAATACTCTTTGTCTTCCTTCAAAGAGGTTTTCTCTTCCAAGTTTATGTACAAAGCCCTGAAATCCAGGCCTTTTACTTGCAACCTTCTAGAGTTGTTCTTTTAAAGTCAACAAATCTTGGACTTCATGGCTCCTTGGTATCCAAATTATACAGCTGAGATTAACTGAAGATGATAGGCTTCCAAATACCAAATATTTTACTCTGGCATGCTGGTTTTGCTTTGTGTTTCTAAGGATGTCAGTGCTGCAGAGGTCATGTTATGGATTTATATAGGCACCGATGCTGTTTGTGACATGTCATATTTGAAAAAGCAGCATGCAAAAGCTGAGGAAGTTGAGATGGTCAGAATCACACCTACCTGTGGCAAGACTGTCAGCAAAACAAAATCTTATTGTCACCAGGCAGGTCACATTCACAGCCACAGCATGAGATTTTGATGCCAGTTGTAGGCAAAACAAAGGCAGACTGTTAGAAGGTGCATTGGGGTTGCATTATAGAAGTGTAAACTGGGGTAGGACGATAAAGGGAATCACTATTTTTGTGTGAAACCCAAAATTTTGCAAGAACCTGTCTGAGGAATTCCTAGCTGCATTATGGGACCATAGATTTAGGGATGCAACCTTTTCCTACACAGACTGAACGAGGCCAGGAATGAAATTACTATGAAATTTGCACAAATTGACCTATAAAACTGACCTTCAAGTTAAGATTTACCCTGTGCACACCACTGCAACAAGCAGCATGATGGAAAGACAAGTTGTAAGGACTCAGCAGTTAAGCAAGGTGTGTGGAGGCATAGCTGCGTGTTTGTATGTGTGGGCATCCTACTAACATTCACAGATGCAGTGACCCTGTCATAAATAACCAAAGCACAGTATGTTGTAATCAAGGATATTATGGCCTGCAGCCTGCCTTTGTGTAATGCAGATTTCTAGGGATACAGGGAAATCGATGTAGGCACCTGGCACAAGTCACAGATGATGCTCCAAGGGATAGCTGGGTTTTAAATGGAGTTACATGCATGAGAAGTGGTTGAAATTCCCAGAAGAGTGGAGGGGAGCACTGGAAACTTTTTGGGAGCACAGCCTTGAAAAACCACAGCACCTCAGTCGCTCCAACAGTAATTACATATAAAGATTAGTGTCCCTACATCAACTCTATTAGAAACCAGATTTCACTGGTTGCTGCAAAACTGGGATCGATGGGGAGGAGGTAACTGGGCCAGAGTGGTTCTTTTGGGAGGAGGCTGAAATGGAGAAAGGGAGCGTTAAGTCTGGTGAAAAGGACAAGAAGTGGAAGAAGAGATAAGAAGGGAAAAAGTGAGTATGCCTTGCTCATCCACAGCCAAAATCAGGGCAATAACCCAACTGGTTCAGACCAGAGCACACAAGTCAAACCTGACACCACTGTTGGGAGGCTGGGAGGACTGGGTTATTCCCAGCCAGCACAGGACCCAGGGGACAGAGGGACGCAGCACTCTGGTGTCGACCTGATGGCCTTGGAAGCTAGCCATCACCTCCTAAGGGCAAGGAGGTGAGTCTGTGTCCTCTTGTCCTGTTGCAAGAACAAAACCAAGTGTTTGTGCAGACCAGCTGTGTGTATGTGCGGGAACCCTCATGACTCTGCTTATTTTCCATTGAAAACTAAACTCTGTCTAGGAGGTTGCTGAAACGTCAAGCAGTGAAGTGGTGCTTAGGCACTGTTATTTGTGTCGTGTCACTGTATATTGTGATGTTGCTCTCTGTCTCTCTTGCTGAAGAGCCCAGGATAAATGCCAGGATGACCATGATGTTTTAACTCCCTTAGCATCAGAAAGGGGATCTCCAGTTGCATATCAGGAAGACTTAACCTTCCTTCCCAGTGAACCTTGCCAGTCCGGGGGATTTCCTTCCCAAGTTAGAAGCCTTGAGAAAACTGATGGGAAAGGGGAGGTGCTGTCTCCAAAACCCCTTGGTGCAGTTTTGCAGGTTTTGCAGGTTTTTAAGAAAATAATTCCACCAGCATTACACTCTAGAGGTAAGTTTTGTGGTGCAGATCTTAGCACATGCAAATGAGAAACAACAATTAGTGATGATCTTCAAACTATGCTCCCTCCCACAAGCAGTGGTATAATTATCATTCAAAGATGATTACTCATTTTTATCTACTTTCAATATGAAACTTAGTAAATCTTAGGCAGTGAAAGCTCGCAAGATGCTGATGAGCTGCAATTTGATACAAACTAAGACTCAATGCAGATTTAATCCTGGTTTTTGTCAGACATAAATAGAGTTCTCTGGGTAGTAAAACACACATATTTCTCATAAAAAAACTACGGTAGCACCCTACTCTAGTTGCAATATTTTGTAATAAATAACACTCTAAATTAATAATAATTTGCTTTCAAGAGACTATCAAATGAAAAAATAACTTTAAAACTCGTCATCACATCCCCTTTAGACCCTTAGCACCATACATGTAAAAAGTCTCTTTTGCTTTACACCACACAAAATGCCCGTGTAAACTTCCGCTCATTCCTGGTTATTCATTTCACTATATCCTTTTCATGCCCTACCTTATATCCTGAGATGTTTAACTTATGGACGCCAGAGGCTCTAATTTCCCATACCATAGAGCCAAGAGAAATGGGCAGCTGAATCCTGCAAAATATTTTAGGGTAGAATTTACAGTAATCAGTTGTACAACCATACACTGTCAAAACATCTAAGTGCCTTTTCCACCAGAAATAACTTCTCCCTGTACCTATTCTTCCTCCAGAGATGATTTATGGAGATAGAAACCTTCTTCACTACAAATCTGTGCCTGAAAGAATAGAAAAGAAAAATACGTTTTGATTTGTCTCCATTTGTGTAAGTGCTGAAATGAGCTAACTTGGGTACAAACATCATGTTACATTAGCATGGAGTGCTGAATGGGTTAATTCACCCACCCAAGAAACTGTAAATTCACAGCCATGGGGTTCCTGATTCCCACAGCTAGACAGCCTTGTTACATGAGTTAACCTGATTAAAGTTAGCTGACATGCTCTCCCCTGGTACGTGCATGACATCTTATTATATTGTATTAACAGGCAGCAAGCTTGTTTGATTGCCCCAGAGCTGCGTTTAACTACTCCAGAGCTGTGCTTCTCACCTGCTCTGTTCTCAGGGCAAAGGTGCTCTTGATCCCTGGTGATATCCTAATTTACTAAATAGCCAGGCCCGGAAGACACATAACCTACACACTTAACCTCTCATCTGGAAAGAAAAATATAATTTGTACCTGTTACTGACCCTTGCAACCTTCATGCTTAGCAGTCGCTCTCACAGAGATATTATTCTCTGATTAATTTTGTTTCAGAAACTTTGTGGTCAAGACTTTCTTTTTTGAACTTCATATTTCTAAATGTTTTTCACTACTAAAGAAGACTTTTCCTCTGTGTTTTAGATCCTACCTCACTTTGTACATGCATCTTTACAACATGTTGTGTCAGCAAAATTCCCTCTCCCCTATTTTAAGTAAATTTTTAAAGCTTTTAATTTTTTTTAGCCTATGTTGTTTTATAAAGTTGACCATGTCACTGATCCCTGCTATGGATGTTTCCATGCTTCAGGAAAACTTAAAAACTTCAAAGACCTGGTGACAGACCCAAATCACTTGCTCTGGAACAGGCAGTTATCGCAAGGGAAGACATTTGCCCTGGGTTTTGCGCTGCTGGCAGTACTCAGTGCTGCTTTTGGCCTGGCTGTTTTGCTCTGTCCTTCCCTTTTGTTCTACTGAATGGCTCAGCAAGGCGCACACAGGCACAAAAGAAAAGAGCATCGATGCTGGGTATTGGTGGGTCCTGGGGCCCTTCATAATCCTTCCTCCTACTGCTCAACCTTCCATTCAGACTTTTTATTCATTGACTGTATGACTAAAACCTGCAGTCAGATAAAATACAGGTGGGAGGACAGCTTGGATACTGAGATACCCTATCAGACACTGGCAGCTAAACTCTGCGAGATCGAGATCGCTCCCTGCAATTCGTAAGGGGAGAGGGCAGACAAGTGTGCCATCACCAGCATTTACAGCTCTCCTTAGAAAAACAACACTTGGGATGGTGCTTCACTGATGAGTGACTCAGGGACAGATATTCATGAAGCTGGTTAGTAAAGTTTAGCTGTAAAGTGAGGGCACACAAGGTCTGAATGGTCCTGAGTAGGTGAGTCCATCTGCCAAACATGCAACCAAGATGAAGATCCATCCATAACAACTCCCAGAAACATTTTGTCAAAGCAAAATAAACTACAGTCACATTTGCCTTAAAAAAACCCCAACAAAATGACAGTAATTCCAGTTGCAGAGACTAGGCTGTCATGGCACTGGAAGACCGGTGCTGAAGTGATCCCGTGTTTCTTAGCTGGGGATAGCAGAGACAGCATCTTGGTGTTTGAAGGATATACAGAATCACATAAGAGGTGCTGGAGGACTCAGAAAGAGAGGAGTTTACTCTATTTGTTCTGAAAGAGCCTTACTTTAAAAACTGGAACCAGGGACAAAATGTTTCAGTGTCCCCTTGCTCACCAACAGTGTATTCTGTCTAAGTAAAAAAACTTTGCTACTCCTTTTAAATAGGCTTATGAAAAGAAAATCCATTATTCAAACTCATTTTGAATTATGTTTACTCTTAAGAAAAATTTCTTGACTTCCCCATGTTGCATATATGTGGAGAATGGAAGAACTGTCTGTAGACCTCCAGACCTCCAGGTAAATCCAGGTCCATAGACCTCTAGGTAACTTTATAAATAATATGAGTTAATTTGACATTCAGTATCCTTTGAACTAATGATGTTCTGTTTGTCTTGTAACAAAACAGAAACAAAACTGCCTTGTTGTTACTCTCCTCCCATGGTCTTTTGGAACAGAAACCATGCAGAGCTTGTGAAATTGTTGTAAACCATGACTATTTTGCTGGAGCAAAATTCCATGTGAGAAAACTATTTTTTAAAAAGAATCCTTCATTAGATAGAAGTCTGTTTAATTTGCAAACTATTAAAGCACCTCACTGGAACATCTTAAAAATTCCTCTGAAGAATAAGAGGATTATGTCCAACATAACTTGAAAGAGTTGAAGTAGGAGCAGTCAGGTTTTCTTACACGCTGATAATCCTTATTTTTACTTTTTTGAGCTGAAGATCCCGACACAGTTTGCAAGTCTAATACTTCACATATTTTATACAGGCCTGGTGGGAGGCACAGTCCAGTGCCTCATTTACTAGCACCTTCAGGGAGGGAAATGCAGTTTGTGAGTGGGAGACCACGTAAAGACAATGCGATTGACTTTTTTTGCAGCTCCTGCTGCGTGAATGCTGAGTTGGTTCTAGAAATTCAGCAGCACTGCAAGGTGCCCATGGACTGGGTTTATCATCTCTAGGCACATGCCTGAAATCCTATTTGATCTTCGTTGTTTTATGGTTTGAAGCAAACCTAAATATGATTCTAAGAGTGCAACTCTGTAGGGAAGATTCTCCCTCTGGTGAGTAGTTGCTACCTAGACATCTTTCCAGAGTCAACTGTGGCTTTAAAGACCTCTACTGTAATGATCTGGGCTCTCAGTCTTTTTCCTGTCTGAAGAGCCTGAGCACTCATTTCTCATATCGATGAACTGGTGTTCCTCACATGGAGGAAAAAGCCTCTGCATGTACTTTATACAGGTGCTACATTATTAAAGATGCTTAGGTCACGTAAGTTGCTGAAGCCCTGGTCCATAAAATCACTGGCTCTCATATAAAGGTAGTTAAACATTAGCTTCCTGGTGCATAAGTCCATTCTGAGTATCGGTATGAGGCTCCTAAATTAATTAGCTGCTTTAGGGCTTCTTTCTGAGGCGTGTTCTCAGGCTTGGAGTCCTGCCATGTACCACAGCGTGAGCAGCAGGGTCAGGAAACTACTGACAGGAACTGAGTGTGCTCTGGTCTGTTGTAGTTCTGATGCTTTGCGTTTAACTCACTAACTAGAAAGGGAAGCATCTGCTTTTTAAGGTCTCCCAAATGCATTGAGAGAAAAACTTTAAGAAAAATCTGCACTGAATTCTCACCTGTGGATGTATTTTCCAACTCAATTTCTCATCTTGCAGCTTAGAGACATGTCAAAGACACACAAATATTTACCGATGAATATCATTTATTCAGCTCTGGGGAAATGGTGCTATTTGCATTTATATGGAGACTATCACTTTATACAAGCTAAATGTCACTGTACATGCATTGTTTTTCTAGTCAATATTTGCTTCTTGCTGCTATTCTATGTCAGAAGACTGATGTCAGTGGAGTTTATTTAATCTCCACATGACTTGGTTCTGTACACAACTGCTCTGCAATTCATAAAGGCCTCAAATGAACAAATCTGACAGACTAAAATTTAGTAATTCTCGAAGCTTGATCTGAGATCCTTTGAAATCAATGGAAATGTTTCCACTGTGAGCCAAAAGATTTCAGATTAAGCCTTAGTGAATATACACCCTATTTCTCACTGATAAAATAAAGGAGATGACTCACACAATGGCACTAGACTTGCTTTGAAAGGAAAATTTCGTGTGACTGAACAAATAGTTTTATTGTAGCAGAAGGTGCTGTGGGTCCTTAATCATGTAGAAAAATGTCTCATGTTGGTGAGAAGCACTGGGCTGATGGCATGAGCCTGCTGCCTGGGACTGCGAGCGTGGGATTTCCATCTGGGCAGTGTGCTTGCTGCAAGCACAGGAGAAATGAATTACTGACATGTGGTGTACAGCAATATAAAGGTCAAGAACAGATTCCTGTCTACACTTGTACAAGCCCTAGTTGCAAATCCTGCTGAGGCAGAGGCACTCAGATATTAGACTGGCTGAGCTCTGTCTTCCATGGTGGCCTGATGCACTCTGAGTCTATACGTTGAAGAAGGTCTGAAGTTGCTGCAGTACATTCGTGGCAGTATGAGTTTGTGTTTGAACTGAACTCATGTTACCATTGCATTCTTAGGGCAAAAGTTCCAGGGGTTGGGTCTTGAGTCGTGATTTGAACAAAAATCTCCAGCTAAATGTGGTCAATATGTCCTGAAAAATCCCATGAAACAGAGTTTCTGCTTTTATTTCCAGAACTTTGCTGTTGGTAGTGGAGATCATGAGCTGAGCTGACAGCACATACAAAAAAGTTTTTTGTTACCCAAATAAAATAGTCACTGTTGTGATACTGCAGTTACATTATTTGGGGCCTTAGCAATAACTATAACTAGCTGTAACTTTTATATGAGGACATACTTTTCCCCTGAAACCCTTACAATACACACAACCAAGCAAAAATGTTTGGTTTGTCCTGGAATAAATAAACTATGGGTCTGCTTTTGGAGACTTTTAGTTGTGACTAAGCTCACATGACTGGCACTTTAATTACTTGTCTGGAGCATAATGTAAATACAGAATAAGCAAAAAAAAATTATTAAAACAATTCAATGTTAACTGTTTCAGACATGTCAGTATATGAATTAGTGATAATTTGCTGTCAAAAACCATAGGCACACTAAAATTAACCCACAGATACAACGCACATATGGAGTAATCACAAAATTTCACTCACTACAAAGACTGAGTTGTCCTTTAGCAGGTGCAATAAAATACAATGAATCAAAGTCTGTTGAAAGTAGTATACATTAAAACAGCAGGAGTTGGTGTGTGCGATGCAGAAAGAAAAAGGGCAATGCCCCTGTTCTTCAGCTACAAACTGTATATACCAAATATATGTATA
>VXBU01002827.1:54081-118726 GCA_013400315.1 Bombycilla garrulus | reverse complement strand
GCTCCTGCCTTCCTTGGCAGGCACCTGTCTTTCAAAGCCAAGACACCCACACACCCTCTGACTGAATTACCACTGCAGGCAAGAGGTCGAGCTTCTCTCTCTCGTAACTAGAGCCCATAAACAGGTTATTTCAGTGAACTATTTTTCTTGAAAAAAAGAAAGTGGTGTGCAAAGTCTATATCTAGTAATTGTTTGAAGTTCTTCAGCTTCACAGACACCATGCAGGAGAATGTCTGTACCATGTCCTGTAGCTTTGGAACCATATTTATTGCTGTCTTGGGTTGAAGACAGGTATTTGCTGGGACAGGCAGAACCCTCCCTTAGAAAATCCCTCCCTCCAAATTATTAAAATTAAGAGGCTTTCAGGCAAGATATGGGGAGGAATAATAGTCCTTTATTAANTCCGCCCCCCCGCCCCCGGCCTCCCTTTGCTTGCCCCTTCTGCAACAAACTTTCTGTCTGTTACTGCTGCCTTTACAAAGCAAGTCCTCTGTGTGTAAGATGATGGCTAGCAATTGGAGTAAAAATCTGGATTCTCTCTATGCTTCAGTAAAAATGGTCCTAAGTGATTTAACATGGAAAAAATTGTAGTACAGAGGACTAGGTTAAGCAATATCAAAGCAAGACCTGCTTTAATTGAAAACAGCCCTCATGACACTGAAAGGAAAATGATCTGGAAGACGTACTACATATAAACTTCAAACAATCAGCCAGTATCTGGCATCAATTAGAAAGGCACACAGGACACTGGGCTGCCCCATGGGTTTGATATCACATCCTGCCCCTTCTTGCAGGATGGCACCGAGCACCCAGGGCCATGTGGGTCAAGGCAGAGCAGACTTTGCCAGGGTTATATGAGCTGAAGCCTTTTGCAGCTAGTTTATAGAACAAGTTAGGTAACTGGTAGAGGTCTATGGTATGGGGGCAATAAAAAACTTGCTTTTGAAGTCTTGCGTTTTCTCTAGTTATATTTGTTGTGTTCATGCATGTGTAGGTATTGTTTCTAAAGATGGAGGAAACCCTGATTTGTGACAAAGCTTCCTTTCCCAGTTCAGTCTGTTACTTTCCAAAGAGGAATGGACAGGGTTGAGTGCATCTGAAGCAAGAGAGCAAATATGTGTGGCACAGATCTGCACTGGAAGTGAAGCAAACAGTAACAGCAGCAGTCACATGTAAGGTGTCTCTCTGTGGAGGTCATTCCAGCCATGTTGTGACTGTGAGTTGAGTCCACAAGGAAATTGTCATAAATTTCTTTGAGCCTAAAATGGGAGAAGGGTCAAAATGGGAGCTGGAGGGTAATTAAAGCTTGGTGCAGTTGCCCTCCCTGCTGCCCCTCCCCCAGTACACCTCTAAGCTATATGGTGTTGGTGTGACAGAAAAATTTCCTTATCATTCTGGTAGAAGTATTTCATCCCCATCTTTGAGATCTGCAGAGAGACAGATCCATTTTCACTCTTAAGCTGCACTTTGGCAACATGCAAAAGAAACATATCCAATTTATCAGTCTTTCTCTGGGGCAATCACTTAGTGCAGCAGTGGCAAACAACTAAGTACCAGGTACCAACTGCCACAGCGTCAGTGCTCCATTGTCAGAAGAACACTCTTTGCCTACAAAGTCCTGAAGGTGAGCCTTAGCTGGCCAGAGTGTTGACTGCCAAAGGCAAGGTTGCAGAGAAACCTGTGGTCTAGTCTCCCCATGGTTTTTCATGATGCAGAAGAATGTTTATATCTGTGGTAGCATTTGAGACACCTGCTTTTCTTCCTGAGCTGAGTCTGAGGCAGTTTTAGCGTCTGGAGGAAGATGTGGCACCAAGCATCACAGCTGATAGCATCCTGGGAGAGGTGAAGGATAAAAGACAGACCATGAGATCTTTTGATACCTTTTGATTTCCCATGAAGGCCCTGTGACTTAAAGAAAAAGGGTTCTATTTTCAATTTGGTTAACACCAGATATATCCTTTTTAAAAATAGTAAACTGGCTTCCTGTTATATGACCAGAGAAAGATGATTTTTGAGCTTCACACAAAGTGAAGCCTTCTACCTGAGGTGTTGAGCTTTGTAAGTGAGCTTGAGCACTGGGAACTCAGGCCACTCTGCAATGACAATCCGTCTCTCATTTTGGCAGCCTGCCTTCCTTTTTCATCAGCTCTTGGGATTTCATTGAAGCAGAAACCCTGTTGTGAAGAGACAATGGATAAAGATTATGCCATGCAACTCAATAGTTCATCTCTTACTCAAGCATAGCTTTTTCCCTTCTTTTACAATGACTCCTCATGCATATATCCATATTCCTGAAATTTCCTTGAAGCTTGGATATTACTTCTGACTATCAAAATTTTCTAATTTTGAGATGTTCCTTGCTACAGAAGAAGGGTAGAAAACACCATTCAGTCCTAGGTCTAAAATGGTTAAATGTCAATGGCAAAACTTAGAGTTTCTATCTGTTCCATTCCACAATTAGTCTCATCCCCTCATCCAAAGATACATACTAGATCTATTTCTACCAGATCAAGTCTTTTCCAGCTTCCATGTGCAGATCTCTTTCTCAGCAGGCATTAAAATCAGGCACGAGCTCTTCTTCCATACTTGTGTTTGAGTTCTGACTGTGGGAGCAGGTCTGGCCTATGCTTTCATCATCTTTCCCTTTGTATAGATGAAAGAAAACACAGAATGAAGCAAGGCAGGTGCAATGGCCTCTGCTCAGCCAGAACCATGCACTGGGTTTTGTCATTTCTCCAAGGGAGCACAGGCCTTTCTTCATGTGCCACTGGACCTTTATCTTAGTAGGATGAGAGCATTTCCCTCAGTGTGCTTGAGGCTGACTATTAGGGCTTTCATACTTTTTAAAAGAAGTTGCTCTGTAGAGATGTGGCAAGTTTTGTGAACAGATGGAAAAAATACCATTATCTCTTGCAAACTCTTTTTCATAGAATTCTAAAACTCCCAAAGGGCCCCACAGCTGTGCACTTTGCAACAGTAACTGCTGACAAGGCTCCCAGCTCAGCCTTAACACAAGTCAGGCAGCTTTGCAGGTAGACAGGACTTCCATCAGGGCTTGTGAGCAAAATTGTGCACTGTCATCAACATGTTGTTGGGAAATCCCTGGGAGCCTGGGAACCTGGGCAGTGCCCGATCCTCAGCTGTTGGTGTCCCAGGCACATGGGTTCCTAGTTCCAGCCTGCTCAGCTGCAGGAGGGTCTGCTCTGCTCATCACAGTGTGGCTGATTCCCACCAGCTTTTGGTGAACCCCTGGCAGGCAGCTGGCTGCCCTCTTCCCCTGGCAAAACCCTGTGCTAGTCAACAGCCATCCTGCTACTTAATATTTCAAATATACGTGAATAATCCACTGAATTCCAGTATCCTGTTATTTTGTCAGATTCTTTGTGGTCGCCATGGGTCATGGCTCTCTCCCAGAGAGAGTCATTTCCATTTCAGACCTGAGAAAAAGATTGCTTGATGAAAGCTGCTCTGTCTTATTTTTGTAACTGTAATTCTAATAAAATATATTCCCCTCTGTCCACAGACCTTGTTGCTTTATGTTCCTAGAACATCATTCTCTATATTTGCTAGCACCACCCTTGCCAAGATGGAATAACTCTTGTTTGTGCTGTGACTGAGAGCTCAGGCACATCAGTCTGCTTGGGCTATGGTTTTTCGGAAGCAGCCTTGAGGGAAACAGCTGATCTAGCGCTCAAAACACCTCTCCCCTTTCCCTGCAGTTTGTTTTGGAATTCAGATTATTCACATAGGAGCCAAACACAGGTGTTTCAGGTGATTTCAGTGCGTGCACTCCCATTTCAAACCTATTTCCCACTATTCCTTTGGCCTGGGATAGGAAGGTGAGCTACTGTGCTGAGGCAGAGCAGTTGGACATTGTAGTCTTCTGCAGACTGCTCATCTATACAGCACCATGTCATGTTAGTATTGCTAAGGTAGGTATAGCAAGATGAAAAAAAAGAAGTTAATTTTATATTTATGACTCATATGTATTTTCTAGTAAAGCTATTTGTAGGGAAAAGACTAATTACCTGGGCCTCAGTCTGCTGAGATTTTCCGGTCACAATAGTCACAGATTCACAGAATGGTTTGGGTTGGAAGGGACCTTGAAAATCATCTAGTTCTGAGCCCCCCTGCCATGGGCAGGAATGCCTTCCACTAGAACAGGTTGCTCAGGCCCCATTGAACCTGATCTTGAGCACTTCCTGGAATGGGATACCCACAACTTGTTTCACCAGTCTGTTCCAGTGTCTCACCACCCTTACATTAAAGAATTTCTTACTAATATCTAACCTAAACCTGCCCTCTTTCAGTTTGAAGCCATTCCCCCTGTCCTATCACTGCATGCTCTTGTAAAAGCCCCTCTCTATCTTTCTTGTAGACTCCCCTCAGGAACTACAAGGTGCTATAAGGTCTCTCTGTAGCCTTGTCTTCTCCAGGCTGAGCAGCACGGGGTCTCTCAGCCTGTTTTCATAATCTGTCAAATTTTAACTTTGTTCCAGGTTTAAATTTTTGTTATGCCGTGAGTGTGGATTCCTCCTTCCCCTTGGCTGTATTTTTGATGTATAGAATCAGCAGTTTAAAAGTCCTGACTTCCTGTCATTTCAAGTTTTTATAAAATTTCTTAGTGTTTCTCTTGGGCTTTTTAAATCCCTGACTGAACTTCTCATTATATCAACTAAAGAAATAGTGTGGCTTCTCCATGTCAGCACCAAAATGGGAGGGTTGTTGGTAAGTTTGGTTGGGGCACAGGTAGCTGAGGAAAGGGGAGGGAGTGAATGCTTATTTTGGAGAATCTGTCAGGGTGTGTGGTGGAATGGCACAGGGAAGCCAGGGAAGGAGGAACCTAGGGGAGATAGGTGGTAGGGTCAGGATAAAAAAAAAATATTTAGAAATGCTGATCCAGGGAAAATGTCAGTGCAAGGCTTGATGGCTAAGCTGGCAGGTAGATGAGAAGCACCCTCTGAGGACAAGCCTCACTGCAAGCCCCTGCTGCTTGGTTATTTCCATGGTGGGGCTATATATCTAGACACATGGACTGGTGGTAGAGAAGGCTGCAGTGGCCATGCAGAGGTGTTACAGGATGGGCATTTTCCATTCTCTCATCTCTCTACTGCATGTCTTTCTACTGTATGTCTCTCTACTGCATGTGTGGATCAAGCCTACTAGTGTCTGTGATCTTAGCAACAATTTGAGTGGATAAATATTGGTGCCTTTTCGAGTGTTAAAGGGGAATGAAGAAAGTAGAAGTGCAACATCACCTGCATCTGGGTATGTGTGTTGTCAGAGAGCATAAAGTGCAAATAAAAATAGTGAAGTGAGTGTAGGGGAGCTGGAGGTGGAGGTGTAGCAAGAACTGTGCTGTCCTGCAAAATGTTCCTGCCACTAACAGTGTTATTCAGTGATAGTATCTTGGCACACTACTTTTAGACATTGGTTCATCCTATTCCTCCTCTCTTTCACTACTGTAATTCCAGGATGAATCTGGGTAGAGAAGGTGAAGGCAGAAGGGGAAGTGTGCAACATACTCTGCATAACAAGCCTGAAATGTGTCAAGCACTGAAAGGATCAATGAATTGCTTTGAGTTTCTGTGCATTGTTGAGACTCCAGAGTAAATGAGGGAAGCATTGTCTGGGTGGTCCATGAGCAGCTCACAGGGGCAAAGCTTGTTCTCTGTTTCCCTGTCACAGAAGGAGCCTCATCAATGGAGTCCTTCCTCATCAGTGACATCTCTGGCTTGGTTCCCATGGTGATGCATCTGGAGCCTGTGCTGTGAGGTGGGGAAAGCCTCCCTCTGCCATGAGCTGTTCCATACCTGTGGGATCTGCAGCATCAGCAGGACTCTGTTAGCATGATAATTAGCTGGTCTCAGCAAGCTGTCAGGCAGACTTTTCACTGCCAGGTGTTCTGCACCTGGAAAACTTACCATGATGAGGTAAATTGTGCACCACACCAGGGACTTGCTCTCTTCTCGTTAGGCTTGGCAAGTAGCTCACAGGCACTGGATTATTCCAGTTGGAGTACGAAGAGATCCTAGAAGCACATTCCTGTTGCGATACATTTCTTATCAAAGAAGAGTTAACTTCTAGTGACTGCTGTGAGCTCCCATACTGGGCAATTGCAATGTTGGGCAGTTCCAGACACAGCAACATGCCTCACCTTCCCTGCTGGCTTAAGCTGGCCTTTCTTTAAGGGCAGCAAAACTGAACTTTTCTTTCTGTTTGTATTTATTTGTTTTTAAAACAGAGGGGTTTCTGAAAAAAAGCACATGGGCTCTAATATGACTCTTCCACGTTTCTCTATAGTGAGTACCTTCTTATTTCCTGAATAGCTTGCTCTGCACTCCATTTAACTCACACCCTGGATTTCATCCAAGTACATTCTGTTTCTTGATACAAGGCCAGGCTTTGCTGAGTTGTGGTGCCATTTTCTTCTGCCTGTTCTCCTCCCAGTTCCTCTGTTATCATTCTCATTGTTGAGTGTTGCTATCACCTCTTAGCCCAAGGGCAGAGCAGAGCCCAGTCGCATGCCTGTTGCTGACAGCAGTCCGAGCAGATGAGCTGGAACTGCAGTGAATAACTTCTTCAACGAGCCTGTTGGTTGAGCAGTCCCCAGCTCAGTCTGTTGCTGAGAGGTATGTCTGAAATCAGCTGAAGCAGAAAGCATTTGAACTCTACACCCTGCCAAATACCTTCCAGATGTGTAAGATGTAGCCTCACTGTGGACTCTGACTGTAGCTCTGCCAATATATACTGCTGCAGAGGGAACATGAAAGTAGATATTATACAACATCTGCTGCCTTTTCCTAGTCCTCCCTCCCTGCTTTTTATAGTCTTTTTCCTAATTCTCCCTCCCTGCTTTTTGCAGTCCTTTTCCTATATTTCATCCTTCGAGTTAAAAAAAAACCAAAAAAACATTACAAGTCTTTCTACTGGTTTATTGAATCCTCTTGAATCCTCTTTGCACATTTGGTATGTTTTTGTGCCAGCAGAGTGGTAAAAAGGAGGGAAACAAGGAGACCTTGTCCTCCTGTCTGGAAATCAAATCAGTGCCCAGATCCTTTAATTATTTCTGAATTGATTCAAGGTGTTTTTCCTGCAGAATCAAGTAATAAATTAGTATCAAATTCCATTGAAAAAGGGCTTTGGTATAAACAGAGATTTATCTTGCTTTCACAGTAAGAATTACTTCCTTAGTCCTGCAGTCACTTGGGCCTGAGGGGTGTCAGAGCAGAGCTGTCCAGAAGAGGGAGAGACCAGAGAGGCTCAGGATTAGGTTAAATGTGGAAGTGATAATAATTCTTATTTGAAAATAAAGAAAATTATTGGATTTTAAGGTCTTACTTTTAAAGTACTCTTTTGGTTAAGAAAAAATGAAATAGAAGCCTTACTTCTTCATTGTTCCTATACAAAACAAGGTAAATTTGCTCTGTCTTCTTGTCTTTGACTCCACAAATGGTGGTTATTTTCTGACATCTGCTGCTAAAAACTGTATATTTTTAAAGAAATAATCACCTTTGGAGCCTATGGCTGTGTTAGTATCATTTATTCATGAAAGTTAACCAGATCCAGGCCTGGGATATATTTTGATGAGAGACCAGCTGGGAATCACAGAAGCCATCTACATACTCAAGGGAGTTGTGGTCGAACTCCTGGCACATAGTAGACCACAGGAATCTAATGAGTGGAAAAACTTCATTTGGTCCCATCATCACTGCTGAGTTGACTGATGGAGCTGAAATGCAGCAATACTCACATACCTATTTCTGTCTTCTTGCATAAAAACTGGTATGTGAGAAGCCTGTCAGTCAACTCATTGGACTTTTACAGATGAAAATGTCAAATAGAGGTGATCCGTGTGACTGTGCATATCACAGAACTGGGGGAGGGAGACAGGGAGATGTGGTAAGATGGAAAAATGTGTTTCCTATTCAGTCTGCCTATATTATAGACTATCTTCTTTTGGGAACCTCAGTTCAGAGCAGTCAGTGCAGTAATGTTCATGTTTTGCTACAATGTTTGCAATTAATCTCTCTGGGTGGCACTTGGCACTAAAGTAACTCACAATTTTGTTGGGATAATGGCAATTTTCACCAGGACTCTGTTTAGCCAGTTGTGCAAGCATTTTCCTGACTTTGGGCAGGTGTCTCACTGACATGTTTTGCACCAAGCATGTGTGGAGGGGCCTACAGGATCCCATCTGCTCTAGCCTAGCAGCAAACCTGAAGGGGTGGTCTCTCTTGCAGGCTTTTGATGACTGTGGGGATCTTTTCTTAGAGCATTTTCTGCAGTGAAAGCCTCACCTTTTGCTGCTGGAGATGTGTAGACCAGGTCTGATTATAAATCTCACTTACTCTAGACTAAAGCAGTTTGACCTTAAAGGTAATTCTCAACCTAAATGATTCTGAGATTCTCTGAAAACTCTTTTAGTGCTATGTTTTTTAAATGTTATGTTTCTTAAATTGGCTTCAGATAATTGAGATGTTTCTGTACCTCACTTAAAGATGATTAGGGCAAGGTATGAACAGGATACTGAAGAAAGAAGGTTTTTAAGAACTAGAAGAATGATCTCAGTTCACACCTTCCTCAGATGACACAGATAGAGTAAAAAGGGGGCCCTTATACTGGCTGCTGCTTCATCTCTTGATGTGATTTATCTAACTGTATGTCAAAACTGGAAAGATCTGGATTAAACAGCTTTGCTTTTACAAAGACCTGCTCCTCAGCACTTTAAATCTTAGACACAATTTTATGTTGTGAAGTATCTGGAAGTCTTCTTGGCAACTTTACAGCTCATGGCCTGGTGGAACATCTTCCTTTGAATACCCCCAGTGAGTGACCTCTGACTCTGTGCCTACAGGATGAAGCAAGGCATCTCAGCTTCAAAGCCCCTGAGCTCCTCTGGCAATCCTTGCGTAAGTATTATTTGAACAGGGAAAGAGATCAGGCAAGCAGCAGCAGTGCCTTGTAAGTTGCAGAAGATACAAAGATACAACTTATTTTAATAAACAGTACTGTGATACAATCATTCTGCATGTCAACATCACCATCTCTGCTGGTTCCCTGCGTGCAATATCTCCATGATAATCAAGGTAACATTTATAAGCACGGCTGAGATAGTACAGCAGATAGTAAAAGAAGCCAGACTTGCTTCAGTATTTGTGTCCATCTGTTCTTCCCTTTACTCAATTAGTTTTGGATCTGACTTGCTTCATTCACAAGTCATCTCTTTGATCTACTGCCTCGAGTACACCCTAAGCCACTTCTGTCTTCCTTCTCCAGTTTTTTAGGGTTATATTATTTCTCCCTGATGGCTCTGATCTCCAATTTTTTTAGCTGCTCTAGGCCTTCCTGATATTCCCAGGGAAGCTACAATAATCCTCTCTCTTCAGTCATTTTTAGATGTAAATTTGATCTCTATGTTAGTTTGCCAGCTGACTTCTCTGGAGATTTACATACCCCACAGCTCTGTGTTTATGTTGAGACTGAACAAAAAGATAGTGTAAAAATGGGAGATTACAACTAATTCACATTTGAAGTGATGACTGTTTGCAAATAAAGGGCTTTCATGTGTTTTGAATGATGTTCAATAAACAAACAACAAACCCCATGCTGCTCCCAGTCTCATAGGACCGACTTCCCGGGTATTCTGGGAGTTGGTAAGGGTAATGATGCAGGACAGCAGATCTGGGACCCTTGACTCTGTCTTCTACTAGGAGGTTTTGGACTGATAGGAGGAGAAAAGACATAACCATTAGGGGAAAGAAAATCCTGCTCTAACCTTCTGCCTGCTTTTTGCCTTTTTTTCTTTATTTTTATTTTTTTCTTAATCAAACTGACTTTTTTATGGAGGGACTTACCAGAATTCTTCCTAGGACTCACTGAGTCGAGTGGTTAACTACTTTTCCAGAGGGTGGACTGTCTGCATGACATTCACCTTGGTCGTTGACATCCACCTTGGTCATTGACATCATGGTCAGCTGCAGTCTACGATGTAATGTCTGTTGCCTTAAGGGGTGGCAGGTTAAACTCAAAATGGAGCAAGTATTGCAAGTTAGACAATTTTAAACCTATAATAATGAATACATGTTATTAATATTATTAGATTTTTATCATATGTTATTATATTGAATAATAATTTACATTAAAATCCATGGTACTTCCATGATCAGTGCAGGCTTTTGTGGTTCATCTGTGTGGTGGTTGAGGTACCACTTCTTCAGTCCATAAAAGTCAGACTGAATGTCAGCAGCACAATTTGACTATCAGTGAAACACAAGGGATTTCAATACATGACCCAATATTAATGATCACAAGTCTCTTTTCATTTCACTTTGGTTCTTTCATGGCAAAGGGAGAGTTTTAGAACAAGAACAAGAACAAGCCAGTGCAGACAGCAAAGAGCTGACTAAAAACTATTTTTTTTTATTTTGGAGGGAGCTGGTGTTAAGTTTTTCTTGAGGTAGTGGATGATTGCTCTTGGGAAGATGATGCTCTTGTACAGCTGGCAGAATTATGATAGGCTGATTAGTGACACCATATAGGTCTGAATGTTACTGCATTTTTATATCAGGGCTTATGGATGTTCCCATTTAAAATTTTAGGAAATTGAATAGCTAGCACATGTAAAATGCATGAGGAGTGAAACTGCTGCATATAAGAAGCAGTCAGCTCAAATACTGCTACGGCTTATGGGCATCTGCACCTTGAACTGTTGATTTGCTTTATTATTTGGGGAACACATGCCATTAAATGTGACGACCTCTGCCATAATGCTTCATAAATGTATTCACTCTGGTATAAACTATTGTCCACTTAATTATTATTATTAATATTGTTAGGGTTGCATGTATGGAATGGATGTATAATCCAGGTTTGTACAAGTAAGTGCACAGTCTGCTGTTTGGTGGTATTCAAAAGTACAGTGGGCAAATGCCCCAAGCAAATCTCTTCAAGTTGCAATTTACATGATTAGGAGATGTTGAAAGCAGAAATACTTATTTCCTGGTATAGAAAGAAGAAACAATCCTGTATAACTACTTACCAGCTGTAGCCACACCAAATGAACAGTGCCTCAGTGCCCTTACTTGAACTAGCTTCAAACTTAATCCTGAAATATTCATAAAAACTCTTGGAGGGGAATAAGATAGCATGTTCCACTTCAAGAATAGAGCAGTCCAACCCCTCAGTTAGATAAAATAATTCTCAGCTAAAAAGCATAGAAGGGTTTACTAGAAAAACAACAAATAGTCCAGGTTCAAGGTGTTCTATGGTCTTGAAAACAAATAGAAAAGAGTACTTCAAAATAATCCCCACATCATCCTCAAAGCTCTGAAATGAAAAATGCAAATGAAATTTCTAGAACTTACCCAATAATTACCCAATAATTTATAAATAGAAAAACAGAGAGCAAATGAATTGCCAGAGATTTCAGAGAACATGACAAGCTTATAGTGCGTATGAAAATAAACAGTGACACTGTGCTTCATAAATGTTCTACATTATTCCTTGAAAAATACCCCAAACATTTCAGAGAAAGAGGAGAATGGATGGGCCATAATAAGTCATCTGGCCCTGAGGAGAAGAGTGGACAGAGAAACAGCAAAGATGAGCAGTTTCTTTGGAACAAATATTTTTAAACTTTGGATAAACCTCTCTAAATCTTTCTAATCCTTATTTTTTATTATTTTAGAAAGAACTCCCTATTTTAGCAATGGCCCAGTCTGCTGTAGTGGCAGACAACCAAAAGGAGAGGTTTATTCATCTTTTCCATCCCTTTTTTCAGTTCCAAAGTGCCACACAAAAGAAGTGTAATTCCTTGCTGCTTAAGCAGAGACCTGATTTGAAAGATGGGTTTACATTTCCTTAGTATTATGTGCAGGTCCTACCAGAACAGCTATGTATTTTATTTAGGTATATTTTGTTTGTAATCAGACATTTCCTTCATCTCACTGAAGCTTTATCTTACCTTGTCATCCTCAAGGAATTTTAAACAGTTTCTTGTAGATTCTTTTTCATTCTCACTTCAGTCTTTACAATGCCCACTGCCCATTTTTAGAATCAGGGCAAAGTCAGAAAAAATGGTCTCTGGAGTCCTGAGAGCTCACTGCTGGTCTTTTGTAGTAGTGTAATTGTCATACTTTCCTGTAAATTCCTAAATGTACTGAGATTTTGTTTTGTGCAGGGTTGGAAACTTCAGTCAGTTTCTTCAGGAATTTTTGAAACACTGAGTAAACTGTAAGGGAGAGAATTTACAGTGTTATGTATCATTTATATGCAGACTGAGATTATGAATTTGGCTTATTGGTATTATCCTTTCAGTTAATGAAAATGTTTTTTTTTTTTTTTTAACAACTGAGAGAAAGTACACAATGGGTACAGCTCTTAGTATATCCAAAGACTGTAATTCCAATGGGCTAAGCATTTAGAAAGCCCCATCTCTCCTCAGTTTCCTCTCCAAACCCTTTCACCTGACTTTGTGTCTCCAAAGTCCAGTTCTAGCCAGACTAATATTCCAGTCTCTTCTTTCGCAATATGTGGAAACTCCCAGGTGGAATGGCTCAGCCTTGACCTCTTTTGCAATTTAATATCTTGTAAGTCAGCTCAAAAATGGTTTTTTATTATATAGAAAGTGATTTCATTGCTCCTTCAACTGAATCTGAAATGAGCATGGCAAATCCAGTGTTTTAATGAGGAATGTTATTATCTTTCATTCTAAAATTTAAGTCCTGGCAGCCGTTAGGATCTTTCAGCAAACATCACCAAAATGGCATTCTCTACGTACCTATGGGCTTGATCAGCAATTGCTGCACAAAATATTGTATAGCCTCCAGGACATCACAGTCCTGCCAGAGAGTAAATTGAGAGATGAGCTTGTTTAACTTGCTTGTGCCTAAAGACCTAGAAATGAGCTTTGCTCTGTAAATGAAGGGTTTTTTTAAGTGGAAGCGAGGACTTTTAACTCTGCATGTCAGATAGCCATAAACAAACAGGTGAAGAAGACATGCTTTGGAATATAATTTGCTTCTGACCGCTGCTGGAACAAATATATTGCCAAGGTCTTTCTAATATGCTTTCAACCATAAGGTATTTGCCTTCATATATTGTTAGACAAATGTCAGCTGTATCAGTGTTAAGTAATTTCCCAGAATTGAGGGATAGGATGTGCATTTCTGATACTTCCCAGAAGACTTCTTTTCAACAAACCTCATTATGAAGGCCTATTTTCATTTATGGAAGATAATGTACAAATAATGGCCATTTATGAAGAGATGCAAGAACATTTCATTGTGGGTTGTTGGTCTCAAATATATACAATATTCTTCACTTTGGACTGTGCATTTCCTAGGATGCAGACTGAATGACTCTTCTTCAGGGCAGAGGAGATACTGAATAGCAGGCAGCAAACAGACCCATGGCTCTTTTTATTCCCTCTCTTCCCCCTCCCCACCCCCACATGCCATGGCTTGTAATGCTCAGCCACAGGATACAAGAAATTAGGTCTGAATATACACTTATGCATATTTTTATGCCTGCCTATCATTTCCCAACTCAAGGCACATGTTGCCTTGAGTACTTCACCCAAAGAATTTTTTATTAGCCAAAGAGCACACATAGCTCTTCCCAAATAGCCTACATCTCCTGGATCTGTACTTTCCTTAAATAGAAGGAAAAGGCTTATTCCAGATGAGGAATTCAGAGCCAAGTTCTGAAGAGGTAGTAAAAGAACATTTCCCAAATCCTCTTCTGTATAGGAAGCCCTAACTTCTCGTCATTCACATGAATGGCTGTGAATTTCGACTAATGAGCCTAACTGATAAAAATAAAAGACAAAAGGTAGAACCTGACATGTTAGTTGTAAATTCAATTAAGAAAAAGCAGCAGGAATATACATTGAAGTCTCAGGCACTAACTTTGTAGAATCTTACCCTCACCAGAGTATCTGATAGGCTTGTTCTCTGTGCAATCATATTGCCTGAATTCAACTGAAATGAGTTGTTTACAGTAAGTTATAATCAGGTTTTCTTCATTGTGAAATTTTCACAATAAAATACTTCAAAACCAGCTCTAGTCCAAATATGTATCCCTTTGGTGGACAGTCTAGACAGTCCTAACTAGTTATAATTGCTTTAGTCCTTTGGCTTGGGTGGTAGGGACTTTGGGGCTAAAGTTGTTGATTTGAGGCAATGCCAGCAAGTATGTAATGGAGACAAATATATCCCCCCCAGAAAAACTAAGAATTTACTTATCCTTAGTCTTTTCTCTGCCTCGGTCATGACATTGGATGTGCAGAGAAAAACCCAGGTGTCCTTTTCTGCAGGGCAAAGGAGTGGGGGAAGATATGTGTCTGAAGCTGGGCCAGCCTGCAGAAGCTGCCTGCCCAGAGTACAAGTATGCTTGGTTTTTAGTACATGTTCTTTCTAGGATTGCATTTGCAACTGTTTGTTACAAAGTGTGAATATGACTTAAATTAGATAGGTTGCCTTGCATGCATCCAGCCTGCCTCACCTCATTTTCAAAATAACCAAATGATAATCAAATTTCAAGGATGGTAGGAGATATTTTTTTTTGCAGGAATATCTGTGCTCCTCTAGATGAGCCTTTAATTTACTCACTTCATGAAGAAAAAGCATTTAAACCTTTAATTTGACTGATTATGATATTTGAGGGACTTGTCTCATGCGTGTTATTTTGGAGAGCTTCTTGGGGAATGTGTGGGATCTCTGATGGATAATAATTTTTGGCAAAAAATTATTATCCACGAAAAACAAGAAAGAAAACAACATACTCCTTAGAATTTGTCTTCTTGTTCCTTTTTCCTTGGCTTATAATTACATGTCTGCATAATTTACAGGCTCTTATTCACTGTAAGATAACAGGGCAGTATAGATTCCTGAATTTCTAGTCCTGCCAAATTGTAGCTCGTTTATTTTAATGACTGGATCATCTAGCCAGTTTACGGGATGGTCAGGCTCTTTTGGTGAAGTGCTCTACAATCAGCAAGGGTTTTCTCCAAATCTAGAAAATACTTATGTCATTACCTAAAAAATACTTGCCTTGCAAAGCTCCTGTTGAGTGGCTGTATGCAGTCATTGAGTTGTTGGTGTGGTTATTGATGAATTCTTTTCTTCTGCAAAACAATATATTTGCAAATATTCTTTTGTTGTTAGTTTATTTTAAAAAATACCCAGACCCTGAAGTTTGCATGAACAGCAGTGGAAACACCAAACATTGGGGTAGAAATGATACCCACATGCTCTGATTTGGTTATTGTTGGGTTTGGAGAACCTTCTTAGTCCACCAATTTTACACGTCTATTTGCATTTTTCTGCCATAATTTGGTAGAAAAATATCATAAATTAGGCATTGAAGGAAGGTTCAGCTGGGACAAGATAAATTCAGCTGAAACCTTCACTCAAGGGAACCAAATGACATGGGAGTAGGACTTGTCTGGAGTCTGCAAAGGAGATTCCTGATGCAATGGTGCTGCTGTTCGCCCTGCTGGGTGCCTAGCCAGAGCTGCCTTGGGGCATAGCAGGGCTGCACTCACTGGGGTGGCTCCTTATACTGGACAACATTTTGGATACATAACATGTCTGTATTTTTAGCTTTTCCACAAGTTGAAGTGCTTCCTGCTCTGTTCACTCCACTCCTACAGAGTCCTGTAGGGGCACAGCCCCACAGAATCACCTGGCAAGTGGGACAAAAATTTACCAACAGAGCAAACCATGTAGCTATTGCAGAGCTGTGGGCTAGCTGCAGGTGAAATTAAAAGAAGAATTATTTTCAAAACCTTGAGGCTTAAATCTTAGAAATTTCCTGGATATTGCACAAAGTACCCAAGTTGGCAGATGGATTCCTTAGGACTAATGTGTTTGATAAGAGGGAAAGGTGAAAAAGTGTATTTTCTAAGATTGTGATAGTGAAAATTTGCTGGCAAACTAATCCAGGTCACAGTAAGCTGTCTTTAAAAACTGTGGTGAAAAAAGCAGATCACAGGAGAGGAATATGTGTAGCATGCCAGCAGAAGAAGGAGGATCAGAGACACCAACCCACAGAGAGCTGGAGGCTGCAGAGTGGCGTGAGTACAACTGTAGTTTCCTCTCAGTAAGAAACAAGGAATATAAGATCTCTGTTACTCTTGTGCTGTCTGTCAGCAGGAGACTCCTGCAGCCTATGGGAGATGCTCCTGAGCAGTCAGGGCTGCCCCTCAAGCAACGGTCCCATCAGGCATTGTTTTCTGAGAGATGGAGTACCACCGGAGGCTCTTAGCAGGGTTATTGGTTAGTTATTCCTAGAGGCAGTGAGCATGAGTAATGCTCTCTCCATATTTTTTTCCTGCATATCTCTTTAGTAAAATTTACTGCTTATTGTGGTAAATTACACTTTTAGACTGGAGGCCTCACAAGCTAAACTGTCTGATTTTAGGTATATGTAGCTACTACAGAGGAAAAGAACAGCCATACTTTACTTTGCAATTAATACAATGTTCCTTTGTTCCTTCAGGTTCTGTCACCATGATTTAAAATGTCTAGCACATAGTTGTGCCTTTGCTTTTCTTGGTTCCTATGGAGTCTGGGGTATGCTACATGAATGCAGCTAAGCTCAGAGTGCTAGCAAAATATGTTAATAATACAAGTTAGTTTAAATAAGGATGTATGTGTATGCATGTATGAGAGGTGTAATGCAGCCATGCTTTCTGGTTGTTGCTCTGAATTCTGCACATCAGAACAAGTGAGTTTTTTTCATGCCTCCCCAAGGAGGTCTTGCTCAGTGTTTGAGGTATATGCTGAAAGACTCATTGACGATGCAAACACTTCAGCTGTCATTGACTCACAAAAAAGCTCGGAATAGCAAGGTCTGTAGGAAATTGATTTTCTTTAATTCCTTTGAAGTGCCATATGGAATATTGATCTTTTTGGTATGAATGATTTGAATCTCCCTCTGGCATCTACTGGAAGGCGGAGAGGTTTCCACATGAGATTTTTTTTTGGTTGAAACCTCATGCTTGTCACTTGAATCTTAATATGTTTGGGATGTGTACAGACTCAAAGGCAGCAGAACTATGGTTTCTCCTCAGAAACAGTTGCTACTAAAACTGCTGGAGATTTATTGTTTCATGCAGTGTTATACCATGTACAACTGTTTTAATAGCTTTACAGTGAATAACTAAAAACACATTGTGGAAGTATTACTCTAGATAGAGTATGTTCTGTCTTTGGAGAAGGATCAAGGTGATTCAAGATTCTCTTAGCACCAGCTTTATTAAGGCTCTTCACTACTAAAATTTATCAGCTTGGAGCATATTTTGCAACTAATATTAATGATGAGAAATATGGTAATGGAAAATCCCTGTGGAAAAAGAAATAAATTTTAAAATATGTTTGTATTATGTTTTTTTGTATTGTGTTTTTACAAGTAAGTTACAGTTCTATGTTAGAGCTGAATTTTTCCAAACTTTTTTTCTCCCTTGGCCTCACAGACAGTGAGGGTAAATTCATAAGTGCATAAAGTACAGAGTGCTCTCTGGGGGGAAGGAGGGATAGAACTGTAAAGCACCTTATTTGCTTGGTATTTACAGGGAGTGATTACTTTTATCCAACAATATTAGTGAGTTTTTGGAAATTACACGGAGTGATTCACTGGGAGCTAAACAACAGTAAAGTAAATAATGCCTATTTAAACTTGCTGTCATATGAGGAATATTTTGACTTGAAGACAGTTTATTTGCCTAAATTACATATATTTCTAGAAATTTTTAGCAAGATCAACCAGTGTAATCATAAATCAGCAGACTGTGATATTCACTTTCACTTGCTCCTGATTGCTCTGGCATTCACATTACTTTGGTCTGCTAGAGCATCACAAGTACTATCTCTGTGGGACTAATCTATTCTGCTGTGCATGGAAGCAACAGGAAATGTTTAAAGAGCTTCCACTATGTGTTCTTGTGTGTGCATATGTATGCTGTAGAACTGTCATGGAGATGAAAGTTTGCACAGTGAGAGTCCTCAGGGCAGAGGGGGACTAGAGTCGGAACAGGGAACACCCTGTCCCAATGCTCAGCTGGATCCAGTTCGGAAAATGTGGTGCCGGTTCCTATCCCATGTGAATCTTCAAGAAGTTTGGCTGCAGATCTCTTCTACATTCAGCACATCTAACTCTCCCTCAGCAGAGCTATTAACCTCACTTATTATCACTCTCTAGGTTAATGCTGGGTATCTGATCTGCATAGCAACCTTCTCTCTTTTGCCATGCTCATAATGTTAAGCTCAGCTATGTTAAGTGGCAGAATTGAAGCACAGAATAATCCCTTGAAAAATCAATGCCTGTGTCAAAACATGATTCTAAAGTAGTTGCAACGGGTCTGGTGTACTGGAACTTGATGTTACCTTTGTTACATGTCTGTGATCTGCCCAGGAGACTCTGCTCAGTTGAGCAGAGGCTCACAGTCAGGGCTCCACAGCAAGACCTTGCCTCAGACAGTGTATTAGTAAGGGTATCCCGCCCAGCTGTGATCACAGTGTGGCTGTACCTGGACTCTTCCAAGCACTCCCCAGCTTTCTGCCAGTCCTGATATTAATACACCATTTCAATGTAATCTAGAATCTGCTGGAATACAGGAACTGAGCATTCCTTTCTCCTGGAAGCTGGCTTAACACAAGTGTCCTTGCCTCCCCTGTGTGACGGGTCGTTCTGAGGAGATGTTGGAAAGGCTGCTCTGCTAAGGTGAGATGGCCATGGCAAGAGGAAGTGCTCCCGCCAGTGCTATCATGTACTAGGACCACCTTCAGTCCTGGACTCTGGCAGTACCCCCACAGCACTGCCAGCAGCAGGTGGAGCAGAACCAGATGTTTCCCCCCATGGCATTGAGATCAGCCTTGTGAGTTCAGGGGCTTGCTGCTGCTTATTTTCAGGGAGAATTTGCCCTTGAGAGGAGGAAGTATGGTGCTGAGTACAGTAATGATCTGGCAAACTTACAAAATGAGACATAAACCAACTGGGGATTCCTGGCTGGAAATCTTATGGTGCCTGAAGGAGCTGCACTTTAACAATTAACACGAGATATACTACTCATCTGTATTTACATAGTCAGTCTATCTTAACTGTGCTTTGAGTATCACATTGATTTGTTTGGTTTAAAATGGCACATTTTGAATGGTATAATTTTAAAATAGTCTGCTACTTTTTGCTTAGAGCTGAATTCCTGTTCAGTGAACACAGTATTTTCTTCTTGCTATTTGATAATTTTTGATATTTTTAAGCAACCTAGTTTTTCATTATAGATTTTACTCCTCTGTCTTTAATACATACATGCAAACACTCACTACACACATGGTTTTGCTCTGGTGATAAAGCTGTCCTGGGTTTCTGACAACTTTATCCCTATAACATGAGATCGAGGTCATAATATTCACAACTTTTCAACTTTCAAACTGAAGAAGGAAAACTAAGAAACTAGGCACAAAGCGCAGTTTTAGATACACATCAAGCATTGAAATGTCTATGACTATTCTCACAAGAACAGGAATCTCTCCTCACTATGCTACAATTGTCTGAATTCCCATGTTGCTCCAGCTTGATGGAACACATTTTATTTTTGCCCCTGTGGCTTCAGTGAGATGATTCTAGAGTACCATTGCTCAGTTACTGTTTACAGCCATAGCGATTCCACTCTAATTCACCACTGAGGGACAATTTCATTGAGCCAAATTTTTAATGTCATGGGGCTTTTTTTTCTACTGCGACTAAGCATTTCAGGGTGCTGAGTGTGTTGGTAGACACTAGAATGCTCAGTTATAGATCTCTGGTTGCAATAGTGCATGAGCACTTTTCCAGACTAGAATCTTTGTCCTGGAGCAAGGGAACATCAATGCTGGTTTCTGGTATCTGAGCTACAACAAGCCTTTGGGACATTTCCTCCCAAATTGGGCTGGTGTGATCCTTATATGTGCATATGGGGATTCATAAGCCTTTGGTTTGGAAACCCTAATTCAGTTGAAGATTTAAGCATGACACTACTGGCCTCATATTTTTTAGCGTTTTTGGGTTTAGTTGAGGGTAATGAATAATTTGGGAATTTATATAAACAAAGCAGAAATAAAAGTATGTAAGAGTTTTTGTTTAATATAACAGAGACTTTTGAGTGTTTTTCTGTGGTACAAGTAATTGTGTCCAGTATAGGAGGGAGCTTTGAGGGCTGAGAAAGACTGAGGAAGTTTATTAAAAAAAATATGAATGGTACAGAGAGGATAATCAGGGAATGACTGTTCACTGGGATGTCACAGTCTGAGACACCCAGTGGAAATATTAGTCAGTGGGTTTAAAACAAAGAGGAGTTTTGTATATGTGTCCTTCTCCGCACAATGCATGCCTTAACTGGGGAGCTCATCATCACAGGATGTTTGGGAGGCCAAAGGTATGAATGGGGTCACAAAAAGGGTTAGTGAGGAAAAGCCCATGGCAAATAGGTAATATAGAGAACCGGGGTGTGAGCTCGGGCTCAGGAAGTGTCTATGCCAGTGAGTGCTGGCAGCCAAGGTGGTGCAGTGGATACATGCTGCTTTCCACTTTGCCTTCCTCTTTTTTATGGCATTTTATCACATCTGCTCCAGGTTGTAAAATAAGGAGGAAAGAAGGACTGAGATAGCTTTCACATGCTCTTGCCTGGTAGCTCTCCTGGATGATGGGTGGTAGAAAAGCACACACCCATTTACTCTAGAAAGCCTGGGCTGCAGTTATTTTCAGCAGAAAGTGTTCTGAGAACTGTGGTATCCAGAGGTAGTTTGGTAATGAAACATGAGAGGAAAAGCAGCACAATGGTCTCTTATCTGCCACAGGGATCAGAGACCTTTGGGCCAGCATGTGACAGCCTTGCTGCTGTGGAGAACACCTAAAATTGGCTCATAGGCTATTGCTAAAAAAAGCACAGCAGCTCACAGGCAAGAAGCAGTGAGGACCACTGTATACAAAGCCCTCTGCACTTACAAGTAGCTACTAGAAATGAGTCCCTCAGCCACGCATTGGAAATCTCAAGACATTGGTCACAGGAGGAAATTTAAGAACATGCTTTCCTTACATTAGCCATTTGTGTCACACACATTTCTTAGACATAACAGCAGGAAAATATTTTTCAACTATTCCTAGAAATCCTTTAGATTGAAAAAAACCAGTCTCAAAATACTGGATGCTCTTCTTGATTCCTTTTATTAAAAGCAGGAAGGTACAAATAACAGAACTGGGGGAGGTGATGTATTTGATGTTTAGGATAACCAAGATGGGGCTTATCCATCAGGGTCTGACATGACATGTTGCTCAGCCATTTTTTTAGATAATTCCAAAATAATTGTGTCTTCCAGACCAGATTAATGCTTTATTTTGTGTAAGACTCCTCAATTTCTCTGCTTTTCTTGTAAGGAGGGTCCAGAGGAGATTTTTCAGAACTCAGTCTGAATTTTCCTCAGTGAAGGTACCTGCTGGTTTCTCAGGACTTATTGCTTAAGGATGGATATTGGGACTTTAATGTCTCAGAAGCAAAGTAAAAAGCCGATTTAATTAAATATCCGTGAGTGAGATTTGAAATACGTAATACCTGGAACAGCACAAAGTGAATCTCTGTCCTAGGAGCAGCCCATTTTAAGCTATCAAACTTTTATTGCTGCAGCTTTTTTTTTTTTTTTCCAAATTGAAGTGCTGACAGCTACAATGCTACCCCATTTAGTCAGCTGACCTCAAATGCTTTCATTTAGCCACAATGAGCTACTCCAATTAAAGGAAAAAAAGAGCAGAAAAAAAATTAATCCGAGAGCATTTTTTAAGGGACATCTAAACACAAAATGACTAATGGCTGAGGCAGAAAAATGGAGATTTTTCTCATATAAAGGTGAAAACAAATCATTGCAGATGGAACAAAGCTCTCAGAAATACAGTCCCACCCTGTAGCCCACAAAGGAACTTCTGTGCAAAGCTCACTGTAGGACTGTGAATACCTCACTGGATATATTCAAGAACCATCTAGATGCAATCCTGTGCCATGTACTCTGGGATAACCCTGCTTGAGAAGGGAGATTGAACCAAATGACCCACTGTGGTGTCTTCCAGTCTGACCCATCCTGTGATTCTGGGACCACACTTGGGGTTTCTGGGGCTTCAGAGGTGACTTTTGTGGACTGTGACTCAGTGNTCAATTTCTCTGCTTTTCTTGTAAGGAGGGTCCAGAGGAGATTTTTCAGAACTCAGTCTGAATTTTCCTCAGTGAAGGTACCTGCTGGTTTCTCAGGACTTATTGCTTAAGGATGGATATTGGGACTTTAATGTCTCAGAAGCAAAGTAAAAAGCCGATTTAATTAAATATCCGTGAGTGAGATTTGAAATACGTAATACCTGGAACAGCACAAAGTGAATCTCTTTCCTAGGAGCAGCCCATTTTAAGCTATCAAACTTTTATTGCTGCAGCTTTTTTTTTTTTTTTCCAAATTGAAGTGCTGACAGCTACAATGCTACCCCATTTAGTCAGCTGACCTCAAATGCTTTCATTTAGCCACAATGAGCTACTCCAATTAAAGGAAAAAAAGAGCAGAAAAAAAATTAATCCGAGAGCATTTTTTAAGGGACATCTAAACACAAAATGACTAATGGCTGAGGCAGAAAAATGGAGATTTTTCTCATATAAAGGTGAAAACAAATCATTGCAGATGGAACAAAGCTCTCAGAAATACAGTCCCACCCTGTAGCCCACAAAGGAACTTCTGTGCAAAGCTCACTGTAGGACTGTGAATACCTCACTGGATATATTCAAGAACCATCTAGATGCAATCCTGTGCCATGTACTCTGGGATAACCCTGCTTGAGAAGGGAGATTGAACCAAATGACCCACTGTGGTGTCTTCCAGTCTGACCCATCCTGTGATTCTGGGACCACACTTGGGGTTTCTGGGGCTTCAGAGGTGACTTTTGTGGACTGTGACTCAGTGCTGAGGATGATTGGCTCACAAATGCATTGACTTCAAGATGAGGGGTCTGGCTCATGTGGTGTGGCTTCTGTATGTACAAAATTCAGCTTTTTCCATATGTTGGTCTGGATTGAACATGGGGCAAGGAGCAGTGTCTTCTCACATTAATGAGAGTGCAACTACCAGTTTTTCTGTCTGTGGTAAAAGTGGACGTGCTTAATCCTGACTGGGATGCGGAGAGCAAGAACAGGATGGGTCATATACTCAGGAGGGATATTCTCACCATCCTTTGACTGTTCATGTTGAGCTGCATGCTGTTCTTTGAGTAGTCTGCAATGGGGTGGGGCAGCAAACCATGTAATGGGCTACTTTTAAGACAGATATTTACATCTCAAAGAGGTTTAGATGCCTAAAGTTCTGCTAGAGTGGAAGGGTAAAGTTCTGCTCTGTCAGTCACAGAATTTTTTGAGAGTTCAAGTAAAACTGATATGCTTTACCTTGAAGCTGTATTGGAGGACCATATATACATAGAGGCAGAACTTGCTAAAGCCAAGTAAGACGGTTGAAATTTCACAGGTGCATAGTTTTGAATGGAAGAATTTTCACAAAAAAGAGATAAATAATGACATTGGTGCAACTATCCCTTGGCTGTGATATTTGACTGTGTTTAATTTAAATAAAACACTTTCCAGTCTGGACCACTGGAAACATTTCTGTTGATTCCCCGTGATATTTTCCCACTTCTTGCTTTGGTGAGGGATCTGGTGCTTTGGCCCTGTTTGTCTGTTGAAATTGTTGGTTTTTTTTGTTTGGTTGGTGTTGCTTTTTTTTGCTTGTTTTTTGGTGGGGTTTTTGTGTTTGTGTGGGGTTGTTGGTTTCCTTTTGATTTGTTTTGATTTGTTCTTTTTGATTTATTCTTTTGTTCTGTTTTGCATTTTTTTTCAGTTAACATAGCAAACTGACAGTACCAATTAACATATAACTCCTAAGCAAGCGACAGCACCAAACTCTCAGGAGCTTTCAGAAGGGCTGCAGAAGTCTGGTCTGCAAAGTCCTGTTTAAAACAAAATCCCTTAGTACCTCTCAGGAGCAAAAAGCAAGGTTTTGTAGGCACAAGCATAAATTTTCCACGAAACCAGTTAGCAGACTCTGTATGCAAAGTTTGCTGTTGACTCAGCACTTCTAACAGTTTTTTTATGTGATTCCTTGGAACACTTACTCTCTCCAAGCTGTTGAATTAGTTGATATTCTGAGAACTTCACATTTGCCCTCATTTTCAACTATGCTAATAGTATGCAGTGCAGAGCGTTTTAAAAAAAGCATCATAACAGCTGCAGAGCTTATATTTCTGCAAAACATATATTATTTTTTTTAAATAGAGATCTCCTTGTTGAATATTCAGGAAATGTAGCCCAGGAGCAACATATTTGTGAATAAGAGTGGAAAAGAAAGATCTGTGAGTCTGAGTTCTCTTAAGGTTCTGTAGCCTGCTGTTAGAGCTTCTTATTCAATTATCTATTTTAGTGCTGCTTGAATAGAAAAAGTCAAAGTGAAATGTGGGCAGGAGAACATCTGAACTAATACCATAATGACTATTCAAGGTATTTTTATTTGATTGTCAGTTTTATTTTCCTGACAAAATATAATTTATATGTAATTTATCAGAGAACTTTATTTTTTACTCTAATGAATTCTTCTCCTTATAATAAATTGAGATGAACCTATTTTTTTGCAGAGGAACTCTGAATATTAGTGAAGCTTCTTTGACTTGAAAAAGGCAAATTCCATATTCCATTTTTTTTTATTTCTTAATAAATTTAAATATCATTCTAAATGCCAGGTCCCTGATTCATTAGTCTTTCCTTCCTTTGGGAAAAAAAAGTTTATGCTATAATTGTGGCTTTGTTTCAAACCTTGATCACTGTGGCAAGTAATAATTTTTTCCAAATAAATAAAGCTTGTTTGGATGATTTGTGAACACCATGTTAAATGATATTTTTACTAGATTTTGGTTCGTAATTGTTTGCAAGCACATTTCCTATGCTGTGATTATCGGGGGGAGGGAGGAAGGGACTTGCACTGCCAGGGGACTTTCAGACCACTGTGCATTTCTCATCCCTCCTCTGCAGCCTTTGCAGGGTGCTTGCATGGTCAGGGGTTCTTGACCTGAACAGGCTCCCACTGAGGCCCCAAAGACATGCCACTGGCAAGCAACAAAGGGATTTTCTAATGTAATGGAGAGTCCTTGCATGCTGGTGCAGGATTTTTGTCTTTAAAAAAATGCATATTTTTCTCAACATGTGCTTGACTAAACAGTAAGAGGAGGTGTGGTGGGGTGGGGGCAGTGAAGGCACTGTGTCAGCAAAGAAACAAACTCCCGGGGTCCTCAGTCAGTGTTCCAACAATGAGGCAAGCTTTGGTTTTGCAAATCTGCTTCCTAGAGGGAGATTCAGTTGTTATGTGCCTCAGGAGGGAAGCACTCCTGGTACGAGGACAAAGAACACAAAGAAGCTTCCTCACAGTTTGGCAAAAGTTTCTGCCTTCTTTCTTTCCTGAAGATAAGAAAATAGTTCAAGTTATGCTGCTTTTGATTCTTCAGACTCACATATTCTTTTCCTCTTCTTGACCTTTGCCTGTCCCTTTGTTCAATGGAAAAATCCCATCAGAAGTGTTACAATTACCTTGAAGTTAAATCAGATACTGTCCTGTTGCTACTTTTCCACCTCAGTTATACAGAATGGAATTAAAAGTACCTTAGAATATGCCCTCAGTGTTTTATAAATGCCAAATCACAGCAAGAATATTCTACTCAATGACCTCTATCTGCACATAATTACACTCTTAAATCATTTGTCAAATTACTTTTAGTGCTATTCCGTGGTAATCCTAAATACCTAGGAAGTAATTCTGTGTTCTGATACTTTCAGCATGCACTGTTATCTTTCACTAATTTAATTTTTAAAATAAAGAATAAAATTTCTTATTAGATAGTGTAGAATAGGTCTAGCACTCCTCTTTAAAACTTCTAAAAAATAAAGAAACGTGTGAAAATGTGTGTCTGTAAAAAAAAAAAACCAACAAACTAAAATCCATGCTTTCTTATGTTAAATCTCACTGTGCATTTTGCACAATTTTATGATCCTATTAAATGATCTCACTTCTGGAGTAAACTTCTTAATAGCATTTAAATTCTGTGCTTTTGCTGCATGTGCTGTGCAGAAGAGAGTGAGTGGAAATAATCAAATATATGCTACAGTATATGCACAGTGGTTTTATTCAGCAAATAATCTGTACCTCATGAAACATTTCTAGGGAATGAGATTTTACTCCAGGAGCCTGAAATAAGCTACTTCTTACCTCTGAGTTATAAGCAGCTGAACATGGATAAAGGTGTTGGTGAAAAAAATTACTAGCATGTGACTGGCCTCTGTGGAGCAAGTCTGGGGCATTAACCTTGTTTCCAGGTGTCTTGGGGGTTAGAGGTACCTGTGCAACCTAGGAGTAAAAAGTGCTTTGAGCTGAGGCTAACCTGGGCTAGGTGTGCCACGAGACCTGCATTGGTCACGACCTTCAGGTCAGGCCAAAAAGTACCTTCCTGCACCCAGTTTAACCCACTGAATGAGGAACACAGCTCCAAACCAAGTGGTTTTTGCATTTGGCTTGTGACTTAGCGCTGATTAGAAGAAATTCTCCCCGGTCTTTTATCAAGGTCCATCTGCCTGAGAAAAGCTGTCAGCAATACACGGTGAAGTAGAGTAGGAAGTAAAACAGCATTCTTAATAAACCATGAGAAATACTCAGAAACACTAAAAGCCTTTCACAAATTACAGAAATTTAATTCAAATAACTCTTCTGCTCTATACTGTGTGTACAAAAACAAAGGTTTTTTTTCTCTTGTGCTGCAGCAGCTGTTATGCAATTGCCTCCATTATTTTGACATCTAGTATTTGATGTGAAAGTATATGGTTTCTTTCTAGAACTAGTTAATTCAGGGCAGGCTGTAAGCCAAAGACGTTTTACAGAAATTATGCAAATAAACATTTGTGGTTTTTTAAACAGTATTTGTTGAGACTGTGCTGTTTTTTCTCCCCCTAAATTGTGTGAATTTCTCTTTGTGATTAATATCTTTCAATATTAACACATCCTTTTCCTATCTGTAATCAAAGGTGTTTCTTTTTATTCTCTTTAAATAAGGTTTATTAATGGGGTATAAAACAGTGCTAATGCTATAATTCACTCAGCTCCTTAGCCCACCCTTCATTAACCTCTATATCCCCACACAGATGAAGGAGGATGACTTCTTCTCATCCATAGTAATGTGATTAAATGCTGGAATATAGTGAAAAGATCTTGTTGAAGAGCCAAGTGCCTCTTAAGAACAGTAGAGATAGGTTTTCAGAGATATTTTTGCTCCTTGTTTATGCATCTGTCTGTAGGTATATGTTCTCTTTGTCAGCAAGCAAACTCACTCTGGTCGTATTAGTCTGTGTTTGGTTTTGCCTACGGGATCTGGCAGCAAGAATAACACATTGTATGAAGATGTAGGTCAGGGCTGTAAAACTCCAGAGGAATAAAAATGTTTTGAAAACAATTTTACAATCTCAAATGACATGTGCAAGAAAGTTTGACTGCTCTGTGAACTGCACTCTATAATTTTCCACAAACAAATCGATATATTTATAGTGGAAAAATCTAGGACCAGATGAGATCTTTCAGTCAAATCCTTTAGATTCATAGCAAAGCAATTGAATGAACAGACATCTTTTAATTCTTCTTCACTTTCTGTCCTCTGTCTGTCCAGACTAAGAAATTTCCTCAAAGACAAAATCCTGGCTGGTAAATGGATTAGGAGCGGCAGATGTCTCTCTAGCACTCTTCTTCTACTCACTTATTAAAAGTCACTAAAGCCCTTCTTCCATTCCACCTTTGCACTTGTTGGTATTTTGTTGCTGGGACTGCTACAGGTCTCCAGCCACATAGTTACAGTAAGATACAATCAAAGTCTTTATAAGTACTAAAAATGAAGGAGCTCCACTGTGACAACTCTCAGGTTTCATCAATATCCTTATGCTTTTAGGAATTCGCATTCTCTTCTTTGATTAGCCCATTCTCATTTTTCACTTCTTTTTCTCTTGAGTGTCTTCCTCTTTTTTCCCCCACACATTGTAACCCTAAACTTAAATGTTCCTAAAAACTTTACTACCTTTTCTTCAAGAAAATGTACAAAATGCCAGCTGACTACATATGTTTTAACAGCAGGAATATGTAGTATGGTTAATCCCAGGGTTTTGATCCGATCCAAGCAGGTATTTGTAGCAGGAGTTGTAGTAGTAGTAGTAATAATAGTAATAATAATAATAATCACCGTTATCATCACCATCATCATCCAAGATGCAAATGTTACGTTTCTAGATTCCCAGTACCTCTCAGTTACGACCAAAGGCAAGGGATAGATTAACACTATATTATGGGCAATACTTAATTTTTTTTTCCTAGTGCCATTTACCTTTCAGTGTTCATCTCTTTTTTCACTCCTTTTATACACACCTTTGTTTAACAGGTGAAATTTCACCCACTCACTATTAATCTCCTCAAGTGCTTTACAGCTCAGCCAGAGGCACAAGTTCATATCTGAAAATATGTTAATGACAGATAAATGCAGCTGGGGTTACCCAGTATACAGGAATCACCTCCAGCTCACTGTGGCCATCATCTCTGTGGATGTTGTGACATTACCTGGGTCAGATATCCTATGAGTGTATCCTTACCTGCCACTTTCTATGAGCCACTGCTTTTGGCCACTGACAGAGAGATTTTGAGCTGCAGAGATCTTTCAGTATGGCGTATTCCAGATGGTCTCATACATGGGAAGCTAGCTAGCTAAATACCCTTTTGCTTTCAGCAGGCAGCTTTCTTTGCGTTTGAACTCTGGACAAAACAGAGTGGAAAAATTGCCTGCAGTCTGAAGCTGAAAGGAAGGAAATGGTCTCAGTTTTAACTCCTGTTCATTGTTGAGAAAACCTCACTTTAGTAGGAGCATGGGATGGCTCAGAGGCCTCTGTGGCTGGAAGTCCACACAAAAAAGCTGTCAGAGGGTTCTTCTGATGTTGTAGGCCAGGGTCCTGGGATGAGCACAGGACCCTTTCAACCATATCCAGAGGTCTTGGACAATATATGCCAATGTCCTGGGGTGACTTTATGATGCTTGTATCCCCAGTTTTCTGTTCTGTTTATGCTGGAAATTAAGTTTTGCACATTTAAGGCTGGTTCTGAGAATGAAGGCTGGGAGAGAAGAATTGCAGAGTTTGTTATCAGAAACTGCACTTGCTCTCCCACATCCTTCTCTTGGACTGTGTTTTCTGCAGTGGACAGCAGTAGAGAGCACTCCTTTGCTTTTTAGTTAGTTTTAGCTAGCTGAGGCAGAGAAGTTACCTGGACTGTGTATTTTCTTTTCTTTTCTTGGACCTGTTTGAACCTGCTCTGGACTGAAAACCCAGAAAAGCACCACCAGTTCATACCTGGGGCCTACCAGGGCTTGGCCTGGGCCACAGCACTTCCAGTGCCGGAGGGACTGGGGACAGATTGAGTGAACCGAGCTGCAACCCATGAAAGGGACCTTCTGAATTTTTCATCTCTGCAGAGTGGTGAGACGTTTTCTTGTTTAGTATTGTTCAATTTTTGTGCTGGTGAATGCTTTGCCTGTTAAATAAAGAGGATTTCTCCCACTTTTCTCCAAGGAAATCTTTTCCTGAACAACCTGGGGGAGGGGTCACTTGAATTAGCTTTCTAGAAGAACCCATTTGGAGGTTTTCTCCCAAATTTGCCCTAAACCAAGAAAGTCAAACAGCACCTGAGAAACCAGGTAGCTTTCCTGCTTACTGCTGAAGTCACATAGCACTGAAAGATCCCAGGGATGAAGAAGGTGATCTGCTTACACATAGACATTTGGTGCACTGCCCAGGCTTAACTTTTCAGAGTGCAGTCCTTAAATGCAAAACATCTGGTACCATCTGTTCTGAAGGCCAGCTGAGATCCAGGCAGATAAAATAAACATCTACTTCATAAAGGTTTCTGAAAACATGAGTACAAGAAAGGTCATTTTTATACCTGCCTGACTGAACAGAATACAAAAAAGGGGATGAAATGTTCTATCCACAGCTTCAGCAGTATGACTAGGTTTTCGTTTTTATTCAAGACTCATGTATTGTGTTTCTCTGCCTCCTTTTCAGTGATATGCAATTCTCTATTTTTTCCTGGGTTTTTTCGTGTTTTTTAAAATTTGAATAGTGTCTCTCATTCAAAGGGTCTCTGCTCTTCCTTGGCAGTCATTTATCCTCAGAGATTTGCTTTATTGAGGCTGAGCAGAGGAAAGGAGTACACTTTGCATTTCAAATGTCAGTGAGCCTGAGGATGCAGGGGTGGTAGCCATAATCACTAGTATCACCTGGTATAGTGTGCAGTACATGTCACAGGATGTGGGGATAGTGCATGCTCAGATTCCTTATCAGTGTGACATGGGGGACATGACACTGCTGAAATCCAAGGCTTTGGAAATACTACAAATGGTGCATTAATTAAGCAAGTTAAAGAAGAAATCTTGACATATCTTTAGATTAATGTCTTTGAAATGCAAGATTTCTTTTCCTGTTATATTTTAATGCAGTTTTACAGGTCCACAGCAACTGGAAATGCAAAATGCTAGGGATTTGTAGATTTTGGTTCTGACATGTGGCACTGCATTTTCAATACCCTAAATAAGCTCACAAAAGAGGAGTATAAAATGTAAGTCTGAAAATACCACTGATAGCTTATCTTAAATGTCCCTGACATATCAGGTGGTTCTTAAACCAAAGATGTAATAATCTGCTCTCCTTTCACTGTCACAAATTAATTCTCGGGGCAGATTGAGTTTTTGTAAATAAGTCATTTGGGGGAGGAAGGGGGTCATGAGGGTTCACTGACTAAACTAGAAATGAAAAAAAAGTCTAGACAGTTTAGCTTTGCCTTTCAGAACTGTTACTTTTTATCTCCTGAGATCTGTCACATGAAACTTAAATATTTTCCTTCCATACCAAGTTGTAATGTAGCTGTGAAAGAGAACACTTTCCCTTCTAACAGCCACATGTTACATACATTCAGTGGTAGCTGATATTTTGACATCCACATCATTCAGGAGCTCACTTTGGCAAAAGCCCTTACTCTGCTGGCAGCTCTGATTATGCCTGCTGCTAGGCTGAGCAAAGGCAAACATGTTTGTGTCTGAAAATGGGTTTTGGGAGCAGTGAGAACTCAATTTTTTCATGTTTTTTCCCCCTGCTTTGTTGCAAAATTTTTTTTTCACCAGGTAGGCTGAGACTCTACATGTTGCAATAGAGGTGCACTTTACTTTTATGACATTTTTAATTAAATATAAAGTAATAGGATTATATTCTAATAGTCTACACATTTTTATACACTCTTCATCAAGAAGGAACTTGGGTCATGTTGGCTTCTACCAAGAAGAATTCAGAAAATCAGAATTCAATGGCCCTCCTTCGTTTTAATTTCAGAAATTTTACACTCAGGATAAGAATTCTGCTACAGCTGGTTAATCAGTTGGGTACATTAACCAGTTTAATAAATTATTAACCAGCAGGTGGTAGTTTAACACTTTGACATGCAATATGCTAAAGTATTAAAAAAAAATTATAAAATCCTAGGCTAAGAAGGTCTTCTTTCCTTCTTGGTAGAGAGAGTGCTTGGGCTATTTAAACTTTCTTTCCCTCACAGTATGGAGGCCAGAAAAATTCTCAAAGGATTTTATGTTCTTTGCAGTCATTAGTTCCTTGACCACATTCAGTACTCATGACTGGCCTTATATATTCCTATAAGTATCACCTCAGCTCTTGCATATCAATTTGGCACTCCTTGTACATGGAGGTTATCTAATTTACAATAAAAAGAGAAATGCTTTAAAGGAGATAACCACCACAACCTACATGAGTGTAACTTAAGTTGGTAGTATGTTTTGAAAGCTTCATAGAAGAAACAATGGGCTATTGGATTTTATATTAAATCACCAGGGTTTTTTACTGTGGGGGAGGGACAGTTACATAGATTTCACATTTGCAATGAAGTATTAATTGAATGAAACCTTGAAACATTAAGGAATTCTCATAAGGGGAGACAAAAAGTTTATTAAGATATTTGTAATTGTTCCTTCAAATACGTGCTTATGTGTCCATCACAGTGATTTAATATAGAGGTTCATTTATGCAGGAAAATGTTCTAAGAAGCAGTTTAAGCTGACCGACAGGTAATTGCAGGAAACCCTACAGCAAAGCCTCTTCAGTCAATTACAAGAAACTGCAGGGGCAAATTTGTGTCTCAGTGGAAATAATCTTTTCTTATATATTCAATGATTTTTCTTCAAAATAATTCTCACTCCAACAATAGCAAATGGAGTCCAAGCAGTCTTAAGAGGCTGAAATCATTTCTCTTCCACCTTCAGGCACTATGGACATGGCAAACCTAGTGAATTTAAAATTTTATTTGATTTTGCTACTTACCTATTTCCACAGGTTGATTGACTTACATATGAGTAAAAAAATGTTTCTCCATAAAGAACTCTTTTTCTCATTACAGTTTCTCTGTAAAGAAATTTTTGTTAGGTAATTTGGTAATCACCAATCATGGAAGAAGCTATATAAATGTAAATTTTTTAAGATCATACAGGTAGGTCAAACATCTTTTGGTATAATTGGATCTACAGTAATGAAAACTATATTATAATTTGGAAAAAATGCTGACCCAAAATACTTCTTTGGCACTTGCACAGCTAATAATGTCATGCTCAACATCACACAGTAGGTTTCCAGGCTTTAGCAGAATTAGTCTTTTTGGGGGGTTATCCCTTCTGAGTTATTGAATAGACTTTGTAAGCACTGGGAAATAGCATAGGTTGCACTCTGTCAAGATCGATTTCTTGTTATTTCTGTTTTCTATAATTTTTTAGACTATTAATACTGTAATTCATTAGCCTTCTGGTAGCTAAAGAGAAGAAAGAAAACTGGAGAGGAACTTTTCACAAGGGCATGTAGTGAATGGCTTTAAGCTGAAGTAGAGCAGGTTTAGATTAGATATTATAAATAAATTCTTTATAAGGAAATAAGGTATGAGGCACTGTAACTGATTGCCCAGAAAGGACTCCTCATCCTTGGAAGTGCTCAAGGCCAAGCTGTCTAGGGCTCTGAATAAGCTCATCTAGTGAAAGGTGTCCCTGCACAGGTTGGAGCTAGATGATCTTTAAAGTCCCCTCCAACCCAAACAATTCTGTGATTCTATGATTCTCTGAATTCCGCGTGACAAAACAGTAAGGGAGGTTACCTGCCATGATGACCAGAGACAGACTACAACAGAGTGAGATTTGCGTAGCTGTGTAGTTGTACCTCTTCCTTGGGACAACACGTAATGTTAGAAACAGCTGGATATGTCGTAATTAAATACTATATATTGCTATGTATTGCTATTTATGTGCTTAGTTAGAATGATCATATATATTTTCCTGTAACACTAACAGATTTTATTAAGTGAAAACAATCATGTAGGTTGCAGAAAATAAATTTATTCCATTTAGAGTTATAAGATGGTATAGGAGTAAGTCAGGACATTGAGCAATGAGAGACCTCATGTCTCCTTGTCTCCCTGCTTAGGCACAGAGACAGTCTTGTGAATATACCGCGGCCCACAGCAGTCTGGGCAGAAACACCTTCCCAGGAACATGGGCGCCTCCACCAAGGGAAAACTTGGACTTAGTGTCATAGCTGTCTCCTTGAAAGACAAAAGCTTCATTTGATGCCAAGTTTAGCAAGTGTGGCAATATTTGTCTCCTTTCCCACTGGAAAGACAGGAAAAGGTTTTACCTGAGGAGAGGCAGGATTGAGCCATAAAGAAGTAATGAGGGGTTTCCATAAGATGCAGGGGCTACAAGACAAAACTGTCAGCACATGCATTGAGAAGAAGAACAGATGACTGCAGGGGGATCACATGCAAGGAGCTGAAGTGGCACTAACCTTCAGATTCTAAATAAAAACATAGATTTAAGCTGGACAACACCCCTACTACTGAAAATAAAAACAAAAAAACCAAACCAAGGCAGAGAACAAACAAAACAGACAAACAAACAAGCAAAAAGACAAAGAAGAAAATTGCAAAAGGATATCCTAAGACTTTAAGGCTGTTGAAGTGGACTCATAAAATAATTTTGCTACTAATGCTTCTAAAAAGCAAAAAATAATGTAAATATTACCTTGGCATAATGCCTTGTGTCCTGGCTTCTCAGAGTGACACAGCTTCCACTGAAGATGATTGGGGGAGAAAATAGATGGCTCCTCTAATGAAGGAATAATGTGAGAGCAGTTCACAGTCACCCACATTGGCACCTGGTTTCTCCAGTATCATGGACCACACAGGTCACTGCTCTTGTAGATGTTCTGTGATAACCAAAGCACATAAAAGAGACCAAGGTTTAGATCTTTCCCATTTGATTTACAGCTTTTCCAGAGGCTGGCAGCATCAGGAATAGTTTTGTTATCTATGCCTACTCATGCTAAAATCTCCTCTTGAAAGGATGAGTCAGCAGGTAGATTTGGGTACAGACTTGGTAGAGATCTTCGGCATCTAACTGAGAGAAGCTAAAAGAACAAGGTTCCTCTGCCAATTAAAAAAAGCCTGATATTTTTTTTTTTCTGGAGGAAGTGCCTGGAGTCAAATTCTATGGAGTATTTCATAGTAGAGAAAATTCCTTATCAGCCAGCCATAAAATTAGCATTTGCTATACCTAAGAGAGTGTTCTGGGAGTGAAAAGAAAGGTGAAATAAAATTTATTGGTACAAAATTACATGTATTCATTTTCATGCCAGGCTATGGTCTTGCTAGCTATGCTTTATGCAAAAAGATAATGGTATAATGTTTATGACAGAATTCCTTGACAAAGCAGAGGTAGGATGAAAATATTGTCTCAATTTTTGGTCCGTAGTAGTAATAAAGTAACAAAGTAAATCCCTCCAATGATACACAGACTTCCAGCTGAATTTAAAAATGCTTGTCAAAATCACTTGAGAATGAATATATACAGAAGATTAGCAAGTGGAGATAAGCAACAGTGTTTATTGTGTTACCCCAGGTTATTCTCCTGTAATTTGTGGTGCACCTCCTTCAAGCATGCAAGCCTGGTGTTTAACAACCAGATGTTTATATAAAGTTGTCTATAATTATGAAAACTTGTTTTGTTTGTCTAAACTCATCAATTTGGATATCAAGTAATTAAGTAATGACTACTTTGTTTGACATGCCTGTGCTGCATAAAACAATGATAAAAGTTTTTAGGGTGAAATTAAAAGTCTGGGTGTCAGTAAGGAAAAAGAAACCACCATTACAGACAGAGACAATGCAGGCAGAGTTTTCAGCTGCAGAGTGAATGTTCCCAAAACCTGGATTACTTAGCTGACCTTACACTTTGTCTGGACTTAACCCATCCCAGACCATGCCTTGGGGAAGACATCCTGGCTACTGAAAGTCAAATACTATGTGGTGGCTGTGGGAGCGTAACAAATATTAACAAACCAGTGTTTATTTACTCTTTGACCAATAAGTCATTAGGAGTATTAGAGGCAGCAGAAATACCAGCTACTGTAAACTTCTCTGGGAGTCAGCATTTTTGGCTCTCTTTAGTGGCTGCTGAGCCTTGAAAGGAGGAGAGCCCCTGCAGTTAATGGCAGAAGTCACTAAACCAATATACTTGGGAAGAGAGAAGAATGGCAGAAGAGGGGAGAGGTGCATGGGAAGAGGAATATGGCCACTCTTCTAACCTCCAAAATAGGGCTTTGCTGTGCCTTGCATGTCCCTCTCAGCACTGGGCAGTCCTATATGCAATTGAGGACATGGCTTTGAGGAGTGCAAAGGGAGGTTTAAATTGGATATTAGCAAAGATTTCTTCACTGAAAGGGTGTTTAGATGTTGGAACAGCCTGCTCAGGGAAGTGCTGGAGTCACCATGTTAAGACATGTATTAATGTGGTACTTGTGGATATGGTGTAGTGGCCAGCAGAGTGTCCAACTTTAATAATTTTATGGTTCCATGCTCCTGCAGGTTCCTGGCCCAACATGGTTGTCCAACCATCCATATAGACATAAGTAATAGTATGTTAAGAGTTGGAATACACCTCAAATATCATCTAATTCCTATCCCCACTGCCATGGGCAACTCCCACTGGACCAGGCCACTCAAGGCTTTGTCCAGCCTGGCCTTGAAAATTTACGGGGTTGGAGCATCCACAGCCTCCCTGGGCAACCTGTTTGAGTGTCTTGCTATCCTCACAAGAAAGAATTTTACTAATACAAATAGTTAGTAGTACTACTAATAGGTAAGATTACTAATACTTAACCTAAATTTCCCCTCTTGAAATTTGTACCCATTATTCCTTGTTCTAGCACTGCAGTTCTTGATGAGCTGTTCTCTGGCTTCCTTAAAGGCCCTATTACTGGGATACTGGAAGGTTACTATAATGCCACACATTGTCTTCTCCAAAATCAACAACAACAACTTTTTCAGTCTGGCTTTGTAGGGGGTGATCCAGTGCCCTTAACAAACCTGTATCTTCCTCTGGACTTTGACAGTTCCTTGTCCTTCCTTTGTTGGGAGCAACAGAGGTGGATATCTCATAAAAGCAGAGGGGCAGGATCACCTCCCTTGCCTGCTGGCCACCCTCCTTTTGAAGCAGTCCAGGATTTCCTTGGCTTTCGGAACTAGTTAATGTTGAGTATTTCATCCACCATCACCCCAAATCTTTCACCGCAGGGCTGCCCTCAATCACTTCTCTGCCCAAGCTGTTGGTGTGTCTGGGATTGCCGTGACCCACCTGTAGGACCTTGCATTTTGCTTTGTTGACACCATGAGGTTTGCACTGGCCCAGCTCTCAAGCTTGTCCAGGTCCCTATGGATGCCATCGCTTCCCTCCAGCGTGTCGACAGCCCCACACAGCCTGTCACTGTCAGTGAACTTGTGAGGGTGCCCTTGATCCCACTGTCCATGTCCCTGACAAAGATGTTGAGCAGTATCAGCCCCCGCACTGACCCCTGAGGGACACCACTCATCACTGGTCTCCACATGAGCCCTTGACCACAACTCTTTGTGGCTGGCCATCCAGACAGTTATTTATCCAGACAATGGTCCATCCCTCAAATCCACGTCTTTCCAATTTAGAGACAAGGATGTCGTGTGGGACAGTGTCAAACACTTTGGGTAAGTCCAATGGGGGGATGTCAGTAGCACTGCCTTGTCCACCAGTGCTGTCACCCCAGACAGAAGATCACCAAATTTGTCAGGCACGATTTGCCATTAGCAAAGCCATGTTGGCTGTTACCAATCACCCCTTTGTTTCCATGTGCCTTAGCAGAGTTTCCAAGAGAATCTGCTACAGGATCTTGCCTGGCACATTGGTGAGACTGAGTGGTCTCTGTAGTTCCTTGGGTCTTCCACTTTCCTCTTTTTAAAAACTGGTATTACAATTCCCTTTTTCCAGCCACCATGAACTTTTCCTGACTGCCATGATTTAGAGGAGCTTGGGCAGCCCCAGAGTAGGGAAAAGTTTTTCTGTTCCTCCAGACCTCCAGAGGATATGAATGGTCCTTCCCGGGCAAAGATGTATTAATTACCTGGCTGATGACCACAGAGCACCCCAGCTGTATATGCATGTGGTGTCCTCTGCAGTGGCTGGTGTGGAGAGAGTGGCCCTTCTCCCCCTGTGGTTGGCCAGAAGCTCTTGGATTTCATGTGTCCCTCCTCACTGCTTCAGTGACAGCTCAGCAAATGATGTTCAGCTCTCAGTGGGCTACTTTGGTTTTTTACATGGAATGGGATAAAACACAGTAAACCCCCCTCTTTAAAAATGGGAGTTTAATTTCCTTTCTCTACTCATCTGGAACATCACCCTCCTTGTTTTTTAAAAATGGTGGATAGTAGCTTAGCAAATTCATCTGCCAGCTTCCTCAGGACCTTCTTCCTTCCTTCCTGAGAAAGGTCTTATTTTCAACTATCAACAAATCTGCTTTCTAAGCTCTCAGGTCTTTATACTAGAGAATGCAAATGATAGTGTACTTTGGTGACTGCTGGGAAATGGATGGACATGGATTGACAACATCAAGGAGAAAAATGACCCTTGTTATTTACTGGAGTAATTTCTAAAACTTTTAAATTGCAGTACAGTTCTTCTTTGGTACCAGAATAATTCTCTGAATTTTTCAGATCTACCTCCTGCAAATAATCTGGTTTCATTTTTTTAATTTTTGGTTTTGGGGTTTTTGAGTGTATGATGCAGAACCATTTGCTAGGGTTATAATAAATGGAAGGTTCTCTCTCCTTTTCAGAACTGATTTTCTTGATAGAAAGGTCTTTGTTTCCTGTGGTTATATTGTCTTCACGATGTAGTGCAGGAAGGTTTGCATGGCTAGAAGTTGATTAACTGTTTTAATTTAAAACATCATTTATTTATATAATATAGCAGTAAAAGCTTACTGCTGTTGAGTGTGAATTGTTCTGCCAACTGCAGTGGAAAAAGTTTTCACTTAGGCTAAAATATAGCCTTCTTACCTTATTTTTGTTACTTTTTAAAATGACTATTTTTAAAGGTTTTAAACATAACTGAATGAAATATTCTGGCAAAAACTAGGACTGCCCTGCATATAGTTTTAGCTGCTCAAGTGTTTCCAAGCAAGAAAATTAACATTTCTTTGAAGAATTCAGTGAAATGCTCCTTTGAATGCGAAAGAAACCTGGGTATCACTGCTGCTTTCAGGTCACCCCAGGCAATCCTGTTGACACTACTGCCCGTGGCAGATGCATCTACTTAGCAGAGCTGAGGGCATGATGAGCGCTGACTTCTCTGAGCTGGTACTGAAAATTTTGCATGGTGAAAGTCATCCTCCTAATATTTAACATTAAACTAGTCCCTTTTATTTAAGCTGTCACAATCCTTTACAAGACTTTGGCTAATGAAGCCCTACAACACCCTGCAGTGCACTGTAGGAAAGTGCTGTATGGGATTATTAGAGTGAAGCATTGCCAGCTGGCACAGGGCCATGTGAGAGTTGTCAGGCTGCTCCACCAGGCATGAGACTAACCCGGTTAGAGACCTGTTTGGCTGTTCTCCATTACCAAAAGTAAACAGGCAGATCTCTCTGAAGGTGTGCAGGGATGTATCAGTTGTGGCATGTTTGATATTGACATTCAGATTTGATTCCTTTTTTTGTAAAAAAACTGACCCCTCATTAAGGGAGTTACAAGATGTTATAACTGCACTCAGCACTGAAGCCCTGCCCTCTCCATTATGAGCTTCTTGTGTCTCCCTTTAACTCCTCCTCCTTGCAGCTTTTGCTTATTTTTTTTCGAGTGTCCAGAAGTGAAACAGAATGTCTGAAAAAAAATTTAAAACTCTTTAGTCCTTTGCCTTGTGAGTATGAAGAGTGTGCTGAGTTACAACAGTATGGTTGGCACTGAGATTTCAGTTTTCACTGAGACTGACAGGACAGACCTGAAAAAACAGAGCTATGAAATTGTAAATAAGTAGTCAGGATCAGAAAGGACACATAACAATGGAGAAGGCAAGGACAACAACAACAAAGAAATGGTTTAGCTGAAAAATGCAAATTAAAAGAGAGTAGTACTGGCTGCTAAAAAACTGACTAGCCAGGCATTTTTGGTGGTAAAGAGCTGAATGTTTTAAGCTTGTGGAAAAGCTCTGGATAGGCTGGCCATAGAAGCAGCCTTGAGTCCAGTAAGCTTGGTCTGGCTCCTGACAGCTGACCAGAAAGAGGGGAAAGAAGAGGGAAAAAACAACCAGCTAAGCTCCATTAAAATTGTACAGCAGCCCTTGGCAGTAAAAGATTTGAATAGCCTTAGTTAGACAACACTTCTGTGCTGATGCAGCCAGTTCAGCCCCATCTTATTTTAATTATTCTTATTAGGGGCAGTGCAGGGCTTGGCTGTGGCATTGGCAGTGCTTTCAGCATTGATGCGACCTCAGAGTGGGTACCGGTGATAACAGTGGCAGTGGCAGCTGATGCTGTGGTGCAGCTCTAGGCGCTCCCAGGGTAGTGTGGCACAGAATCACTGGTGTCACACTCCTGTGCACAAAGCCAGGTTGTCACAGCTGTTTTACTGTCGTTATTTGGGATACTCTGAGCTGCTCTCAGGTCCTCTCCCCTCAGGTTCTCATGGCAGATTTGAGACATCATTTTGATCTGAGCTTCACAGCAGCAGTGGGAAGCCCCTGCAGCTGAACCCTGAAACCAAACTATGAAATGCTCTCTCTCTCAAAACCCAGTTCAGGGCCACAAGTTCTGTCTCGAACACATAGATGTGGGAGTGATCTGATTAGTTTGGATCTCAGTGGGATTTTCTCAGGTGTTTTGGGACAGGGCATCCCAACTTTAATGATAGTGACAAGCTCTGTTGTGTTTTTCACAAGTGCCTGGGCTTACTTAAGATATAATACTGCTGCTGATTTTTTTTTGCAGCAACCAATGTGTGTTTGAGTCACATAGAGAGCTTTGCCCTCTCTTATTCAGGTTTTCAAATAAACACACTATTTACAGCTATCAGTAGAAGGTGTAATCCTTTAGACGTAATCTAACATGCATTTTCTTCATACTCGTGTGCCTGGAACAAATATCAAATTGCAAATATCAAATTGCAAAAGTGTGGTAATCCTTTATTAATCATATTTATTTAGTAAAAGCAAAACCCTCCAAAGTGCCTGTTTTAGTAGCTCTTCTTTCTTCATAGCTTTCAATGAAATTTTTTGAGAATCAGGCCAATTAATTCAAAGACTCAGGTTTTTTATTATTATAGTTTTGCAGATGACTCTCTAGTGTTTAAGTGTAGTTTCTAAATATAACTGTACTGTGTACTTTTTTCCTGCAACAGCTCTTAAAAGGGCAGTTTGCTTCAATGCCAAGTGCTTTCTGAGTTCTCCCTCTTTCTTACCTAAATATGTTTTTAATCACCTTACTAATTTTTTTACATTCATTCTGTGTATCATTGCTGCTAGCCAACTCTTAAGACACTTCTGTCCTAGACATAATTTCTGTAGACCTTTCCTGCCTCTTAGCAATTGTCTTTGTTGCATTCACCCCTCTTCCAGCAGGTTTGTGTACACAACTGCAAAACACGGTCTTTTGAGATTCACTCATGATCCATAGGTTTTTCAGGGCTGAAGCATGGTCTCTTGACACTCAGTCATAATGCATAGATTTTGCATGGATTAAGTCCAACAAATGTGAACTATGTCTGCATTCAGACCAGCTTAACATATAGCTGTCTTTGAAAAAGATCATTTTTACTGTTTTTATAACAGCAACCTTGCTTACTTTTTGCTCTGTTTTAAAAGGCAAGGTGTGTTTTGGGGTCGGGATGAAGAGCTTTTGTTTATGTGCATTAGAGGTGACACATGCCAGCTCTCAAGAAGTCATTTGGGCTGCCTCCTACCTTGGGAGCAAAACTCCTTGGGAGCAGGCTGTTTTGGCAGCCTGTGTAGGTTTTTGCTTTCTGGGTGGGCCATATCAGCTAGCTGTAGAGCTCAGCCAAAGCCCCTTTTCCCCTCCTGCAAAGTGGTGGCAGACCCTCCTATTTGACAAAAATAGACTCTTTCTTCCTGCTTTATTCATAGTCTCCTCATTTTGAAGGGCTTCATTCCAGCAGAAATGCACAAGGGAAGCTGTAGGAAGCCACATCACTATCCTTTGCCCTTTGTATGCAAAATCCATCTGTAATGGCACACTTGGTACTTGTAGAACTTTATAATTCATATTTGTGCAGAGGATAAATGGCATGTTGTTTCTACCATCAAACAAGGACATGGAAATACAGCTGGCCAAAGATGACATAGTAACATTTTCATTGCTTTCTATGTTTGTATCCCTAAATATCACAGCAGTCCTTGCTGTTCTCTTTTCTGTGCCTGAAACATCTCTGAATGTGCCAGATGACAGTGGTTAATTTACAAGCTAAATTGCTGCACAAAGGCATATTGAGCATCAGGCAGAGCTAAGCTGAACTCTACTGTTTGCGACTACTTGATACAACTTGGATCTATTACTTCTGTCTACTATCAACGCTGATTTGAGTTTGATTATTCCTTTAGAAGCTAACTGCTTTATGTTAAATTACAACAAATCTCATATGATATGTCTTTATTTTGACATAAGTGAAAGATGCTGGTGCTGAGATAACTTGGTGGAGCAGATGTGCATGCATTAGTTCTGAACACAGACTAGAATCGCCAATGTTGCCCTTTGAAAGCTCTCCCTCTGGGTTTAGGTATAAAGCAAACCCTTGCAGGTGTAACTCAAAGCTATGCTATTTGAAGGTAGGGGGCAGGAGAAGAGCAAGAGACAAAATGGAGGAAATAAGTATTTCATCACTCAGCATATCACATGCCCTACTTAGAACCTCAAGAAATTGGGGCTTCAGCACTCTCCACAGTGGGAGCTGAAATGTAAGGACTATGCAGAACCTTGTTGAAGTGAAGAACACTGCTCCTTTCTGAGCCAGTATCTGGAAAGAAAATGCTTCTACTAGCTTCAGAAAGCATGTCCCCTTTGAGTGGACATATAAGGTAATTTTAAGAGATGAAGGCAAGAAACCGAAAGAAAAAGGGTATCTGAAATGTTTATGAAAGGAGGTATATGTGAGGGGATTGTGTGGGAAGAGGAGTCACCTCACTACCAGAGAGATATTTAAACTAAAATATGCCCCAGGAAATATCTAGATGAGAGAGGTATAAACTGTGTAATAGCAGGACTGTACACAAGTGTCTCTTTATTATCATTTTAATTAGCAGCAACAGAAGAAAATCTTCTCAGTCATATAGCGAAACTCAGAGGTGATCCTGTAGAACTTAGAACATGAAAGCATTTTGAAATTAGCTACTGTCAGTGCCTTGGACCCAGTTCTTTTCTTGCTTTGGTTACTAACTGCTCCTCTGACTGCTTCTACTGCCTGACAAACCTCTGAGGAGGGCTTCTATTTTCCAAGCTAGGAAAGGAGAAAGGCAGACATCTGTGACCAGAGAGAAGCTGTAGGTGGAGAATGCCTATAGAGCCGTAATGAACATACATCTTTACAGGGCCACTAGGTGATATATACACAATGGTCTGGGATCCAGAGTCTGTGGTTGTTACTGTGTCTTGGGTTGAAAGACAGGTATCTGCTAGGGAAGGCAGGAGCCTCCCTTGGAAACCCCCTCCCTCCGAATTATTGTAGTTTTTAAATTAAGTGGCTCTCAGGCAAAGATGTGGGGGTAGGAATAACAGTCCTTTACTAGTGTGTATAATAACTATAACTATAACAATAACAATAACTATGGCATTAACAACAAAACAAAATTAGGGTCCCCGTGGCAGAGACAGGAAAAGGATTGAGGGGAGGCTTTGATTCACAAACCCCCTGTGGGCAGTCGATCTGGCAGGACCCTGAGGAAAAAAACACTGAGCTGGAAGGTAGAAATTTTTTGGGCTGTGGATGGATGAGGTGTGTCAGCAGCTCTGCAGCAGTGCTGACACTAAAGGATGCCCCAGCAGGGCAGGGGGTGCAGATGGAGCCACGAAAGAAGGAGAAGCAGCAGCAGCAGAAGCAACTTCGTCTGGGTTATGGCAAACTCCTTTTCTCAAGCAACTACAGCTCAGAGTGTCCGGCCAAACTCTTTGTCTCGTAAAGTACCCATAAGTATCAGCAATCAGGTTTCCCAGCAACTTATGGGGAAAAAATCTATAGGTAAGAAAGAACAAAATGAAGGACACTTAACCCCAACATTCTGTCATGAAAATACCAATGAAAGCAAATTTGGAATGCCTGGAAAGTCTCCTGATTCTCAGGAAAATGGGGCTTCCAAATCATGGTTTCCAGGTGACCTCCACTCTCTTCTTGAAGTGGATCTGTCTTCTGAGTGGCTGAGTGGGGGTGAGGTGAGCTGGCAGTGCTGAGCTTAGTAAGGCAGATGCACCCAGGTGTTCCACAAGACATAGAGCTATGTCATTCCAATTACCTGAAGCTCACAGATTCCATTATCTGGTCACATTGGTTCCTGATTCCAAGAGTTGTGATAATGGCTTCTCATGGATATAGGGGAGGGCAGTGAACCCAGAAGGGACAGAGTACAAGTTGTTTTTGAGTCTTCCCCAAAACCTGGGTCTTCAAACTTATCTTGAAAATGTCTGTAAAGCCAGAAGTCCCCTGTCCACTGGGAAGGACAACCAGCACCTGCCACTCCTGCCATTCCTGCATTGAATGTACTTTTTTTGCCTGCCTAGGCTGGTGCAAAAGTATGTCCCTCATCTTGTTCAGGTCTGAACAAAAGATGTCATTTTTGTCTAGTAATGACAAAAATACAGTGGATGGGAAATTCTTCTCTGAACCTATAACAGGGCAGTGATACCTTCCCAGAGGAGCTACTGGAAGCCTGGGGGATATGGCCTGAGTGCACCAGTCAGGGTGAGGACTTCCCCTGCATACATCTACACTCCACCCCTGCACTCAACACAGCAAGCTCCACCATATGGGCTTGTATGGATTCACCAGGTTGCTGGTCAATGGGAAATCCCATCCATAACACGAATTGTTAAAGACCAGAGGCCTTTGACCCTTCTGCAGTGGAAAACCTATGATCACACATTGTGTTTACTGGCCAAGGGATACAGAAACAGGAAAAAAAAACATAACTGGAGCCTGAAATCAGACAGTAGTGTCATGACTGGAGAATGATAATTGTGTGCTCACTAAATTTACAGAATTAAATTAATTTTGCCATTGTTAAGGAGAGAGAAATAACACGACTGGTACGGGCTTGCTAGGAATGTACTATTGTCTTTGTTTTGAAAGACAGGTGCCCGCCAAGGAAGGCAGGAGCTTCTTTGGAATACAAAAATGCAAACCCCCTCCCTCCAAATTATTTAAATGGGCTCTCAGGCAAAGATATGAGGATAAGAATAACAGTTCTTTAATATGTATAAACAAAATAAAATAAAACAAAACCAACAAACTACAACCTAATAGGAAAATTAGAACAAGATGCAGTATTAAACAAAAAAACAAAACCTGACAGTTAGAATTTAACCTGATACCCTGTCAGTCAGGGTGTTGGTAGCAGTCCAGTTTGAATGGTGGCTCCAGTAGTGCTCCTGGAGTGACAGATGGTTCTGCTGAAGCAGAGATCCTGTAGATGGGTGGAGTTTTCCTCCAATGGTCCAGTGGTGATGTTGAAGGGTCTGTTCCTTCCTCTGGGAATCCAGTGGGAGAGAAGGCTGCTCCTCTGGGAATCCAGTAGAAGGCAGATGCCTGTTCTGTCCAAATGCCCAGATTATATCCAAGTGGGAATGCTTGGCTCCTCCCCCTGGGTGGAGCATCTCACAATGGGCTGATGTCATTCTGTGAGTCCTGTGGTGGGTCCTCAATGGCCCATTAAACAGGAAATATCTCCCAGAGGGAGTTATCTATGACTCATGGGCAAGGCGTTGATGGCCCATTAGCAGGAGATAGTCCAGGGGAGGAGGCAAGGAAAACACTGCCCCTCCCGGTTTCAACAGTTCATGAAGATGAATACAGACCTTCTGGAATATTCTTACATTGTAACCTAGGACAACTATTAACATGGGTTAATAGATGTTTTGAAAATGTTGCGCTATCCCACCGCAAACACCTTCTTGTTGCCTATCTCCCTGAAACACTACACCTCAAATAGCAGCTCAGCTTCTTTAGAGGGTGCTGGAGGAACCACTGGAGAAAAAGCAGCTTGGCCAATGATCTTAGTGTTGATGGGATGTTCTTGCAGAGGGATTGTGTAAAGGTCAGAAACAAGTTCTCCCTCTGAACTGTGGCAGTTGGGTTAGTAACTTGGACTGGTTCCCTCTACAACCACACTCATTCCCATAAAGTGACCACAGCACAAAAAAGAACAAGATTAGTGAAAGGATTCTGTAACACATAACCCCACATATTTCACTTGGAAGTTTCAAGGAGGGTAACAAATGGAAAAATGCCAATGTTGTCTCGCTTCCTAGGTGGTGGGTAGCAATGTTGTGTGGGTAGGTTGCCTCTGGCAGAACCACTCCCCTGCACTGGGCAAAAACCTGAAACCCACCCTTGACAGCAGCTTGGGAAAGGTGTTCTTCACCCTTATCACCCATGGTGAGCAGAGCTGATACCATCCTAACCATGCTTCTGTGCTTGAGAGTTGCAATGGCAGAAATTGTAGCTGAGAAACACGAGGTTTCAGGTAAGAGGAGGGGAGCTGAGAGTAAACTTGGGAAAAGAATAATGTGAAATTTGGAGAGGATGAGAAAAGGATACAGACACTTTTTGTCCCATTGTTCTCTCCCTTTGTCAGCTGTCCTCCATTCTAGACGTGTTTGACAGCAACATCATATCAGACTGCTTTACATAGAAATTTTGATGCTGATTGACATAGTGACTCCCAAAGAAACATCTAAAACATCATTAATGTACATGTGGATTGTTTAAATAGGCTTTTGTTTAAATATTGAAATAAATTTGAAATTTGTAGAAAGGACAACAGGAGTGAAAGTATTCAGTCTCAGCGGTAGAATTGCCCCTCTGAGATCTGGCTCAAATGGAGATTCTGTAAGGAGGAGTCATGTGAGTGCTTCCCAGGATTAAATCCCAGTCTGGAGATAGAGCCAAGCTAGATCACTGCTGACAAAGGCATGCAACTTTCTGTCTTTCCAGGAGAAGGCAAAAATTGGGCAGAGGGTTGTGGCTTGCTTCCTTGTGGTCTGGCTTGGAATCCATGAAAGGTTAGTCTCATATAAACAGCTGCAGGGAAAGTTGGCTTTTGGCTCCCTTGGTGAGTACATTCACTGGGCCCCATGGAGGAGGTGCAAAGTCTAATGGATGAGGAAGGAATGGGGTAACTGTGCAAGCTATTCACCCCAGTCCCAAGTGAGTGTTTGGAAAAAATTTGGAAAAAATTAGATTTACATAATCTGTTTCCTCTGATCTCTCTTATATTATATTTTATAAGCACTGGAGTACTATCTAGGGTCTACTTTTGATTTTAAAATGTTTTAATGTAAAACATACATTCTCCTCACTGAGAATAAACAAGGACAGCTAGTTCTTGTAAAGGAAGCATTCCTCCTATCCCTTGGGGAGCCTTGGCTTGTGGAGTCATGTTCTAGATACCAGTGTGTCAGATCTAGATGTCAATGTGTCAGACCCATCTGGCATCCCTGGGTAGGTCACAGTACCTCTGCAGAGGGAGATGAGAAGAAGGACCTCTATTTGAATTGGCTTAGTGAGAGGTTTGGTTGACAGACCGAGTCTGGATGGGTGGTCTGGTAACACCTGCTCTGCACTTTTGTTTTCTGGATCCAAAGTCACCAGCTCAAGTACAGTGCAGGCCCATCATCTTACAGTTGTAGTGATGGAGCTGGTTTGCCAGGCTGTGGTCCTTAAAAAGCTGAATTAATTGAATCCTGGAGGATCAGGAGACAGATATTGTTCCCAAAAGTAAAGTCTGGTCTGATATGTGTTTTTCAGGACATAAAGTGATCACTTGTCTGAAGGAAAGGTTATGGTGGAACTATTATAATGAAAGAGTTCAGCCCAACCACAATATATGTGATCCTGTGAAATGCAGAAAGACCTCAGAACAAAGCGGACCCTGTTTGAAAAGAAAAGCTTTCAGAGCATAGCATAAGAGGCCAATGAATTCTGTTATACCTCAGTGATGGTTGTCAGAGGCATGTGGGGGAGGAGTTGCAGGCATGCCATGTCCAGGAGGCAGCCAGGAGAAGATGGAGCAAAGCCTTGTCTCTGGAGAGATTTCGCCTGGTTCATGTCTCACACGGGACGAGCAGTCAGCAGGAAACACTATGGACACTGTGCCCCAGAGACACACTCAGTCAGAAGGCAAATGGTCTTTCCCAATGGACTGCAATGAGACACTGGACTGGGCCAATTGTCCCCTGTCAGCAGGCAGACAGGGTAGGAGTTGGGGGCATAAAAACTGTGTCACAAGCTCTGGGGACTAGTCTGTCCCTTGCCTTTTGTCTCTTTTGGGGGCTTTTTGAACTTGCTGTCATAGTCCTGCCTTTTGGTTCTCCTGCCCTCTGGCTCTAGCTCACTCTTGTGTCTGTCCCATCTCCCTGAGTCCCTGACCACTGCCCAGCCTGCTTTGTCTCTGCGTCCCTGCCTGAGGCACCTGAGATCCAGCCGCCCTGAGCCAGTCCACCGCCCATGCTCATCACAATCCTGTCTAGGCTCCTGGGCCTCCTGCCTGATGCCCTCCCTTTGTGCCTGGCTGCCGGTGGCCTTGGAGCCCTGCCCGGGCCAGCAGCAGGCTCAGCCCCGCTCAGGACATGGATGACATTCACTGACCACCGCTGGCAACACCCTCTTTTCCCTCTGCCTTCTCTCTCCCTCTCTCTCTTTTTTCTTTCCCTTGCTCTGTCTTCTCTACCCCTTTTTAGTGGGGTAACTCCTTTTTATTTTGTCTTTTCCTTACTAATAAACAGTTCTCAGATACAATATTTGTCTCGTTTGACTTAATTTCGTTCCAGCCCATCTGTTTTTAAAAGATCTCCTTGCAGTTCCCCACAGTGGAACACGTCATATAGCCATAAATTTTGTAGAGTTGAACAGTACTGCTTTGGAAGGCATAGATAATCATGCTGGCAGATGTTACTTGATATTATTACTTTTTCAAGGGAGGGCGCTGGTGGGGTGTCTGCTGTCTGGCAGGTCAGGTCTCCTTTGGGAAGTCCTCAGAGAGCAATTACTTCTCCATTCCCTTCTCTACAGCTTTTGGGGAAAAGAGGGGTCATGCTCTTTGGGGGGCTTCAGCACAACTTTCAGGCAATGGGGAAATTTGACATAAGGATTCAAATGGAGTTGAGGGCTTAAACCATAAACTTCACAGAGCTGGAGCAATTGAATAGTTCTAACAGTAGCCACAGCACAAGGCTCTCTGTCATGCTTGCACACGGTAAGAGTGATACTGGACCTGGCCTTACTGAAAAGCAGATATGTGTGAACATGCAAGGTAAACAGGGCTGGGTGGAGTGTGTTGCCTAAATTGAGCTTTTGACAGGTCACCAGCCTCAGCAAGGTGGGCTGGGAAGATCCTTCCATCTAGTTTGTCGGCAGCTGGAGAGTGTTACCTTGCTGGAACATGCTGACCTCTGTTAAATGGTCATTACAGAGTTCTGTAGAGACACTTTCATGAACATGCTTCTGGGCATTGTTTAGAGGAAAAAGAAACAGTTCTTACAGGGTCTGTAAAAAACAATGTGTATAGAGTGTGTGTATATACCTGTATATGTATATATGCATAGTTTCTCAATTTAGCATATGGAGTTAAGATGGAAAAAAATACTTTTGAATCTACCAACCTTGGAAAGTCATACTAATGCTGAAACATGAGCTGAAACATGAGAATCTGACCTAGGTCAGTTTATACATGCAAGCAAAAATATTTACTCAGCTAATAAGTATTTGATTAACCTTTGTTTAATATGAGAGACAGTTAAAATACAGGTACTCATGGATTATATTTTTGCTCTTTGGCTAGTGTTCATTTCCTCCACAGAGAAAATATGCTGTAGTTAGGAAAATAAACTTTTCTTTCTCATCTCAAAATCTGTATTTCAAACTCTAGAGCTGAGCTCAAAAAAAATTTACCCTTTTCTTTTAAATTTTTGAACTAAAGCATAAGACAGAAGTAATATGAGACTGTGGATCGTGTAACTCTCATGATGTGGCTCACATGGAGATACAAGCCAAAGCATGTGGAAAGTTTCTGCTTTCTGGGTTGGAGAGAGACAGCAACAATTTTATTTGTAATCTAAAACAAAGCAATGTCAAACATGGAGTCTTTTTTAGGCATTTTCTCCTACTGTCTTTACAGGATGTCTTACAATTCAAACTTACTTGTTTCAAAGGGAGGACACAAACCCCTTTTTTAGCCATACATTGCTGCTAACAAGACCCATCTGCCACAGCCACATACCCTCCTGGCTTGGATCAACAAAGTGGCTCTGCTGCTCTGTGCAGGGTTATGATGCACAAAAGTGCCAGGACAAAGGAACTCTTCAACTCATTGAAGTTGAAAAGTGGTATGTTTATTGCAGCGCTGGGCACATGTGAGGTAATCCTACCAAAACCATGTGCAAATTCCCAAAGCATTAGCTTGCATTTATACCCATAAAAACCTTACATATTCATAAAAGTCCCAAAAATGCCTATACATATTCATTTCCTGGCCCCGCCTCTCCCCGTTTCGTATTAAAATGAGATGAATGTCCATTACGGCTGCGTAGTGCCTCTTCTTAATTGGGTCGGTGGTCTCTTGAAATGGATCAGTGGTCCTCTGAAGATGAAGTCAGTCGTCTTCCTCTTTACCTTGTCCCGTTGCCAGGGCTCCTTGACCCTCCAAGTCATGGTCCAGGCTTCCTCTCATGGTTCCATTTATCTCAGAGGCCAGGTGCGTTTTCGGTTCTTGGTTCTTCACAATACTATGTATACTCCCTATTGCTTATAAAAAAACAGAACTAGATTGAATGAATGATATATTGTCTTCACTCTAGCTACTCCAATTCTACTCATCTGCTAATAATTAAACCTCTAGCTTCTTCTAGTCCTCTTGTTAAATCCCTCAATCAAAATATACTACTTTTATCTTACAAACTTCCTTTCTAACTTGTAAATCTTCTAATACCTGATTCATTTATGGCATGAGGCAGTTTAAAAGCCACCGAGAAATTTCACATTCTTTTTCCTGCTAGGCAGACCAGATTAGGAATTGTTTTGTTCTGAATAACCTGATGGGAGCATTTTGCAATACAGAGAGGGATGTCTGTTACTAGCTTCTGAATTCTGGAGACTGAGGAGAGGGTGGTCATGAGAAGGATCAATCTGAGAGCTATAGCACATGTTGTGGGGTGGGTTTAAGAGAAGTAGTAAATGCTTTGTGACCTTTCAGGACCGTAATGAAATAGAGTAAGATGTAACCCACAAAAGAAATCTCAGCTATTCAAGCAATTTTAAAGTGTTTTAAAAAATATTTGTTGTTTTCAGGATTCTTTTTAATTTAAAAAATAATTGTGTTCAATAGGTGTAGAGTGAACATACTTTGCATGCCTTAATATTTTGTTACTTGAGAATCATTTTTGAATCTGAATTGACAAGGAAAGACCACTCTGATACTGTCCATTATATCTTGTCCAAAACCAGATTTTGATGGTGTAGATCGTTTGACAGCTGGAGCAGGAAGAGACTCCATCTGAGGTAGTGTTAGAGGCTTAATCTGGTGTAATACTGCAATGTGGAAATGACAATAGATGTTTGTTTCTGGTTTTGCAGTGCAGCATTTTTAAAACAACATCTAATAGAACATGCTTTAGACAAAAATGTGAACTCAGCTATGAATAATACAAGGGACATCACTATCAGCTGTAGTGGCTTTTCAGGAGGAATCTCCAAAGTCACCTGTCTGTCCCTGATAAACTCCAAATCACCCAGTGATCATAAAGGTGGTCCCAGGTAGTGTTTGCAGCTTAACCAACACTGACATTTCCACTGTCTGCCCAGGAGAGCAGCTCTGGAAAGCTTTCCTCCTAAGAGCCAGGGTAGGTAGAAAGTCTTATGATGCACAGTCCTTTTGTTTTGTGGTAAAGTCCTATCTTGAGTTTTCTGTTCCAAATAAATTCTTTAGCAAAACTGAATCTGTGGGTTTGGTTTCTAAGGTGTCTCAGCTCCCCAGATGACATTGGAGCCTACCCCTATACACAGCTAAGGTGATATACACAAGGAGGCGGAGGCCAGGAAAAGCTGCTCCAGCCTCATGTTCTACTGCTCTGTATGAAGGACAGTATATCTTTCTTTCTATGTTCCCATGGACAGTCATATTTTATTAATGTTTGCTTTTCTTGCTGGACACTATACAATAAAGTAATTAATTAGTCAAAAAACCCGAAACCACGTAGGCTGTAATTTCAATTTTGAGGACATGCTTCAAAGGCTGTAAACTTTCAGGATTACATTTAATACAATCCTCATTTCCTGACAAACCCACATTTGGTAAAGGCAGACATTTTTAAATATCTCTACTTTGTAGGAACTGAAGAACAGAGAAACGCCATGAGTTGTACAAGACTGTAAAGTTGTTTAATGGGAAGCCTTGGATTTTGTTTTGACTTTTTTTTTGATTCTCAGTCTGATTTCATGTTCATTGCAAAGATAACAACAGATTTACACATTTTAAAACAAAAAAACATTTATTTGGGCTGAGTATTTTACTGTTAAATTTATTATTTTTTAAATAATAACAAGAAAAACAATTAAAAACTTATTTTACTACCCTTGAATTTACCGATTTACAAGTTCTTCATGACTGCAAAAGCAATTTAGCCAGGCCTCTGATGGGCCCAGTCATGGCTCTGAGGAGCAAGGAAACAGTCAGATTGATGTCGGAGCTGAGCAGTGATGAGCAGCTTAGAGAGATGCCACTTCCAAGAAGCAGACATTCAGCTAATGCCAAGACTGCCAAGAGGAAGGAAAATATGTATTTCTACAACATTTTCTGGGGATCTGACTGACCCCAGGCTCTGCATGTTTGGGGAGCAGTGGCTTTTATTGCTGTGACCAGCTTGGGATAGCCCTGGTTTAGGAACTACAGAAGCTTTCCTATCCATTAGTGTGACTCTGTAAGAATGCTGGGTGGGGAGACTGGGTCATGAAAAGGGCTTTTGTGGGGGTACTGTTCCCCCACTTTCATGCACTCAAAACACAGTTTCAGTAGAGATTGAAGTTTTACTGAACCCACCAATTTCAGTGTGTGCTGGATGAATGGTAAAACAACCTGCTTGTACCCTGGTTGGGAAGAAGGCTTGGTGGGTTTGTTGGCTGGAGAGTCGGCAGAGAGGAGCAGAGTTGATGGATGGAAAGCATCCAGACAAGACAGTAGAAGTTTGTAAACCAGGTGGAACCTGAGTTCAAACCCAGTGCTATGCTCCACTCACTAGGAGACCTCTGACAGGTCACTTGACCTCCCTTGTGCTCTAACAAACCAAACTGTAAGTTTGCTAGCAAGCTGAAAACCAGATGCTGCATATGGTAAGTGCTGGCTCAGGCAAAGTTCCTTGACACCCATTTACAAGACTTGTGTGTGCTCTGAGAAGTGCTGATCTGACTACCAGTCACAGCAGATGAAATTAAAGTGATCTTTGGAAATAAGTTTCAGTCAGATTTCTGCTTTATTATTTCCTTTATATATATTATGCTGGCCAATTTTGAAGGAGAGAAGGATGAGCTGAGTTTTTATCTTAATATAGATCAAAACTCTGAGGAGCAAACAAATTGTTTGTCTTCCAGAGGAACACCTTGGTTGTAAGTCAGATTGGAATAGTCAGACACAGATGTCTGCAGAGAGATTCCTCCAGAGACTTTTGACCCTTGATGACAATTGCTAGGCCATATTTATCACCAACAGAACCCCACAACAGGTCAGATCTTGCATTTGTAATAATTTGACCTATTGACTTTTCACCTTTCTGTCTGGTTTTGGTATTTGGTGAGAAAAGTCAGCTGCCTGCTTCTGGCACTTTACTTCTTTTTGTCCCCAAACTATACATAACCTCTCAACTTTATCGGCCTGGGATCAAACCACCTTTAGGATCCTGATGGACTAAAGATGCTGCTGCAAGAAATCGCTAGAACTTCCTATTAGTTGCGTAGTGTGCATAAAAGACCTGGTGGAGAAGAGGCACAAATGCAGTCCTATGAGGCACAATATCTTAATCTGTACTTGCACCATGTGATGAGGTGTGCAGCAGAAGAGGGTGCTGATGCAGGACAACTTCTGTGTTGGTGAATCTGTGACTGCATCCTTTTAGTTATTACATTTTTGACAAGTGTTGAGGAGCTTTAGATTGTTCCAGCTGTATGTATAAATCATATGAGTGCAGGATTTTCGGATAAGATGTTCATACTACATAGTCCTGAGCATGTGCGTGTTTTCTGTTTCACTTTTTGAGTCTTGGGATGAATAAAGTGAAAATATGGTATTAATCTGAATACCAAAATAACTTCTCACTCATGCTCATTCTCCAAACAGCAAAGCTATGAAATGAACTGGTCCACTCCATTGTTAGCTAGTTGTTATACTTAGGGGTCATATTTGTGTAAGACAGGTCTCTTCTCCCTTCTAGTTTTTAAAAGAACAAGAAGAATTTCTCTTTGTTCTGAAATTTACTCAGTTTTTGGTCAGTATGTTGGAAAAAAGAATTCACAAACATTTGTAAAGTTTGATAGAGAAGTATGTCTGTATGTCTGATGAAGAACTGAGCAATACTGCTAAATTTATTTAAGTCAGAGATACATGCAGTATGTGAAGATGTGGATGGAACTGTGTACAGAGTTCTTACAGTTCACTGATTTATGGCAATTAAATACAAACCAAGTAAAGAAAGAAATGTTTTGGGCAGAAAAATTTTATCGGAAGATTATGAGCTAAGCAAACAACACTATAAAGAAGAACCTAAAATTAAATTACTGAAAATCCTTTATAAAACAGCATTATCTGTATGATTCTAATCCATAAAAATTGGAGCATGTGACTACATTTTTACAAAGAAGAACAATTGCTACCACTAATTAAGTTGAGACATGCTTATCCGAGAAGAAAAATATAATACTGGTAGAAAATATGTCTGCAGTTACAAAAAAAGGCAAGTTAGTATTTATCAAAACCTAGGAGCTATTTAATTGTCATAATTATTAATTGTCATAATTCTTAATAAATTGTCATAAATATTAATTAAAAGAAATCATTAGATGTCTGAAATTGCATGCCCTTTTATTTACATCAAACTCAATATTGTGCAGGCCACTTCTTTTTCATGCTGGGGAATGAGAACACTTTATCAGTGAATGCCAGCCATTCACTCGTAACTAAACTTTGCCAGCTGAAGCCCAGCTGTTCAAGAACTACAGAGATCAGTGATTTCCTGAATAAAGGCTGCATTTGAAAGAAAAGGTCTTTTCTTTGGGAATGACAGGTAATTAATTCTTGTTTCTTCATACATTCTTTTTCTGCTTTTAGACCTTCATCTAGAAACTTACTTGTGCATATACTGAAATCTCACGCTTACCTAGGAAAACATTTCAATGTGTGTATCAACTTAGGAAATATAGGCATTGCATTTAGTTCACTGATTTCCCCAGCAGAGAGCAGGTACAACAGCCAATGCAAGGACAAGTGCTGAAGTATAACTTCCTTTCATGTGACTTAAATATGTGCTTAAATTTAAACACATGCTGAACTAACCTTTCTTCATAGGGATGCTTTCCTGACTCTGAATGCTGATTATAAACATATTTTTGGCAGATGTTTATGTTTCTGATGCAACTGAGTGCCTTTGCTTTGAAGGAGAAACTTCTTCAAAGTACAGCAAAATGGCACAAGTGTTTTTTTAAACACCAAGTCTTCCAGAAGTGGACAAGCCTATGCTTTTGAAAGGCATGTATTTCATAGGAAGAACATGTCCTACTTACATGGTGTTATGATTCTATTTATTAATTTTTTGATTCCCAGTTAGGGAATTAAGAATGTTATGGGTTTGGTATTAGCTAAGTGCTAGTGCACTTATGAGAATATATTTTTTTNAATTATTTTTTAATTTATTAGGAAGAGAGGAGGTTTTTTTGTATATTATAGATTTTTTAATAAGATATTAGTTTTTTGTGGTTGTGTATTTAATAAATGGCCCGCCCAGGGACATTTGATATTGGGAAGCTTTTTTATGAGATAGCTCTCTTATATCTGCTTATGGGTTGCATTAGCTTATTAAGGTATAGTTTAAGAACGCCTTTTCTTAGTCTAAAATAAAAGTTTTTTAATTTGTTTTGTCTTTATCAAGTATTTATTCCATTTTATGGCTCTATAAGAGAACTTTATGCTAATTAGGTTTTTANGGGGGGGGAGGGAAGTGAAGGGGAACCGGGCAGGGGCAGCAGCACCCATACCTGTTGAATGCCAGGAGGGAAAAAAGCAATTCCCAGGGAATCTTGTCCCAAAATGTGTATCCTACAGAGGCGTGTTCCATATTTAATTAGCCCATTTTCCTATCTGCTCTTAAAACTGGCCCACAATTGGTTTACACCAAGCCCAAGAAAAATTCTCAAGCAAACATCACTTCCATGAGTAATTATTTCCTGCTCACCAGATGCTAATCAATCTCAAACCAGCACATGGTTACTAAAGTATAATTCACCTCAAAGATTATGAGTAAGATTGGCTGCTTAGGAAGTAGTGTATTTAATGGTGCAAGCATGAAATTATCAAACCAATTATTTTACAGGACAACTTCATTCAATGCATGAGTTTAGGCCAACTAAAACTTGTCCTGAATTAATTAGTTGTTAGAGACAATTACATGCAAGTTTTACAGCTGTAGATCCAAATAGTAAAGGCGTCTAGGAGCTATTGACTACCAGAAAGAGATGGAAAACACTGCTTTTATTCAGCTTGTTTAAGAAAACCCTTCACAATTAGGGCTAACAACAGAGGAGCCCACCTCCAATAAACTATTCATATTAATTATGTTATAGTCAGTTTCAATACAGGTTTTATAATATTGCCATATATTTATAATATTTATAATTTTGTCTTGCAAAGCTAAAGTTAGTTATTTATGAATTATTGCCATGACGGCACTGCAGTATATGATATAATTTTGGATTAATCCTTCATACATCAGATTTCAAAGCACTGAATCTGTACTTATAATTATCCCAGGATGCTGAGATGTTATCTAATCCCTTTTTCAAGTTTGCTTCAAGATGGTATTAATTAGAGGGCTCCACAGGCAAGGAATCTCTGCATTTCAGGGTTGTTATGCTCAGCAGTAAAACTCATTTTCCTTTCCCAGAAGATCTGTGAGTTTGGTTGAAGTGCCTAGCAGGTACTACTTTTAAAATAACCTGAACTTTATTGAACAGATTCTTATTTTCCTCTCTTTCCTACCTCAGGTAGAAGAAATGTCACTGAGAGCTCAGGAAATTAAGAGTCCTCTTTCCTTCCAGGCAGGGTCTGTCATCTGACCATGGATGACAGTGGCTGACCTCTTTACTTGAAGCTCCCTTTGTGACCTGTGTGCTTTGTGCTTTGTTTGGGCAGATACAGCACATCTTGCTTGTAAAAAGCCATCTCAGCTGCCTGGCACCCAAAAGTGAGTTAACCCAAGGGTAAAATATACTGCAAATAAAAACTGTGAGGCCAAAGCCAAAGATTTATTGGCCTGGAAAGGAGTTACTGAATGAGCAGGAAACATCCTCATGTTGTTAACAATAACCCATTTAACAATGCAAGTTCTCCACCTGAATGAGGAAAAAATATATAATGAATAAATGATACAGGCATAGCCATGTCTTCAAGGTACCTCTGAGGAAAGCTGATGCATTATTTTGTCTCTCTTCCTGATTTCAGCTTTGTCACATCAATACCCTTGCCTTAATATTTCTTCCTGTGCCTTTCTATCATTTACCCCAAAGCAAGAAATTCTGGGATAACATGTTGACATTGTGATCAGTAGTACTGAGTACCTCCTGGTGCAGTAAAGGGCTTCACTCATTTCCATCAGCTTTCCTTGATACTAGTCTGAGTCCCTTACGTAATTGTTTTGAATCCCTTCAGTAGAGGAGGAAAACATTTCCATTTCCGTGTCTACCAGCTCTCCTTTTTCTGTCAGGACACAGAACCCTGTTGGGTGGGTTTAGTTGGTGAGCTGGCTCTGCTTTGGAAGTTGCTCCCAGAGTGCACAAGAAAGGGTACAACTATGGCAGGTGGGACAGAAGCCTGAGGTAAGGCCGCTGCCTGTGTTACCAGAGGTAAGATGTGTTCCTACAAGTGGGTCACAGTTATGATATAATCATGGACTTGCAGGATGTTAAGGGGTAGAAATGGACCTTGAGATTATTTAATCCCAAGTCCCCTTGCTATGAGCAGGAGCAGCTCCCACTAGACCAGGCTGCTCAAGACATCCAGCCTGGCCCTTAACACTGCCAGTATTGGGGCACTCACAGCCTCCCTGGGAAATTTTATCCAGCCTCTCACCACACTCACAGTAAATTTCAGTTTCTACCCATTACTCCTTACCCTCTCACTGCAGTTCCTGATGAACAGTCCCTCTCTGGTTCCCCTGTATGCTACTTTCAGACACTGGATGGTTGCTATGAGGTCTCCATGCCATCTTCTTCAGGCTGAACAGCCAAAATTTTGTCCTCTTGTCTTCACAGGGGAGGTCTTTCACTCCTATTGTCAGCTTCATGGCCTCCTCTGGTGTCACTCTGACAGTTCCTTCTCCTTGCTTTGTAGGCGTCTCCAAGCCTGGGTACAGCACTCCAGCTGAGGTCTCATCAGAGCAGTGTGGAGGGGTGGAATCCCCTTCTTCACCCTGCTGGCTGCTTTGCTTTTGATGCAGCCCAGGATTTCCTTGGCTTTCGGAACTAGTTAATGTTGAGTATTTAATCTACTATCACCCCAAACTTTCACTGCAGGGCTGCTCTCAATCACTTCTCTGCCCAAGCTGTTGGTGTGTCTGGGATTGCCGTGACCCACCTGTAGGACCTCGCATTTTGCTTTGTTGACACCATGAGGTTTGCACTGGCCCAGCTCTCAAGCTTGTCCAGGTCCCTATGGATGCCATCGCTTCCCTCCAGCGTGTCGACAGCCCCACACAGCCTGTCACTGTCAGTGAACTTGTGAGGGTGCCCTTGATCCCACTGTCCATGTCCCTGACAAAGATGTTGAGCAGTATCAGCCCCCGCACTGACCCCTGAGGGACACCACTCATCACTGGTCTCCACATGAGCCCTTGACCACAACTCTTTGTGGCTGGCCATCCAGACAGTTATTTATCCAGACAATGGTCCATCCCTCAAATCCACGTCTTTCCAATTTAGAGACAAGGATGTCGTGTGGGACAGTGTCAAACACTTTGGGTAAGTCCAATGGGGGGATGTCAGTAGCACTGCCTTGTCCACCAGTGCTGTCACCCCAGACAGAAGATCACCAAATTTGTCAGGCACGATTTGCCATTAGCAAAGCCATGTTGGCTGTTACCAATCACCCCTTTGTTTCCATGTGCCTTAGCAGAGTTTCCAAGAGAATCTGCTACAGGATCTTGCCTGGCACATTGGTGAGACTGAGTGGTCTCTGTAGTTCCCTGGGTCTTCCACCTTCCTCTTTTTAAAAACTGGTATTACAATTCCCTTTTTCCAGCCACCATGAACTTTTCCTGACTGCCATGATTTAGAGGAGCTTGGGCAGCCCCAGAGTAGGGAAAAGTTTTTCTGTTCCTCCAGACCTCCAGAGGATATGAATGGTCCTTCCCGGGCAAAGATGTATTAATTACCTGGCTGATGACCACAGAGCACCCCAGCTGTATATGCATGTGGTGTCCTCTGCAGTGGCTGGTGTGGAGAGAGTGGCCCTTCTCCCCCTGTGGTTGGCCAGAAGCTCTTGGATTTCATGTGTCCCTCCTCATTGCTTCAGTGACAGCTCAGCAAATGATGTTCAGCTCTCAGTGGGCTACTTTGGTTTTTTACATAGAATGAGATATAACACAGTTAAATCTAAAGTATTTATATTTCTGAGGGAGTGGCTCCTTTACTGTCAATAAATGCCGATCCTGTTGTCACACAGGTGACAGCAGCTCCAGAATTCAGCACCACTCTTCGCCAGCAGCACTTTCTCATTTCAGAGGTCAGCAGAGACATCTGTAATTGTGATCAACTGCATGTTTGATTGTGACACAAGTCCTGCACTTCCCTGTCACAGGTTCTGTGACTGTGCATGCAGTGATTAACAAGTTAATAGGTAAGTTATGGTCTTCTGGTTAAGCCCTGGTCTGGAAGGCTGTGGGTTGGTGTCTCCACCGTGTACAAGTCCTGTGACCTCAGCAGAGCCACTTACCACCTCTGTTTCCATTTTTCAGCTGCGAGTATTACTTTTATTTTACCTCACTGGGTTACTGGGCATATTCATTAAGCAAATGGCATAACGGCAATGCAAATGTTGTTGGAGGATCCTTATGAATATGAATCTCATCACAGCTATTTTTTCTTCATGTCTTCTTTGTGGTGGGCTGACTCCAAAATAAAGTGTGCTTGCTGTCCTTTTTGTGCAGTTCACCCTGTCTGCTTTTCGTCTAGCACTGAAATAAAAGCCTAAGCAAGATGTAAACCTCAGCAGGATTTGTTTTCCAAAAAGTTACATTCAACCAAAACAAAGATTCATTGCAATTTTAAGAAGGGTATGTTTATATTCCATCTTAGGGGGAATAGTATGATAGCAAGGGGAATGGTTTTTATTAAACCAAACAACCTCAAAAAACCACAGAAACCTGTTAAATTTTATGAGTCATTGCAGATGATGTGTCTTGGTACTTCTGACAGGACTGCAATGATCAGAGGTTTGGGGCAGATCTGCCAAGCCTTTCACTCCCCTGCAATGAATTTCTGCAGGAAAATGGCAGGACTTTTAAACAGAAAATTTAATTTGAGAAAGTTTAGTCTTTTACATAGAGAAAATTTAAAGAGACTGGGTCACGAAGAACAGGAGAGGGAAAAAACATCAAGATGGAAAGGTTTGTATGCAGTTCCGTTCCCTGCCCACAATGGCTCTGCCAGCCATCTCTGCTACCATGGGCTCAGTAGTTTTGCTGGTGGGAATTTGGGTCTCTCCCTCCATCACCTGGGGTCCAGCTAGTGTACCTTAGCCCTTGCTGACACCCAGCACTCACATATTTCTTCTGTCATCTCTGCAGGGCCCCATGAGCTGGAGGAGACATCAGTTCATTTTCCCTTACAGCTCCCACAAACCCATTTCTGGAGACTGAGAGCTCATGTGCTCCTAGGAGCAAGCAAAGCAAGCTCATCCTCTGTGGAGTGCTCTGGGTGCCACCATACCTAAATGCTTTCCATGTTCTTTAGCTCTGTTCATGTGCAGTCCTTTCCCAAAGACACAGGACTGTCCTCTAGAACTTCCTTGAATAAAGAAGTTTGGTTTGTTTGTTGGCCATTTCTGGTTTTGTTTTTTAAATTCCTGCATGCTGTGATTACAATAGTGATAGAGTGTAAATAAGTCTTGGCAGATCTTCAGCTAACCTACACAGACAGAGCTCTAGTGACATTGATGAGCATGAATAAGTCGCCACATCTGAACACAAGTATCAGAGGCTCCATCCTGCTGACATAGAAGACAATGGCAAACCTCCCACTGACTTCATATGAAGCAGTATCTGACATTTAGGGAAGTATCTGGAGAGGTTTCCTTATGGGAACTCCAGAGAATTTACAGTAACATACATTCCATTTTTTTCTATGTGTGTCCAAATGTAAGGTCACTTGTTCAATTACACCCCATTCTTATTCTGTTGGGTAATGAGGGGAAAACAAAAGAGCATTTGCATTTGCTTATAGCACTGTATTTTCCTCCAAAGCTAACACAATGGCACTAGGCAGTTTTGCTCTCATGAAATGTACCAAGCCAACAAGAAAAAAACAAAACCCCATAATGGAATACTTATAAATGTTATTGAAAGGATTCATAGTGGGTTCCAAGGGGCTTTATGGAATGTCTTTAGGAAAGCTTAATTCTTTAAATCTGTTTTTGAGATGAACATGTATTTAATTATATTTCAATAGAGTTTTAAGGCCTCCTGTTATTAGCATTGTTCAGTGAAAAGCTCCTATGTTTTTTTCAAATGTACCCCTTAATTCAAATATTTTCCTGAAAATTCATTTTGAGAGAGAAATTATTTTTACATGCTGATTACTATTTCTGTGAATCTCTGCAGGTAAAAGAACAAGTTATTGGAATAATTTCATTTTGATGACCTATTGTCTAAAAAGCCTTAAATGACAGTGATTGCAAAGTGGTGCAATTAGGCTGAATAAAGACACAGATTGTCCTTCCAGGTTCTCTGAAAATGGTACAGCAAGTCTGGTTGAAGCAGGATGTCATTATAAATTTGTGTGGTGTGGTGGTAGCTGGAGCCTGCTGGAAGGATATAGTGAAGAGGGATGAAGCAAAGGGCGCACTTGTGAGCTGTGAAGGAATAGTGCACTGGTTTCCCTCATTTCTCTATTTACCAAAATGACCAAATCCAGGCTGTGTTTAGTTCTCACTGCCCTCTTTTTCCAGTGCTGCACTGCCTTGGCTCCACTCCACAATCTGTCCTGACCCAGAATATTGCATAGCATGATGTTTAAAAATTGGCCCTTGGCTTATTAAATTCAAAAGAGTAATATTGTATGGGGGTAAAAAAGAAGGGGAAGCACCTCTAAAAACCTAATGATTTTGTTACTTACTGCCTAAGAGCAGGCTTGTTTACCTGTAAGCTAAATACCTCTGTTCCTCTCGTCTTACGCACTTACCAAAGCTGCAATCATATCTAGTGGAAACAAAAGTTGTATACTTAAAATCTCACTGTATGAATATAAAAGATTGACTTCTAATTTATTAGCTAAGTTCCCTCCAGGCCAGGACACAGCTGGGTTGTCTCAGTTATGCCATAAGAACATTGTTGAAGCAAACCCATAGGCTAAATCTATGAATGCTCACATAGTTTTCTGGCTTTTGTAAGGAGAATTATCATGTCCAGTTGAAACACCACCTGCTGTTCCGTCTCTGACAGTAGTCACAGAGTCAGTCCATCATATGCTTGACTGCCCTTCTATAAAGAAAATTGGTTGTTGTAAAATCCTCCTGCAGGAGGTACCCTTCTGCAAAAAGAGATAGTTGTCCAAAAATACTTGACCTCAAGTATGTTGCTGCTTTGGCTCAGCTGCTCTGCCCACTTTAGCACAGACTCTGACCTCAGAGATTTTCCAATGTGTCTCGGGTTGAAGACAGGTATCTGCAAGGGAAGGCTGAACCCTCTCTCAGGACCCCCCACTCTTTCCTCCGAATTTCTGAAATTAAGCGGCCTTCAGGCAAGATATGGGGAGGGATAACAGTCCTTTACTAATGAGTATAACAAGATACAAATTAACAATAACTATGGTACTAACAACAACACTTACTACAGATAAAAAGAAACAAAAAAAAAGTCAGGGACACCCCCACCCCGTGGCAGAGCCGGCAAGAGGGACGGGGAAGGCCTTGCTTCACAAACCCCGTAGGCAGTCTGTAGTTGTAGATGGCTCCAGATGGGCTGCTCTGAGGAGAACGGAAGAAACTCCAAGGTGGAACGCAGGAGTCCTGGTACAGGGATGGATCAGATGGGTCCCAGCGGGGCAAGCAGAAGCAGCAGCAGCAGGCAAAAGAACCCGGCCTGTCCTCTTCCAAGCAAAACCCAGCACTGAACTGTGTCCTCCCTAGTCTCCCTTCTTGGCCCGGCAAGCCTTTGTCTTGCAAATACACTTAAGCATCGGCCATCAGGTTCCCCCGCAACAAATGGGACAAAAAATTCCATAACTAAAGAGGACGAAAAAAGAAAAAACTAACATCCCAACCCCCCACACAATGCAATTGCCAAAGCAATTTGAGAATGGAATATTTTACAAATGTTTGCTGACAATTTGAAGGTTTTTTGTAAGAACAGCAACTACCACTTTTAATTAATGGCTACTGTGCTTGCTGTATCTTTCCTGCCAATTTAACTAGCTCGTTTAGAGTACTTTGTACTTGCAGAATGTGTATATAATTTAGTATTGCCCTGTCCAGAGGCAATCACAGAGTGCATCAGATAATGTACAACACTATGAGGACACAGGAACAGTAAAAAGTTAAAATTATGCAGCTAACCACTGTGACTGTTGCATCAATCTTAAGGGGTTTTTTTCAGTTTATACAGTTTGTTGTATTAGCCAAGAAGTGAAAATGGAGTTGACAAGGCAAGTTGAAAGAAACACACCCTGACATGTGAAACAATGGCACTTTTTAATGTAACTTTAATCTTTGAGCTATCATTCATTTGTGGCTAATTTGCTGCAGGTTGTAAGATACCTAGGTCTCACATCCACCTAATTTTATTCGGCATCAGTTGCCTCTTAAGGCTAGAATTTGGTATGGTGAAAGAATTCACATTTATTTCTTGACGGCATTGGTATATTTTATTTTTGATCACTTTTTTCTAGCCAAATGAATTCAATCATAAACAAGACTGACACATCTTAACCAGGTCTTGGGAAAATCAAAGAGAAATCTGAGGCTCACATCTTTCTCTCAGACTGCTTTTTCCCCAGGCTGCTGTAAGATCTTCCTTTGCATTTTACAGATGTATGTTATGTTACTCTGATATCAGGAAATATGTCTGAATATTCTGTTAGGGCAGTTTGGGACAGGACAGTAAGAATGTAAGTACCATAAGTAGAAGCCAAGAAGATAAGGGTCTAAAGGGTATGTCTGAAACACTAANNNNTGGATATCCATGGAGCCAGTCAAGGATTGTTGGCGATTACACACTGTGAGAACAAACAAAATAAGACTGTAGAAAGGGACATGCAGACACAGGGCAGCACTTTTCTAAGAAAAACATCATTGTTCCAGTCCCTACAGACAAGCACAAGGCAGTATTGCAAAAGCACAGGAATTCCTTCCTTCCTTCCTTCCTTCCTTCCTTCCTTCCTTCCTTCCTTCCTTC
>VXBU01002827.1:36869-54031 GCA_013400315.1 Bombycilla garrulus | reverse complement strand
GCAGTCCTTCCTTCCCTTTCCTCCTCTCTTGTTTTTCATTTCTTATCTCATAGTCGTTCAGGGGCTATTGTACAAATTCTCCTGCTCTGTGTGTATTTTACTAATAAAATTTTTGTCGATCCTCTGACTTTGGTAATTTCTTTTGGCCACAATTATTTGCATACCTGAAGTGCTTCCTTCCCCTTAAAGTTAGAACATCACACCATACAATTAACAAACCACGCTGACTTTGGTAATGATATTTCATTGGAGTGCCAGATTAAGAAGTTTATTATTTTATATCATGTACCCAATGCAAAAGCCGGTGTCCAGCCATGTGTATTGAGAGTACCACCTTCTCTTAAAAGTTCTTATTCACCAACATTTCCCTCTCAAATCCTGTTAGCATTTGAAAAGTTCTTTTGAATCACTGTTGAATACAATGGCTTCTTATTTGCCTACACCTTGATTATAACAGAGTTTGCTAGAGTGATTATAGGATCTCTTCCTAGGACATTTGTCATTGTTGTGCTACAGACAACATTTTCACAAGTTCCCTATCATCCTCTTTCCCATTACCTGTGGTTTCTGAGATATCTTGGACAAAATAATCTCTGGTAAAAAGGCACTATGTACCCTTTGGATGACATTCCCTCTCATCTCATAATTTCATATTGATACTTTGGAAAGATTTGTTTCTGGAAGCCCATATCCTCCTGCAGGACAGGTACAATCTCTTGTATCAATATGATGTCAGAGTCCAAGGTGCTTTGTTAGTGACTGTTTGCACATGCACACATACACCTGCTCTGTGCTAGCACACTTAATAGCACAGATGAAATATTTCAGAAAGCATACTCCTCTTACACTGTTCAATTCGGGGTTCCTCCCAATAAAACGGTTACTAGAGTCAGGATGCCAAACTCTCAAAGCCTGAAGATCTATCTGGGACACACTTTGATTCCCAGCACTCAGTAAGGAGAGATCTTCCTTACTGAGTTGATGTAAAATGATTTAATGTTCCCATAATCTTCTCTGTTGTTATGTCCCCCTTTTTTCTTGAATTAAATTCAATGGTAGTGTGCACTGCTCTTCCTTCTGTTCTCAAGGAGGCTGTTAGAATGCTGTTCTGCATTTTCCCTAGAAGGAAGAGGAGAAGGCTCTTGGAGGGCTGGGAGCCTACTCCATGCAGCAGGGCTGCAACTTCTGCAGGAGCTTTGTGATGTAGCATGGCTTTGGTAGCAGCAAAGTTTCCTGCTGTTCAGAAGAGTCAGTTATTTCTGATTAAATTTTAAGGGAGAAAACTGAATGCCCCAGAAACAAAAGCAGCTCCCAGAACTGACTCTCCATATCAGGTCATATCATGAAGTACTAAAAGTCAGGGCATTGTGTAAAGTACTCTGGTTCTCTAAAGAGGAGGACCAGCTTTGAGCTGCTCCTCTGTCCAGTAACAGTTCCCTGGGCACAGCCAGTTGAGGAAGAGGAGAATGTAGTCTCTTAATGGCTGCATATAATTTGTGGAGTGTATGAAAAGAATTCTCCCAATGAATAGATTGCAAGGGTACTAGACAATTTTTTCAGTTTTACATCATCTCTTACAACCTGGACCTACCTGCCTCCTCTCCCCTGAAGCCTCTTTTCTCACTGCTGTAAGGAAATGAATAAATGCAGTCTGTTTTAAGTTTTTGATTTCTGTTAGCTTGTCTATGTGTGCAAAAAATGTCATTTCAGTGTGGATTTATTGTGGTGGTTTACCATGTCTATTTTGCATGTCAGTCAAAGGCTGTTTCAATGAGATGGTAAGGAGTGCTTAGTGGTCAAGGAGATCTTTAGGGCTAAACTCTGCTAGTAGGATATTTTAGATGTTTGATTCTATTTATTATGAAATCTCAGAGTTGATATATGATAATGTTTGCATGAAAAGTAAATCTGTTTGGTTTAAAAAGAGAAGAAAATAAAAGGGCCCTCACACTTGCAGTATGTTCTGATGTGGCCTTGCATGCCCTGCTGTGCTCTTCAATCCCAGGCTGTCATAGCCAGTGCTATGATATTTCCCATGGTGTCAGGCTGCTCCACCAGACTGAGGAAGCATGACCCCACACTTGCCAGCCCCACCTCCTTCCCCCAGCAGAGACCCAAGAGGGCTTGCTGCACTCAGGGCTGGAAGAGCTCAGGAGTGTTCCTTGGTGTCTCAGTTTTACAGCCTTCAATCTGTAATTTGGCATTGTTTTATGTCTCTGACCTTTGCGAAGTTTTTAGCCGTACTATTTGATCATGGGTTTCAGGAACATGTGTTTGCCTCTATATGGAGCCACAGGAGGATTTTCTCTGGATAGCACAGATCACATGGGAGAGGCAGCAGATGCAGCTGACCTGCGGCATCTCAAAAGCAACAGGTAACTTTAGCTGCAGCACTCTGGCAGATTTCCTTTCTAAGGGCTAAGTTATAACCTCAAAACAATATCGAACCTTTTAAAAGTTAAAGATTTACCACTACTGCGTAAAAGCCTCTATAAGGTGGTATTATCTTAGTGTTGCACAGAGCACTCCAGCACAGCACAACACTGTGTGAGAATAAAGGCTCTGCAGCCCTAGGCAGCCTCCTGTCCAAGGACTATTCTGTACATCAGAAGCACTGCAAGTGCACTGCAGTGACCACTAGGGATAACTGGATCTAAGGGCTCCCAAAGGACTCACTCACAATGAGATCACACCATTAGCCTCATCCATCCTAGCCCCAGTGGGTGAGCATCAAAACAAAGCCAGCCAAGGGGTTTAAAATCAAGTCCTGGGATTTGTTCCCCTTGAAAACTATATCTGGCTGAATTTCAGTGAAGTTGTATTGCCATGTTTCATGTTAGTTTCAGGTTAATTTTATAGTGATAAACACAGTTACTAAGTAAAATCATACCTCAGAAGTGATGGAGATTCTGGGAATATCAGGCCAGAACTCATACACAGCCTAGTAAAATAGATAGATGTAGACTGAACGTTATGTTTTATAGGTAGCAGGATACTAATTAAAATCTACACAAGGACAGTTTTAGTGTTTTAATAGTGAAATACCCTTGCAAACTTAGCAGCTTTCCAAGTATATATTATGGCTAATAGGAATTACATGTTTTGATATATCTTTCCTTTAAATAAAAGGTATTTCCTTCAGGTGTTCTCTTCGTGTTTTTATTCAGGCTTCATCAGCAGTAATTTTGTTATAAAATACTCTAAACCTGCGTTGATTTTGTTGTTCTTGGTGGTGATTTTTTCCTTTGTTGTTGTTGTTGTTGTTGGTTTTTCTTTTTTGTTCCTATAAAGAAATGTCAAGCCAATTTGCAAGATTTGCAAGAACCAAGGATTCTGTGGTTTTGAGAGAGGTAAGGACTGAACTTCACCGCAATATGAGGTTGTCAGATGTGTGTTTTTGGTTTTGGACTTTAGAGAAATGCAGTGAAACCTATTAAGTTTAAATATTTCTTTTTATATTTGTAAGATCAAAGCATCAAATCTTCATATAATTACATTTTAGGCCAGACACTGAGCATATAAGAAGTAAAAATTTTAATCAAAACTTGCCTCCATGTAAAGGGAAATAACTATGCTTTAATTTTATATATCTGCCTTTTTGATTAAACCTTCAGAAAAGATTTTTGAAGGTTCTTCAGTAGTAACTTGAGATATTTTTAAAGAAATCCTAATTCTTAACAGGTTATTGGAAAATTGTCTTCTGAAATTAAATGTTTTCTGTAATGGTGAATACAGTTAATCTCTAGTTCCCCTTTAAAATATCTGCCAATAAAGAAAAAATAAATATTTGTCTTGGTTCTCTCTTTTTCTTATACTATCTGTGGGACAGATCCTGTTCCTTCTAGCTTCTGTGTCAAAATATGTATGGACTTTTTGGCACCAAATTCTCGCCTTAATTTTGCAAGTTATCTGCAAGGGATCAGCTTAATATATAAAAATACAGTGATTATTTAATGTGTGTTTTTTCCTATCCCTTGCTAAATATTTATCAATTTTGTTCTTTTGCTATTTTTCCTTTCCCAGCTGGTGTTCTGGAAGTCTAGCTAAGTATACTTGTAATAATTTTCTCATTTATCAGTCGTTTATTCCATTGCTATCCTCTCTCCTGCCCACAATGGGTTGTTCACTTCACACTTTTGTTTAGAAATACCGCTTTCTGCACAGTAAGACCAACCTACCCTGATCTTATTTCTGCAGAGACCATATCAGCATGGATTCAAGAAACCAAGTACATTACAATAAAAGCTCAGGCTTATCTTTTCCACTTCAGCTGCTGACTGAAGACTAGTGAATGCTTTTCTGGCCTTTGAAGACACCAGTTGAAATTCTTCTTCCAAGGTCAAAGGGTTACCTCAAAAATCTGTATTTCATGATTGTGATATTATTTTGGTGAAAGTTTAAGTCTGTCTTCCTGTTAAGCACATTTTAACTCTATGTGGTGTTTTAAGGCAGACAGAAATGTTTGGAATTTTATTTTAGGAAACAAAAGCAGCAAACAGGAATCTAAGTTACATTTAGAAATTATTTTTCTATGGTCGTTTTTTTCCTCTATGGATCAGCTTGAAGACTTTATTCTTTGCATTCTCCCAGGATCTGAGTGTGATAGTAAGCAATAGCACTCTCTTGCTGTGATGTGTAAGTGATTTGCATGGAATCTGAGAAGTGTGGTAGATCAGGGAACTAAGTTTTAAAAAGGGAAAATGCCACCTGAACATCAGACCAGCACTAAAAGTAGGGAGATAGCCCTCACTAAAGCAGGCAGAACTACAACATGGTTAAAGGGTTCTGTTGATGAAGAGCCCTGAGTAATGGAGGAAGTCAGAAGGAGCAGGGTGTCTCATGGAGCTGTGGGGCTTGTGTCCTCCATCCAGTCATCTCAGCCCCTGAGAGCCTATGTGAGCTTTGTGTTTGTTTAGAGATGAGCAAGGTTTGGTATCTTGGAAAGATGTGGTTCTCCTTCTGCCATCAGAAAAGAGAAGTATGGAAATGGCTAGATGCCAGTGTCTCACAGCAGGGATTTAGGGAGCCATTAGCTTTTGCTCTGACTGGCTGGTTATTTTTCCAAAGGCATCTGTAAGACCCAGGTGACACTTCAAGCACAAGGGAATATTTGGCACTAGCTGTTCACTCTGAGCATGTTTTGCATACTTCCTTTCACATGCTGTTTTGTTTTAATGAGATTTTGTTTTAGCAAAGGCAATAACCAGCAGACATGCTTGAGCTAAGGCTCTATATCCAGAGCTGTTTGACCATGTTATCACTGTTACCACTGTTTCCCTAGACTAAGGACTAAGGCTAATGGTAAGGTATCTACATTTAAATACTGCATCTAACAGTTCCAGTTCCTGCCTGCTAGCTAGGGATCTTCTTCAGGCCTCGTTCCTCTATTATTTGCCTAATGCCCCTTGTCCTATGCAAATGGGCATAGCATAAGCTTTTCAATTTCCATCTATTCCTGTTTGCTGAAGGAGGAGGAAATTCTGGTCTGGGACATGAATTTACATGTCTGTTCCATTACAAGGTATGTTCTGTCCATATAACTGCTGGAATATTTTGTCTGACTTAACCTGCACTTTTGACAGACACAATTTTTGAATTTCCTTTTCCTCTGTAGACAGCATAAGGAATCTCTAGCTTTCTTTTTTTTTTATTTTTTTTATTTTTTTGTTGCTGTTGCTTTAAGCTTTGCCTGTGCTTAAAAGACTTCATTCCCTTTTCTAAACATTTCAGGAAGAATACAGAATGCACTTCTGCTTTATGGATAGAAAGCTAAGCACAGGCAAAACAGAGCAGCAGAAGAGTACAAATTCCATAAATCCTGTAAATATCTATCATTACAAAAATCTTATTAGCTAATACTGAGAGTTGTACCTATCCTTTTATCTTCCAGTAGAAGCTGTAAAAACTGCTACTTGTTTGGACTCCTTTCTAAAGGAAGCCTCCCCAAGCTGTGGCAAACATAGTCTAAGTCTAGCTGGCATTATGGAGTGTTCTTTTCTGAATCAGACTGAAATTATATTTTTGGAATTGCTCTTCTGACTGCTCTGTTCAGAAAAGTAGTAAAACAACCCTAAATTGTACATGCTTGGTGGATTGAATGCTTGAAGTTGGAGATAGTATCTGTGCATTTTGTAGGCCAGGAAAATGTTAGTGAGGTCCCTTTTGCAAAACGTAATCCTTTCTTTAAGGTCAATTGCAGTTAATAGTGGCTTTCCTTAAAAAAGATAAACTGATTTCGCATTTAAGTTTTTTTCTCTCTTTTCATCATCCCAGTGAGGGATGATGATCTACTTGCAACAATTTCCTGAAAAAGAAACTTCTTCTGTTTCAGCTTTTAAGGCAGAAAAATAATTTTTGAGTCAGGATGAATAGGATGGTTGGGCTCTCTTAACAGTAGCATAACAGTGTGTTTATTACAAGATTCTTGCCTTCCCAGTGCCCTCAAACTCTTCTCTAACTGCATGGATTACCTGTTCTTCCTAGGGGTGTCAGCTTGATGACATCCATGTGGGATCTATTTTCGAAGCAGTGATTATTTTAATACCTCTTCTACAACCTTCGGCTGCTTATTTTTTGTAAATATTTGTCGTAGCTTTGGTTCTTACACTCCTTTAGCAAGCAGAAAGTTTCATTTTTTTATTATTTTTTTGTGACTTGCTTTTTTCCTCTAATAGCAAGAGTCCCTCTAAACTTTGCATCCAGCTTAAAATAAAGATACCAGCTTGCAAACTAGCTGTCTAAAGCTTCACATGTTGCTCTCAAGGCCTCTGTTCTGTTCTCTTCCTTACCTATGTGTTGAATCTCCTGCTAACATGATCCATCTTTTCAGCAAATTCAGCATTTGTGACTTGGCTTTTTTCTTCCCAGGCTGGTGAACTTCCACATGGGATCCCATGCCTTCTGAACAGTCTTTTCCTGCCCTTGCCAAGTCACTTGAATGATGCAGACCAATCTCACTGAACAAAAACCTTGGAATAGATCGCTTTCTTGGCCACTGAAACATGTAACAGCAGCGTGAAAGTTACATGATGCAAATAAGTTTTCTTAATATGTTTTAATGTTCTTAAACAAAAAAAATAAGCATATTAGCAGTAGATGAAGCAACAACTTCAGAATGAATAAAAGTCACTGCAGGTTTTCTCTGTCAAAAGTAAAACATAAAATTTACCTGGCTATGTAAATATACAAAGCAAAAACACCACAGGCGAATGTGTACAAGACACATGTTTATCCAGTATCATTGTTTTCCTGCAGAAAGCAGAAACACAGAATGAGAAGTCCTGGGCAGCTGTTTATTTTGTCAGGTCTTTGGATCTGTGGAACATTAAATGAGCAGTGTTTGTACAAAGGTAGGTGATCCACTCATTAAATATTTCAGATAGGACATTTATGATTTACTTCTTAGCTTATATTCCTAACCTTACCTGAGATCTCAATAACCACATCTCATTTCAATATCTCTTAGATATTGATGTACACATCAGCTCTTTCACCAGCTGTTATTTCAGAGGTGACTCTTTTGTTTGTCAGAACCAAAATCATTGCCATCCTCACTTAGAAACGAAACCTTCTCATCTCTGTATGTGGTGTCCTCATTTTATCACTGCCATCACTCCTATCAGCACAACCCTCTTCAAGGTAAGCATCAGGATGAAGACTTAGTCCAGTCATGCAGAATAAATTTGTGCCTGATGCTATTTTATGCTTTTTGTGCCATGCAGATCCAATTTTTCATTGTCAGACTTGACAAGCTTTTGCAGTTTCTTTTCTGAATAAAGATGTGTCAGTGACACTTAAGATTTTTTAACATCTTTGGTATATTCCTAAGTTCCTCTGGACCTCGTGAGAGCCATGCAGTGTTTCCTACTGGAAAATTGGCTCCATACTGGTTTCCTCCAGCTACACGTGTGTGCTTGACTGATACTGTGGTGTGACTAGGGCTTCCATGACAAATCTTCCAGACAAGGTAGGGATCTTATCTGTGAACTTTTCTCCACTCTTGACTTGTAGGTCTGGTAGCAAAAGAGGTGAAGAGGAAGGATGTGAAGTCTGGTATTCCTGGGGGACAGGGCAGTCTAGGAGCAGGAAGACTTGGAACTATGGCAGTTAGGAGCTCTGACAATTGGAAGTGTTTATTAACAGTAATGCCTGCAGAATCAGTGCTGCCTGGAGAAGCAGACAGCAGGCTGTGGCACACCTGGAAGTGTGTCACCTCATGTTTAGGGAGATGTTTGATGGTAATGTTGTCAGATTGTAGTGGCAACCTGAAACAAAACTAAGGGGACCTCTGATGTTGCATATGCTCTGGGCTGCAGTGGCTGAGGCAGAGGCTGGGCCATAAGAGACACGAAAGCTTAAAACCATGGAAAAAATTACTGGCAAAACCCCAGGCAGTCACTGGATTAGGTAAACATTTGAGGATTGTGCTTTGAACCCAATTCTGCCTCATTTTGATTCCAGGTGCTTATGTCCTTATGTGGGTTGTCTTTGGAGAGCTTGGGTTTCAAGGGTGGATATGTCAGAAAAGAAATTAAGTGTTAAAGCCAAATGAGAAAGCTGACTCTTCCAGGTGGGGTAATGTTGCACAGCCCTGTGTGGCTTTCCTTCCCTCCTCTCCCTTGTTTTCCACATTTCTTATTTCACTTTTTTATTCCCCACAGCTATAGCTGACAGAGATGAGTACTGAAGATGAAACAACTTTTCCCCATTTTTTCCACAGCCATGGAAATGGTTTCCTTGAGTTTATTAACAGCACATGCATGTATGTTTGGCATCCTCTCCAAAATAGAAAATGACCAGGAAGTACTCATTTTGGCAGCATATTTGGGGGTAGAAACATTACTGTTTTCAAAGCATTTCACTGGAGTAATTAATTAAGTGCTAGAATGGAGAACTTAGACCAAAAAAAAACCTAAGGAAAATTACGTTTCTCTACATTTCTCTTTCCTGACCTGTATAAAAAGCATTTGTGCTTAAATCACATTGAAACTTTTAAAGAAACCTCTCCCCAGTGAAATATGCAGAAAAGATAAATGTTCTGCAATATGATTGATGTTCATTGTAACTTAGTAGGATTTGGCTGTGTTTCCTCTTCTTTGCAAATATTTAGTGGAAGTGTTTATGAGTTCAGGGCATAAGCAAGGATAGTGCAGATAGGGAGTTTTGTTTTATGCCAAGAGCATAAGCCAGGAAACTTTCTCCAAATGGGTTGGCTTATCCCCTCTGAGAACAAAGGCAAATCTATCCCATTCCTTTTCGGCTGCAATGACTAGCACCATGACTTACTCAAAAGCATTGTTTGGATATATAGTCAAATTATACAAAATTACCAAGGCAGTATTTTAATATCTAGCAGAACCCAAAAGAATTGGGTGAACAACATATCAAAGCTGATCTGTGAGATTATCCTGTCTCTAGAACTAACTGCTGTTTAGCAATTACAGACTGAGGAGAGATGGTCTGGCTTCATTTAGTGTGTAAATGGACTATAACTATCCAAATAAGGGAAAAGTCACAGCACATTGTATATCCGAGAGGGGAACAACTGCTGTGGCTCTCCTGGATCTGTGAGCCTGTGCTGGCTGTACCAGCTCTGTGTGAGATCCCTTCACTGGGGAGACCAGCTTCCTCTTGCCCCTGCTGCTGATTGTGCAGCTGTGGGAATACACAGCAGTGATGCTCCTTGGAGCAGTGCTAAGAGAAACAGCACTAAAACACACATCTGCTTTACTGGGGTCTGGGAAGAAGCCCCTTTAATAAGATTGATCTCTGCTGTTCTCTGTAGTGACTGTTGACCACATAAATGTTCATGATCTAACATCCATATGCAAAGACTAAGTATTTGGCTTAAAATATCACATGTTCCACTTCACTTCCAAATCTGCGCTTTCTCAGTGGCAGAAAAGATGAATCTCTAGGTACTATCTCCAGTCTGCTCTCAGCCTCCCTTCCCTCACATGCTGCTGTGGATATGCAAGATATGTCAGAGTATATTACTTAAATAATTGTCTGCCTCCTCTGCTCATGGTCAGGAAACACTGCGGTTGTTGGGAGTGATGCTGGTTCTTGAACAAACTGGGACCAGGAGCTGCTACTCAATTACTTTCTTCCATTATCCTTCTTTATTCTACTCCAACAAATTTTTTGTTACTACTTCCATGTCCTAGTGGCTGACCTCTGTCAACAGCTGCTTTTCTCATGTGAGACAGTGTGTTCTTTCACTCTGGTTTTACTGATTACTCAACCGTTTACATAGCTTATTGTCTTGGTTTTGAAAGACAGGTGCCCGCCAAGGAAGGCAGGAGCTTCTCTTGGAATAGAAAATGTAAATCCCCTCCCTCCAAATTATTAAAAGGGGCTCTCAGGCAAAGATATGAGGATAGGAATAACAGTTCTTTAATATGTATAAACAAAATAAAATAAAACAAAACCCAACAAACTACAACCTAATAGGAAATTAGAACAAGATGCAGTATTAAACAAAAAACCCAAAACCTGACAGTTAGAATACAACCTGACACCCTGTCAGTCAGGGTGTTGGTAGCAGTCCAGTTTGAATGGTGGCTCCAGTAGTGCTCCTGGAGTGACAGATGGTTCTGCTGAAGCAGAGATCCTGTAGATGGGTGGAGTTTTCCTCCAATGGTCCAGTGGTGATGTAGAAGTGTCTGTTCCTTCCTCTGGGAATCCAGTGGGAGAGAAGGCTGCTCCTCTGGGAATCCAGGAGAAGGCAGATGTCTGTTATATCCAAACTCTCAGATTATATCCAGGTGGGAATGCTTGGCTCCTCCCCCTGGGTGGAGCATCTCGCAATGGGTTGATATCATTCTGTGAGTCCTGTGGTGGGTTCTCAATTGCCCATTAAACAGGAAATGGCTCTTGGAGGGAGTTATCTATGACTCACGGGGCAAGGTGTTGATGGCCCATTAACAGGAGATAGTCCGGGGGAGGAGGCAAGGAAAACACTGCCCCTCCTGGTTTTAACAGTTCATGAAGATGGAGATAGAATACAGACCTTCTGGCATATTTTTACATTGTAACCTAGGACACTTATTTCATGAGTCACTTTGCCTACCTACCTGAACCAGCATGCACCTTTGTTCAGCAGCAATTACCAACCTTTTACTTATGTTTTTTTTCTCCCTAGGACTCCTCCTAATGCCAGCATAATTCATTAGTTTCTAATTTTGCAAAGCAGGAATTGTGGCATAGCTTCAGGAGCTGGAAATACAGTACCCTTTCCTTGAAGTATGCATATGGATTTGGAGGGGAACTAAGACTGAAGTTGCCAACAAAACCCTTGTAATTCCTTTCCATGAATACTTAATCAGACAGATTCTACTGTCATGTATATTTGTTCATTTCAAAATTGTCCAGGTAGACTCTGGATGGCAGTTTGTAGTTTTGATGGAACAGGATAGCGCTCAGGACAAGAAAAGCCTACATTCGTCAAATCTTCTCACCGCTGCCCTAGCACAATGGTAGGAGGACCCAGACATAAAATCAATCGTGCTTTTATACATGTCTCCACACTTTTGTCTGGCCAACCTAATTATGACTTATTTTTTCAGATGGCTGTCTTTTAGTGGTACCATGAGAACAGAAAGTTAAATTGCTGAAAGTTCCTGCGGGTAGGTCACAGGCAATTTTATAAATGTCCATAAAAAAGATTGGATTTGGTAATAACCTTGGGACAATGTTAATTTGAAATGAAATGATTAATGGGTGAGATTTGCACGTTTTGAACTGAAGATACCTAATATTACTATTATTATTTGCAAGTGGAATGAATACTATGCAGGTCTGGGACATAGAAATAGCTATGCAGGATTAATAAGAAGAACAGCATATCTTGCAGCTCTGAAATGAGGCTCAATAAAATCCCAATTGACCTTTCTGTCCATCATGAAGGAAATCAAAGATGTTTATTTGCTTCTATCCTTCCTCAAGGCGTTTTTTATTTTACAATACTAGATGAAAAAGTCCAAAATTCTGCTTCACTGCCACTGTGATCCCAGCAGGGAAATGTACACTCTGTGAAAAGATGATAAAGCCAGTTTTGACTATTTGATTAATCCCTCTACTCTATCCTCCTGCATAAACAGAAGTATGGTTTTAGGTCCAGACAGCACAACTATATTTGTAAATGAAATCAGTTCATTAAATTTTTCCACACATAGGTCATGATTGTTGCAAATTGGAGCTGACTGAAGGCTGCCTATATCAGACCAGGTAATTGTGCACCCCAAAATTGGGGCCCTGAACTATCTAGTCTGAGTATGTGTATGAGTGATCATGGGTCTGAGCTGGGGGCTCCTGAAAGTCTGTCTTGTTTCCCAGATGTTGGAAGATGAGCTATTTATCTGATCTTTTCAGTCTTGTAAAGCCACCCATAGCACTCCAGAATATATTATTTTTCTGGCATGTTATATTATATTGGAAATGTTCATTATTAAGGATAAAAACAGCTGGGGCTTTATTAAATATAAAAATTGTAAAAAATTGTGTCCTTTTTTTGATCCCCTGCCCTGCCACTCAGATTGCATACAGCTTTTTAATCTCATCTAGATATATTAGTTATTGCCATAATTTTAGTATTTTTCTTGGTACTATTATTTTTCAAAGATTGCAGCCTCATGAAATGCTTTCTAAAAAAACAACTGAAAAAAGGTCATCCAAAATGTCCTTGTACATTCAGTTACATGGCTTTTTATGTCTTTTCTATTAATATGTACTTTTCATCCTGAAAAACCATCGTATAAATCAGTGCTTCATCCAGCTGAAATAAGCCTGTGCCTTGGGACATAGTTTCCAAGTAGTCCTTCTCTTTACATTCTAGTCTTGATTTAATCCAGGTTTACCTCAGCTTTATTGTAGCTAATTGCGCAACAGGCTTAAGTTAAAGTGGACAAAGGCACACTTAAGCAAGACCATTGCAAAGTATCACATTAGCAAGCCAGAGTGGATGCATAGTCTGCGTGCCGAAGTCTTCTTTGGTAATGTTCATCTTTGAGATATCTTTCCCTTTTACTTTGTCTCTCTTCCTACTGCCATGTTTGCTTTATTTCCGCTGCCCCATGTCTGTGGTGGAATTAATATGACTAGGTCTTCAAACATCAAAGGAATCTACAACATAGTAAAAATTTCAGATCTTTTAATGGCAACAAAACTTGTCAGAGGACAGTTCTCCTCCACATCAAGGGTGTGCAGGACAGCATCTTTATCCCTTAGCATTAGCTGAAGTGGGCAAGGGGTCTTGGGCATTGGGACTCCTCCAGCATTGATCAGAGGACAAAGTCCAGCGGGAGATGGGGCTTCTAGCTGTGTTGTCATTCACTTTTCTCACACCTCAGAGGTGTTTCCTACACTGTGGCACAGTGGCAATCCAGTGAGCCCAGAGCATGTTGGCTGCTCCCCCATCTTTACCTGCTTCAGCCAGTCCATTTTCCTGGATGGACAGAGGCCCTTCCCACTGGGAAGGAAATGTGATGTCATCTGCTGTTTACTGAAGGGAGCTGTTGCTCCTACTGGGCCATCCTATCTGTAAACAGAAACATGAGACATAACATCGATTGCACAGAAAATGAAGTCTGAATTTCATAAACAATGGAAAAGCAAAAATGAAGCAGAGAGCGGATGGCTCAGAGAAAATGTTCATGTTCTCACTTGGCAGAAGTAATAGCAGCATTTGAATTGGAACCTGCACCACTCTTTGCTGCCAGAGATTTCACTTGCAAGAGTTAAATTTCATAGCAGTATGGTAAGACATGAGTGTCATCATCACCATGTCTAGAGAAAATTAGGCTTTAGTTATGGAGACACCAGAGGGCCCTGGTGGCCTGTGCAGGGGATTTGCTGGATGGGACACTCTTCTGTGCCCTATTGCTTTAGGTACAGCATTAAGTTCTTGTTTTCTTCCTGGTGGGAAATCCAATACTTGTAAAGAGAGTCCATAGGTTCAGTCAGCATTTTTTTGAGAACAAAAATTTTGCTGGGAATGCTGGGATTTTCTTAGGGAAAAAAAAACAAGTTGTTTTTTACTTAACTGTACATTTCTATCAATTTTGCTTTTGGAAAGAAAAAGAATTTAAAAAAACCCTCCAAAGCTGGTGAAAAACTGGCACCTTATTTGTTTTGGCATTTGTTTGGACAATGCCAAACAAAATTTGCAAAAGTAACAATAACAAAAAATGAGTCCTTTTCTTTCTGAACTCCCTCCCCATTCACAGTAGATGCTGAATCATCATGTCTTCAACATTTTTTTTTTTTTGAAGAAGAATTTTCCATTTATTTTGATGATGCTGTGAAGCAGGCAGTCCCAGGGCTGACAGGGCAGCCTGCTAACCCAGCTCCAGTGCAGGGATGTGTGCTATGCAGCTCCCTGCTCCTTTGAGTTAAAAAGGTTGTGAAAACAACTATCAGAAAATTAGCCTAGCTTCCTGCTAGGGTTGGATTTTTGAAGTAGTCACACAGGATCTGCAATTTATTACCAGTCTTCTGTGTTCTTTTGGATATTTCCCAGAAATTATATGTTAAAACTAAGCCAAAAATGTACATGAGTAATTTAACAGTCACTTGGAAATTGCCAAGTATCTTAACTGAACAGCACAGCAGTCTGGAGTTAGAGGCCAGTACCTTACCCTAGAAGGAAGAGGGAGAAAGAAATTGGTAATGGATGGTCAGAAAACAGCCAGCCAGCTGGCAAGTTTCTGATTAACCCCTGTTACATAATGCACGGAGGATGCAACAATCAATTTTCTTTTCTTTTTTTTTTCTTCTTTTTTCCCCTCTGATTCATATGGAAGAGCTTATTATACAATATTATTGTGAGCAATTATTAATGTGAGCATTCTGCTTATTCATGTGTATTTGAATTATATTACATTGTTGACATAGTGGTATGTTCTGGCCATGCTTTCTGTAGGCTGATTAATGCAGCGAAATTATTAGGTAGATATTAGTTACATTAAATAGCAAACATTTTTCTCAGAATCCAATTGTGTATGTATGGTGCTTAATGCATGTTGGGTCACAATTTTCAGCAGTCCTCACTACACTACATTAGTGTCCACAAAAACAGCTCCTGCTTGGAAAATTTGCCCACTTAGCCGTACTGAGGAGATGGATCTCTGATGATTTTAGGCATGGCTTTTTGAAGGTCAGAGGACTGTCACTTGCAGAAGCAACAATTATGAAGTCTCTCCTTTGTTAGCAAAATTAAAACTGTTTTTCTTTAGGTTACTGTGTTCAGCCTCCTTACAACAGCTGGTTTTGAGTTTGAAATTGACCTCTCAGAAGACTCACTCTGCAAACAGAAGAGCTATAAGGAGGGGCAGTGGCTTTATTGGTTTTCATTCCTCTTTTAATACTTCATTGCTATCATAAATGTTATTTTTCCTTTCTGTAGACTTAGAAACTCAGTGCAGCTGGGCTAGGTTGGCAAAGAGAGCTGCATTCAGAGACCTTGAGAATAGGAACAGGGCAGGTCTGTAAAATGTTGTCTTGAAACGGATAGTGAGCATTGAGATGCTCCAGTAATCAGTGAAAAGTTTGTTGACAGATTTAAAAGCAATTTGACTGAACTTTGAAAGGCATGATGGCCAGTGCATAACAGCCTTTTAGTTATTTGAACATTACCCACCACTTTGAACAAAGCTGGAGAATCTGGACCATCCTGTTTGTTCGGATAATGAAATCCTTCTGCTCCCCCTTTCCCTTAGCACCACCAGTGCTTGGAAGAAAATCCACCAGCAGAATGCCCAGATGGAAACAAGCCTGCAGACCTCAGTATTTACTCTGGTTTTTTAAGTTCTCAGATCCCCCTCCTGCATTTTCAAAGCACTTTTCTGGCTTTTCCTTACATCAGAGACATGGCAAACCAAACAGCTTGGTGTTCCATTTAAAACATGATTCAAATGAATCTTCTTTTAAAAATGAAGGCAACTTCTATGGCTTTCCTTGCTGGGTGAAGATGTGTGGAAAATCACTGATGTGTGTTACCAGCTGCTCCTCAGCAAGGGTTTCAGATGGAAAAGGCAGCAACTTTCTACTTCATGTCCATGCCAATGGCCAGACCATGGTAATGCTTTTTGCATGGAAAGGGCCAAGCAGCTGAGCCCGACATCTGCTCAAGCTAAGAGCTGGGTTCAGGCATGGGAATATGACTGAGAAGCATGAAGAAAGAGCTTCAGGTATACCAGTCTAAACAGCTAACACAAACCCTAGCTGACTGAAAAGTCAGGTTTATCAGATTTTGCAGGTCAACTTGCCTTCCTGCAGAACAGCTGGCACTGAACTGAAAAAGATCACACATTACCAGCCCTGGCTTAAATGTATAAACTCAAAAAGTTTGTCCCAGAGCGCACTATATGCATGTTTGCACTAGTTGCCCTTGTTAAAGCTGAATCTTTCAAGTCTTATCATATAGTCATAGAATCATAGAATCACAGATAGTTTGGATTGAAAAGGATGATTAAAGGACAGCTAGTCTGATCCACCTGCAATGCGTAGGGACCTCTTTAACTAGATCATGTTGTGCAGAGCCCCTTCCAACCTGACCTTGAATTTGTCCAGAGATGGGACATCTACCACCTCTCTGGCTAACCTGCTCCAGTGTTTCATAACTTGCACTGTAAGAACTTCTTCCTTATATCTAGCTAGCCTTAATCAACCTTTATTAATTTGAAACCATTACCCCTTTTCCTATCACTACAATATCTAATAAAATGGTTGTCCCCCTCTTTCTTAAAAGTTCCTGCTAAGTACTGAAAAGACTACATAAGGTCTCCCTGGAACTTTCTCTTCCACTGGCTTAACAACCCCAACTTTCTCAGCTTTTCCTCACAAAAAAAATGTCATAGAAATATTTTGCATTACCTTTCACTGATCAATTCAAACAGAGAACTTCACACAGGACAGCTCCTGTGCATCTTTGCAGGCATTTTCAGCAGAGGGTCTTCACTACCAAATAAAATGGATTGTTCTTTTAAAGGGAAAAAAATTCCCCAAAATAACATCATTACAAAAGAAAGTTTTCAATTAAACTTTTAATTTCCTTTCTGTGTAGCCATAGGCCAAAATGAGCCGATGTATACATATGTGCTGCGCTTAAAGACAAGACAGAAAAAGCCTTGAAGGTTTTGAAACAGTCATAACCCTGCAGGAAA
>VXBU01002827.1:0-36848 GCA_013400315.1 Bombycilla garrulus | reverse complement strand
GGAAAAAAAAAAAAAAAAGACCAAAAAAACCCCAAACCCCCCGCCCCAAAAAAAAAAGGAAAAATCCCAGGAGTAAAAAATTCATAGAACTTCAGTATCAGATGCAAAGTTTTCTAAGAATTTTTTCCTGAAAATGTTTGGACAATATTTGTAGTTTCTAGACAAGCAGATATAAAATATAATTTTCCCACTTTTAAGGAAAGTTTATTAAGTTTTTAAATTGCAAGTGGGAAGAGCAATGCAGAGAAAACCATTTAAAATGTAAACTTTAGATAAACACCTAAACAAAGCATTTCTATGAAGTCAAAGTAATTTATTTACAGGATGTTGAGATTAAACATACCCTATTTAAGACAGAGTTTTTTGAGCCATAACAATTAAATTAATCCTATCTATAGTCTCCTGAGTGTATGTATTTGCAGTGTATGATAATGCAATTTTACCCTTCTATCAAAATTCCCCTTCTTCTCCTTCTGTTTTATAGAAAGAAAATGAAAATTCACTTTACAGTTTGAAAAGTAGTGCAGAGAGAGGACAGGCAATAAGTCCCAGATCCCAGGGAGCTGGTAGAAGCCAGAATAATCTCCCTGCTAGACCTTTGACTGTATGTGCCACTGAAGAAGTTTGGCTCTTCACCAGGTTGGTTCTGATTTCCTTGGAACCTTTGGGGACACAGTTACTATGGATGATATGCTCTGCATGGTCAGGGTTGCAAGCTCACCCTGCATTTCTGCCTCGCTTCACAGGAGAAATAATAACTGATGCAGATGTCTCCTGGTCCCCTTCCCTCCAGCTTCAAGGTTTAGAGGCTAGTAAAACACAAGGGAAAAATTTGTAATTGATTCTGCCCTTTCCTGTTGCTCATAGTGGACCAAAGCCTGTACACTTGCTGCAGTGAGATCCCCTGTGGAAACCTGTGGGATATTCACATAAGGGCTTCAGCAAACTTTTGCCTTCAAACTAAAGAATATAAATTCCACGTGGCAGTTCAGGAAAGGAAGTTGAGGGTGAAATTCAGGTGTCTGTAAGCACAGATTGTGGTTAATGAGAAGTCTCACTCCCAATGCACAGTTATGAATATGGTACCATAAACGTGATTCTAGGTGGTGCATACATTGTCATAAAGTGCCCCTGCACTGTCCAGTCAATACTAGCTCATTAATTATCCCAGAAAACCCTAAAATTCCTGCTTGACTTGGTCCATGTCTTTGAATAAAATCTTTAAAGACAACATACAGCTTTTAAACATGTGTGGGGATCTCATACAAGCAAAAGGTTGTATGTGTGTGGTTTGGTATCCTGTGGCCTGAGTTTGCCTGTATATGTTAAAACCAGAAAAACTTCAAAATGCCCATGTTTATAAGTTATATCTATGTATAAATTTGTGTCAATAATTATATTTTTAAAAAAGTATGCTCTATGTTTGAACTAAATGTGACTGCCATGCACCAAAAAAAAAGTTTTTTAGTTTTTTTTTAAGTGGACATTTAACACAGGCATCATTCACTGGGCATGAGATGTGGGTTAGCCCAGTGGAAACTATCTTCATGTGTTAGAACCCAGGGGGTTCCTATGGCATCTCAGAATGATCCAAACCCTGGTCAGGAGGCTTTTCAGTCTTACCAGAGGTGTTNTGGGCACAGTGTGGCTCGATCTCCCTTGCAGGGCAAGACAGTGTGCAGGGCAGAGTGTGCAGAACAGTGTGCCTCGATCTCCCTTGCAGGGCAGAGAGTGTGCAGGGCACAGTGTGTCTCTGGAAGTTTTGCTGCGTTGACCTCGGCAGGGCAGAGAAATCTACTTTTGATAAGGAACTAATAAACTGCCTTGAGAACATGAACTAACGACTCCAGAGTGCTTCTTTGTCTCAGACGGTTGGGAGAAAAGGACTTTTGTACACTGTGGGAGAACCCAGGACAGGGAAGTCTCCCGCATTCATGAAGATGTGTGTTCATGTTCTGAGTAAAACTCCTTATAGGATCTCAAGAGGTAGCGTATTATTTGTAGTCCCCAGACAAAACTCTATCTGAGATAAGTAGAAAAGTTCCAGTAGAAAAGAAATTAGATTAGAAACCTCTCTTATTGGAATACAGGGGGCTCCTGTGGCATTTCTGAATGACCTGGGCCCTGGCCAGAAGGCTTTTAGCCCTGGCAGGAGGGTCAGAGACCTTTGTTTGCCACCAGGAATGCCTATGGCTTTGATTTTAATCCATGGGACAAACTACCAACTTATAAGAAGAACTACAAGTCACCAGAGTTTAAATAATAAAATAGCAGTAATTATAGAGCAAAAGAAGAAAGTTTTAAGCTTTGTACAGGGAGGTTCGAAATTCTGTACAGGGGGGTCTGGGAGTCAAGATGGAGAATTTTTACACGTGGCATGTGATTTCTTCTTCTTCTTCTTGCCATCCATCTTTAAGCCAGGGTGGCATTTTTGGATTGGTTTGTCAGAGAACTGGACAATGTAATGTAAGGGTCATGGATTGGAAATTAATACTAAACATTAAATACGTAGTTGATAGTATAAAAAGACAGCCCGGGCTCGGGGGCGGGCAGTGTGCCTCAAACTGCCTTGCTGGGCAAGCTTGCTGCAAGGCAGAAAGAAACTGTATTAGATAAGATAATAAAGGAATCCTTGAGAACGAGAGCCAAAGACTCCAGACTGCTTCTTCAGCAAGGCAGAAGGGAAAACAGGACTTTTTGCACACTGTGGGATCACCCAGGACAGGGCAGACTTCCACATCTCTGAGTTGCGGGTTTTTTTTTATACTTTTCTCTGTTGTTAAGAAAGACTGGGTATAAAAATCAGGCAAGTATAAGGAACAGGGATCTTATGGAAAATGTGGTGCTCTCATCCAAGGGATTGGGATGACTGCTGAGCTTTGACCAAAGCATGGGGTGAGTTCTGAGTTATGGGTCTGTGTCCAGGCCTTTCAGGCTGACTTGATGCTGCATTTTGCCATCTCTGTGCCTCACAAGCACTGTGAAAGATGCTCCTGCCAGGGTGCCTGGCTAGGCAAAGAGAGAAAGGGGGAAGAAACAGAAAGTTTTTTTTTGGAATCCCATCTACCAGACCTGCTTCTGACCAAAGGAGGGTTTACCTCATCTCCCCTCTTCTGTACTTTGGGGAGCAGAAGTGGCTGTGGTATCTGCAAAAATGTACGCTGTTCAAGAATTTTTCCAGACTTCAGAGCACAGTCCAGCTTTTAGGTCAGATTCAAAGATGAGAAGATTGTGCCACAAATATTTACTTAAGGATGTTTGGCAGAAAGGAAAATACAGAAGGAAGAGAAAAAGTTTGTTCAAGAATGGCCTCCTGGCAGTAGAAGTCAGCAAGTGAGAGGTGAGTTGACACATGGAGTTGGGCACAAGGGGCTTTAAAGCTGAAATAGAATACTTACCCTGGATTTGACAGGTAAGTACTAGTTCACAGCTTTACGAAAATAAGCAGCCTCCCAGGATCTTCACAGCACTGTCACGAGTGCTGAAAGTGGGACATATCTTTGTTTGGCAGCACTGGACAGAAAGATACTGCTGTCCTCAAAGTGAGGACAGGAAAATGGAGTAGTTCAGTCATGCTATGGGTGCCTGGGTGGCACAGGTAGTTTCTTAGACAGACTGGTGCAGCCAGCTGTAAGATTTTGCGGATCTCTGAAAACATGGGCTAAGCCATGTCTCCAGGCTGAAGGTGCTCTCAGTTACATGAGATACTGAACAGTAGTGGAGCTGCTTTGCTTGGTGACCCTAGACACGTCAGGGAAAGAGAGGACTTGAGAAGATAAATAAATGCTCAAATGCCCAGATTAAGCTTTAGATAACTTGTTTATCACAGCAGGTATCACAAAGAGACTGGCTAGGAGTTGTGTTTTAAGGGACTTGGCAAGGCTCCTAAACCAGGTTTGAACAAAAGGACAGAGATACAAACTGCCATAAGGCTATTCTCAAGCCTCAAATAACTAATTTTTGATGTTTTCTATTCCTTTCCACTTCCTTGGGTTTTTTTGAGACTTCAAACAGAATTGTCAAAGGATGTTTTTTTTATCAAAGCATTTTTTTGAGAGATAAAATCAGAAAAAATTACCAAAATTAACTTTGTTAATGTTCTTGGCATGCTATTCCAGGTTGGCTTCTGGACCAGAAAATGATATTGATCTTGACACTTTTATACCTTCCTTCCAAACACATGGACTTCTTGTACTTTGCTCAACCTTACTTTGTCTCCTTTAGTTATATTTCCTGTTATACCATTAAAAAAATCCACAGAAATATTTCAAACACCAGAGCAACAGGCTTATGGAGAAATTTACCAGGAAAAAAATGCATTTGATTAGATGTGATTAAAGAGGAGGTATGATGAGGATTGTTTTCTAGTCATGCTGTACCCTCAGAATGAAAGGGAAATATCTGTATTGCAAACCCAGTATGTAATTAGAAGCAATGGGGTTCTGCTAAGGCTCAGGCTCTTGGTTCCACTGGTTCAAAAATTGTTTACTTGTGGTTTGTGGAGAATTGGCAGAATATGCCTGTGACTCCTTTCTTTCCATGCTTTCTATTTCTTGCGTGGGGAAAGCAGCTGGAAATCTCTCTATATGTTAATAATAAACTGCAACTACAGAGGAGTACCAGCTAGATCAGCAGTCACTGCTAGTTATACTCATCAGCGCTTCCTATGTTCCTAATGTTGGGCAATTTCATCAGGAAGAAGATACAGAGGAGTGAGAGAGTATGTTGGAATGAGCAGAGAGAAAAAGGAGCATGATCAACAAAGTGGACATGATTATGAACTAGAGAAAAGTAGTGAGTGCAGAAAAGGGAGCACAAGAGGGCCTGGGGACTGAAACATTGGAAATTGTTGGAGACGCTGAGGTGCTCTCCTGAGCAGAGTTATTGTCAGGCCAAAACTCATGGCTTTTTCTGTGTTATTTCCAGCCTATCCTGTATAAGAAGGAGGTCTGCAACAACTCAAATCTTTCAACAGTGCAGCTATGCAATTTGATAAATAGTAGTAAAGTGGATGAGGGTGCTTTTTGCACACTTTAGACTTGCAACAAAGTATTTTTGATGGTCAAACGAGACAGTCATATCTACAATGTCAATACAGCAGGGCAGGAAAACAACTTTACCCTTTTCTCTGTAAAGCAAGGATAGAAAAGACAGAAATTTAGCAGTAATAGGACAGAGGCCTTGAGCACACACCCCAGAGAGAAAAAGAGTCTCAAATTTTCAGGCAAATTTTGTGTAATATGGGATAATTTAAAATGCCTTTGGGAATCAGAGGGCAGGTTTTACTATGTTGTAGACTTTGCAATATTCAGAATATTAATATGTAGAAGAGTATATTGAAACAGGTATGATTTTACCTTTGAGATTTTAAATGGTACCAAATTGAAAATACAGATAGCCAGAGTAGAAATTAGTGGAAGACCAAAACTGTCAGGCAGAGTGGTGGAGATGCAGAGATAATGCAAGTTTAGTGAAGAACAGAAAAATAAAAGAAAGTAAATGAGATGTTGCTTGCAGCCTGTTAATTAAACATGGTGAGAAATACATCTGAAATTACTCATTGGAAAATTATGGAATTTCCAAATTTTCAGAATTTTCCCTGAAATTATCCCTCGTTTTAAATATATTGACCTCACCTCCATGTAATAGCTTTTACATCCCATATTACCTGAGAACTGGACTTGTTAATATAACTTGATTATTTCTTCATTCTAGAACTTGGTTTATTCCTAGTTGTTGGTGAGACACAGGCTGAAAAATGTGGTGTAGTAATATTTTTAATTTTTCTAATCTGAAAGTGCTCATTTCTCTCCCTGTGTACAACTGTGGTATCGACTGTCTTGAAAAAATAGAGCTGTTTTTAATGTGAGGTATGTAACAGATGAGCCATATGGGTTTTGAACTGCAGAGAGGGAGATGTTCAGATCTACAAAAAGCCTCATTTGTCAGATATTATCTATCTCCTTGGACACTGAAAATTCTCCTGAAAGTTCTCTGTAAGCTCATCAGGTTACTGTCTAATCCTGAGGTGCTCAGTAACCATAAGCATCAAGGCTGATAGCCATAAATTTTCCCACTGCCCTAACAGCTGCATCCAGGCATAAGCTCATGAATTTAGTCTCAGTCTTAATTTAGATATACAGAATCCTTCCATCATTCCAGACTATGAATGAGCCCTGCAACTGAACTTGGTCTTTGAATTCTCCTCCAGTCTTACCTTTAAAATTAGCAAATTGTCTTGGCTACAAATAAATTGATGATGATTTGTAGCTGACAGGTCAAGAGAAGTGGTTCTGCCCCTCTGCCCTTGTGAGAGTCCATCTGCAGTGCTGCATCAGCTCTGGGGTCACAGCACAGGAAGGACATGGACCTGCTGGAGTGAGCCCAGAAGAGGCTCACAAAAAATCATCAGAGGGATGGAACATTTCTCCTTTATGAAAAGTCTGAGGGAGTAGGTTTGTTCAGCCCAGAGAAGAGAAGGCTGAGCGAGACTTGATTTCAGCCTTTCAGTACTTAACAGGTGACTTAATAGAAAGATAATGAGAGAACATCTAGCAGGGTCTGTTGTGATAGGAAAAGGGATGATGGTTTTAAACTAATTGACTCAGACTATATATAAGAAAGAAACTTTTCTCGTGGAGATTATCAAATACTGGCACAGGTTTGCCTAGAGGGGTGCTGGATGTGCCCTCCCTGGCAACATTCAAGGCCGGACTGGATAGGGCTCTAAGCAACCTGACCTCGTTGAAGATGCCTCTGCCCTCTGCAGGGGGTATTCAACTAATTTACCTTTAAAGGTCCTCTTCAAACCCAAACTGTTCTGCGACTCTGAATGCTTGCATGTATAGTAGTTGTACCTTTTATTTAATACTACTGTTATTTAATGCTAGCTAAATCACTATACTACAGAAGGATTCCAGCACATATCTAACTAGCTGACAAAGATATTTACAACAAATCCACCTATTAGTTTCACCAGATTCTTCAATTTTACAGCCTGATACCCACCATAGCAGCCTTTTTGCCTTTCTGTGTAAGCCAGGATCCTTTCCATCCTTGAATGGTTAAATTTTAGCACTAGGTAGATATATTCTGCTTGAACTGCCTGTCTTGTATTTCTGACATATTAATTTCATTTTTCTGAAGAGACTCAGAAAAAAGGCACAAGCTAAGTTCTTCCTGACTGGGCTGAAGCAAACCATGCCATCCTCTGTCCTGGATGACCTGTGCTAGATAATTCCCTAAAAGCCACCCATGAACATTGAATCCACTTGTGGGCACCACTGAGTTTGTGGATCTGCAGCGGAGCTCTAACACAGGGTCTCTAGTAGACACAGTGGGAGGTGTGGTGGGTGGTTCTGCTGTCTCCTTCCTTGGGAGAGAGAGACTCAATGAACAAGACAGTACCAATAACATTTGGAGAACTGGAAAGTAATTGTGTGTGAAGGATGCATATGATAAGGAAAGGATGAGACAGTGACTTTATGTCTAAGAAATCTTTCAACTTTTCACACATCAGCAAACACCCCACAGATTTGTTCTTTGTGCAACTGTAAATGTGAGGTCTGAGGAGCTCAGAGACCATTGCAGAGCTTTAAAAGAGCATAGCCACCCCAATGTGCAGATTTTAATTATTGTTACATTAATATTCTTTCTTAATATTGTCAGGAAAGCCAATGTTTTTCTGATGAGAATCTTTTTCTTTACTGAAATCTGTACAGAGCTCCTCCTGACAGAAAGATTAATAAAGGAAGTAAACTATCCAAAGTGCTCTGACAATGTTTATTACGGTTTAATTATCAACAACATAGACTTGTATTTTTAACCTTCAGGGTCTCAGGATATATTGATGCATTAGAAAATGGATGTGAAACTCACTGTAAGTTGCTAGTGTCAATCTGGAAATTACTGAGAGTTATGCAAACATTCCTTTAAGCAGAAGTGTGATTTTCAGTTTATGTTTTGTGTAGAGAAAAGAGGTAGTGGAAGTCTCAGCAAATAAATCAAGCTAAATTCCTTTGCAAAACCCAAATGCAGGCATGCATCTCTTCCTGCTTTATTGGTGAGGTTTCCATTGAGGTTTTCTGATTGTAATTTATTTCATTAATCTGATTTAAAACTCATCAGAAAACAATCAAATATCTCCATAGATTGAACAAGATTACAAAGATGGTGCAATTATTCGTTTGCCTTCTTTCTGTGTAAATATAACAGCTGCTACCACCCCTTCTTTAACATGCCTAATCATTCCTGTCCAAGTTCATCTCCACTGAAAATAAATGCAGGTCTTCTTACATAAAGATAACTCACAGAGACTTCTGGAGACAATTTACATGTACTTTCTACTTTTCTACACACATAAATTCACAGGAACTTATAATTACTTCTTGGAAGGGATCTCTGGAAATCACCCTGTTAAAACTTTTGCTGAAAGTGGAGAGTATTGCTCAATTAGGCCAGGTCAGTCATGGCTTTGTCTACCTGAGTTTTGAAAACCTACAAGGATAGACATTCAAGAATGTCTTTGGGCAATCATTTCCAGCATGTATCATGTTCTTACTGTGAAAGTTTGTGATAAATTCTCAAATTATCTTCATTTTTGTTAGACTAGCTATTACAGGAAACAGGCTAAAGGATCATGTTTTATTATGAAGTAGATGCCCTTATATAAACACAGTCTATTTTGCACTGAAGACAGAGGTTACCAAAGAATGGTTGTTAAGCACTAGAATTCAGAGGACTGAAGATAATTTCAGCAGAATACTGACCTGCTGAGTTGCAGATGAAGTGCAAAATCGTGGGATGAAGGATGAGCTCAGAGCAGATGAGAAAAATCAAATCACAGTATCAGCTAGAGTGTCACAGCAGGGGACCAGAAAAGGTTAATATGACAATGTGACCGTATATTTAATAAATACATTTATTTGGAGGGAGAGAAATGGAGGAAGCAAACACCTGCGTGTAGGAGAGAAGCTCATTTGGGCATGACTGCATTACCCACAGCAAGGGAAATCCTTAGACACATATGGAAGTCCAAGGCAAGTGTGAAACAAACCCATCTTCCCCCAGTCACAGAAGTGTTAAACATTGTCAGAAAAATGTTACTGACATCTTTCCTATTCAATCTCTGGAGTTAAAACTGCTTAATTTCTCAAGTCCAACCATACAAGAGAGTTATAAATATCTTCCAGTTGATCAGTTACACCCACATGCTCTCTTCCCCTTTAATGATAAGTTTTCTGGAGAATTCCTTGCAGAAAATCACTCGAGACTACATAGCCAGGGAAGCTGGATTGGTTAGCAGTCAGGGAGGCTGCTTGCTTGCTCACAGGAGTCAAAGCAGCATACTCTGCAACACTAGTCAGGGTTCTTGGTTAGTTTAATTGATAGGAAAGAATTGAGGGTTTTTTTTCTCACCTCTGTCCTTTGCTATACTCAGCACGGTGTTCAAAAGGGAGAGGGATGATCAGAATGACTACATGTCCCTCCTGTTCTTTTCACTCTATAAACAACGATTACCATGGCTGTATTCAAGGCTTTCTGTGTGCTAGTTATGTCTGCAGAATGACCAAGTCTTTTCTAGGCAGCTGTTTGCAGAGATCTGCTACCTGAGCAGGAGTATCAGTGACCGGCTTACATTTAATTTCTGTAAATACCTCCTAATAGTTATGTCTAACATCCTCTGAAGCCTCTGTAAACTCCTGCTGTGGGGGCAATGCTGTAGAGTGAGTCCCTGTGCTTGCTGATTTTGTCCTTGTAGGAAGGGCTCAGCTCCGCCTGCAGCACTGTGGATACTAGTCAGACTGGTGTGGCATTGTTCCTGGGCTTGGCACTGACATGTCGAATAATGTGATAGTCCCTGTGGGTCAAAGCTGTGCAGTCTTTGGCCAAAAAACTGTACTCGGAGGTAAACTTATGACCTTGCGGCTGTTTTTCCCAAAAAAATGTTTTGAAAAGAAGTAATTGCTTTTCTTTCATAAGCCATTCCTTGCTTGGATGATTTGATTGTCCTGTGTGCTACTGTGGCTTTTAAAAGAAACAGTAAACTTTTCATACAGCCAAGATACTTCAGCACAAGACATCAAGGAGGCACAGCACCAAGGCAACCATGTTCTTCCAAAATAGATCATTCTGTAAGGCTTAACCTAAAGTCCCACCCATAACTTCATCTCAAGCAGGGAAAATGGTGTTTTGTGTGTCGCATGTTCACTATTAGAATAATCTACTGAGAAAAAGGTATATCTATTATAGAAACACTTTTTTTTTTTCTTTATTTTGGGAAAATAGTGGCACTTGAGATATTATGGCTCTAACCATGAAGAAAAACTCACGTTTATTGAAAGAATTTTTCTGGGCTTTTTGGTTCAGTGTTAATTTATATAGATTCAGAGTTGAGACTCTGAAACATGCAGTGTTTCATCCTTAACTTGTGGGTTTGTGTGAATACTTGATGATACAACATGCTGAAGGAACATGAGCAAAGAAGAAATTTAGCTGAGAGACAGTCAAACTGTATGAATATCACTCTCTTTAGAGACAACCACTGTTGCAGCAAAACCAGAAAAAAAAATACAGGGGATTTTATACAAAATGCAATATTTTTAGTTTAAAAATTAAAAAAAAAAAAAAAAAAAAAAAGCAAAGCAAAAACGTCTTGGTATTAACCAGTATCTAAGTGAGCTATAGTAATAGCTTCTACATGTAGGGCTAAAGAGCATAGCAGACTTCGTTTGCTGCTCACCAAATTCTGTCTCCAATCTTTTAAATAACCTTTACTTTTCTTCCTGTTTTGCATTTTATAATTTTAATGTCTAATGATTGGACATGCAACTCCTTGTGGATTCAAGTGAGACTGCACATATATCTACCAGTATGACTTACTGCAATCAAGTATTTCATCGTTTGAAGACTATGTCCTCATTTGTACCCAGTTATGGTGTTAAAAGTTATTTGCAAGTGCAGAAGTCTTTCAAGAGTCATGCAATAAATGTGCTTAAGAAAATCACATAACTTGCTTTAAGAGCCATGTGATTTGCATTTCAGAAGTGGGTATCTATGTAGATATTAGAGAACCACAGCACTGCAGCAGTATAGGGCGACCTTTGGCTCAGTTCCTGCTGAGGGTGAAGATCTAACTGATGAAGAGTGAGGTGAGAGATAGAAGCCATTTAGCCACATCAGCTGGTCTCCCTTTCTTTTAACCTCATCCAGACAGTCCTGGCCTCTCTCCTGCTGTGCTTGATGGAAGTAGCATTTATTGTTCTCCTTCTATCCTGTGCCAAAGCCCGTGAACAAGAATGTGCCATGAGCTGTATTTCCTACCTGAGCAGCCATGGTGCTGTTCAGTATCACCCTCCATCCATCTAGCCGAAGTGAAGGGGCCATTTGCAAACAAAGCCTCTTCCTTACACTCCTTCATACCACCAAGTGTCCATGCTGTGCTGGCAAAAGGTGAATACTGACTGAGCTCTGGCTTTGGGCCATAAGGCACTACTGGGAACAGCAAAACTTGCTGGGCATCTCTAGGGCAGACCAGGCTCTCGTAGCTTGCTGGGGAATTTGCATAATTTACCTTGTATCTCAGGATCAGAGCAGAGGTATCCAAACACTCCTTCTAATAGTCCCTCTAATAGCTCTCCTAGAAACACCCCATGGCCGACGACCTGACAGAGGAATACATGAACCATCATTTCTCTGTTTCCTAGCACTTGACAAGTGGGAAATTTCTGTCTAGGAAATTTGTCCCTGACGCCTCAGCCGGTAGCCAGAATGTAGACTCTGCTCTTGGTCAGCTCTAGCACCTGCCAAGAGGAGGAGCCCTGGCAGCCTACAGCATATGTTCCTGCAGGTTGTGCCTTCCTTCACCAACCTGCCTGTTTTGGCCAGCACTCTCTGGACTGCTGCCCCTGCTGTGATTAATTCTCCCTTTCCATGTGTGTGAGTTGGTCCACCACTTTTCCTTGATCCCTCTCTCCTCTCTGTAGTGAATCAGCCATGTCATGGGAGTGGATATTGGGGTGGAGGAGTTTCTTCCTCAAAGCTATAATCCTACTTCTTGATGTCTACTAAGGATGCTCCTCACCAAATCTGGTGTAATACCTTTCCTGCTTGGTTCTGCTAGTTGTGCTTTTTGATCCATGCAACATTTACACATCAGAATCAGATATACTTCAACAAGTTCCATCTTCCACATGATAATATAGGCATTTCCTTGTTTATCATAAGCTGCCTTTGTGTAAATAAAAACAAAGCCCCAAATCCCCACAGGTATGAAACAGATGATAAGCAAGCACGATCCTCCCCAAATATATGCTGTAGGTTTTAAATGAATGAAATGCTAACACTGAAATTGTCTTCTGGCAAACTCATGACAGCAAGTCATGTGGTCTGTAGTCTCCAAACCCATGTCAAGCCTCTGTCAGAGTGTTATGGGACACCAAGAATGTGTGAGACTAAAGCTGACTGGAAACCTGCACTCCTTCTTTCCAATTATATACCACAAGCAATTTTAAAAAAATTCACTAAAAAGTCAGCCCAGTGGCATGGATGTTCACCAGCATGCAAACACCAATAATCGCATGAGGCACCAGAGGTTGCACCTATGCATGAATATGTCACTTGCTGTGAGACTCACATGATACATTTAAGTGCAGTGATGCCACCAGCCGACTTAGCTTGCCTGGCCCATGCAGAAGCCAGACAGAACAGGACCCAGCTCTGTCACAGGACAAGGAGATACCATGCTGGGCAAGCTGATTCCTCTGCACTGCCAGCATCATTCTGGGTCTGTGAAAAAGACATAGGTGATAATTTTGCAGCAAAGGAGGATCAGAAAATACTTGGACAAGTATGCTGATCTAACCTCCCTCTGCACTCAAATAAAAGAAGACATGGACTAGAGCATGCAGCTCCTCATAGTGCCTGTTCTTTCCCTGTAACTTTCCTTGAGTGCCTGTAACTTTCTTGGAGTTAGCAAATCAACAGCAGAGTCTGTCGCCCAGGAAGCATCCACAGCTATGAATTGGATTTTTGGCTAATCTGTATGGTTTTCAGACAAGCTGCAGATGAGCTTAAATAGTTGACCCTCCCATGGATATACTGAGGCATTAAGTGGCAAGATTATCCCAGTGCTTCATGCCCCTACTCAGTGGGAGCACATATTATCTTTCAGGTTTTGAACTAAAAATGTGTAGTAAGTGATGAAATGAAAGTATCTTACTGTTGGTTAGAGAAGCAAATAAATGAAGTAAAATAGAATGGAAGGAAAGCCATGTACAGGAATGGCATTTGAAATCTTTGGCAGCCAGAGCTTTGCAGAGGTGCCAGCACTCTGGATTGCTCTGAGACAAGCACAAGCTCTGAGTCTGGATCATCCTATCTTCGTGCTTCAAGTGCCTGTGAGAGGTTGAACTTATTTGGCTGCCAGAAGGGTGAGCTGAAAGGTAAGACACAAGTGCACACAGGCTTCGTGCAGCTGCACTGGCCTGCCAAGTGCTGCTTGGCATGCCCAAGGAGAACACTTGTCACTGCGCTGGGGGATGTTGGGGTCTGAAGCTCTTAGGAACCTGTACAGCATTAGCTCTTAGGGGCATGCACACATGAGGGAAGAAATGGAACGTAAATAATGTGACACAGACTGGAGATTATTAGGGAAGACTAGCTATTTTTGCAAAATCAGGATCAGGACTGCTGAGTATTACATGGGTCCTTGACATCCTGCACCAATGTTCATGACTCTTCCTGGTCACTCTTCAGGGGGCATGTCTGGCCATCCTTTCTTCTTACCTACCAGGTGTCCCATATAAAGTCTCACAGAGATTTGCACACCTTCCACTTGGCCCTAATTTTTTTTTTTTTTTCCAGTGCTGGAAGCAGTGCCTTAGCCAGACAGCTGAACTGCAGTTTCTGGGAAGCTAACCATACTGTGACTTGCACATAAGAAATTCAGCATGGGATTACTGAGGGATTTCTTTTTGTAGCTTAAGAGTTAGAGTCACAGGTGTTTCTGAAATGGCATCAGCAGAGCTGCATGTAGCAGATACCCAAAATTGTTTCCTTCAAAGTGTACTCATGACTCTGAAAGGAAAGGATCCCTCAGGAAAAGGTAGCTTGGACTGAAGCTAGAAGGGATATGCAGAATTTGGAATATCCTATTGTCTGCTGCTCTAATGTCCCACATCTCTAACTCTAGGGAACCTAACAAAGAGGCAGCTGAGCTATGTGCACACAGCCCTGAGGATGAATCCTCCTAGGCACACATTGGTCCTGTTGGCTGCTACTGAGGAATGATCTGACCATGCACAAATGAAGGGATGCAGGAGCCTGCCATTTGTAGGAACAAATGTGCTTTTGAAGCACTGTTTCTGGTTAAAGATCCAGGACTTTTATCAGGGGAAGGCAAGCCACATGTGCAATGTGATCAGGTACTATTCTTACTCATCTGTGGGAGTCTGAGTGCGTATGAGCAAGCATAGGCAGCTGGTACACTCTGGTCTGCTCTGCACATGCACCTTCCTGCCTGATTACAGCTCACCTCCCTGCTATAAACAAAAGCTGTGTTAGAACTTGGATTTTGCCACCAAGATATGCCAAGGTAGGTGGAAAGAAAGCTGCTTGTCCACTGACCAGTATAGAGCATAGCAGGCTGCAAGTAGGCATTAGGCTTTCCCAGTGCTTGATGTTTGCTCATATCCTGGTGCCACTGGGTCAGCTGATGGGCAGCCTGGAGCTGTGATGGAGCATGGAGGTGCAGACATTCTGCTGCCAGTGGCTGCACTAGTCTAAGACACTATCACAGTGCAATCACGAATCCTACTGGCAGTGGAAGGCCAGATCTTCAGGCCACCCTGTGCTTGTGTCCTCTCCCAGCTTGGTCCTACATTTAAGTAGGCATCCATGGGCATACATGCACTAAAGAAGGTCTAACTTCCTAATGCTAGTAGGATAATTTTCAGTCTTCCTCTCTTCAGCTATTTTCACCTGGGAGGCACCACAAAGCTGAAATTCAGTATTCATGGTATCCATACCCCTGCTTATGCCACGTATGGGAGAGTCTCAGCCCTGCAGTTGAAGCTGTTGGAGACAACATTTCTGGTCTCTGAAGATATCTAGGCAGATATCTCACTCAACTGTGGGAAGGTGCTGGTAGCACCTGCCTAACATCTTGCTGTGCCCGGTAGAGAAAGAAAGACTCCTTCAACCAACATTTTGGCACATCCCAACAAGGCCGCTCACTCTCCTGACACCAAAGAGAGTGCGGGTGTGCCACTCAAAGCCAAGATGTAGCATGTTGAACTAGGAGCTATAGGACCAGTCAGAGTTGCTGGGAAGGGACTGTGGATGTCCTTGCTCCTTCATAGCAGATTCTGGGTCAGTGCCTCTGCCAGACAGAGGTCTGCATCTTTACAGGACTGTGAAAATCTGGGTGTAAAATTGGAGAACTGTGATCCTGAAGGAGGTGAGCTCAGGGAAGGGCTTCCTCCAGAGAATGGAGCAGAAATCAGGAGGGAAACAAGAGAAGCAGACTGAACCACAGAGCAATGGGAACAATTTTAGGACTAGTCCCATTCTGGTTTAAATTTAAATCACAATGGACAGACCTGTGGTTTGATTTCTGGGTTATTATATGACTGTGGTGTTTTGAGCTAATTTTAGTCTACCTTTTGTTAACTTTTAATTATTTGAAGACAGAGAAGGTAAGACTAACCTTTTTTTTTTTCACATGCTCAGTGTAGAACAATGATTCACCTGCACAGAAAAATTGTTCTTATCAAAGCAGAACAATTTCACTTCTTGATCGTATTCTTCATGTCATAGTTAGAGACTTGTTTATATTTCATAATGAACTTTCATTTGCAGGAAGTTCAAGCTTGGCTTCAGAATTGTGCTCAGAGCTGAAAACTCATTTATCAAACCTCAGCTTGGAAAAAAATCATCATTCAAAGATTTCAAAGAAATACAGTTATCACCAAATATGTTGTGTTTCTTCTGCTTTTCAAAAATACTATCTATAGTGTCCATCACCTCTCCACACTTTGAGGGGAACAATTCACCTATCAATGAAAAGCACGGGCTCTTAAGCTGCTTCACTGTACAATAATAACAGTTCATATCATGTAGTGGAATAGACTATGTTATGCTAATGAAATTAATGGAGGCATATTTAAAGAACAACTCCCTGCCCCAAAGCATCCTGGACATAACTGACCTCTGAATTGCAAGCATGTGCTGCAAAATGCATGGTGTAGTTGAACTATGTAGACATAAATGTTATTGTAAAATAATCTAGGTATGTCAAGTGAAATTTTAGTTAATGCTTTCCACTGCTTTATCCATTAAATAACTCCTAAATAAAATAAAACTCAAAGTAGCATCTTTTATTACTAGTTCCAGAAGAACTTTTGTGCTAGTTAGTGCCAGAACTTTTGTGCTAGTCAGTGCCAAAGTACATTGCTGAACTAGGCTTTAAATGTTTCAGGACTTAAACTCCTCAGATGTGTGGAGAGGAGGGAATGAAATTGCTTAACACAGAGGACAAGAATGCTCCAGGAGTTCTTCTGTGGCTCTTAATGTAATGAAGAAATCATCTAGATCCACAGAATACAGTTGTGGCTGTTTTAGTAACATTTAATTAAAAGCTAAAGAGAGGACGGGTTAAGTGGACTGTTACAATCATTCTCTCAGAAGTGTAGAAATAATATCATTATATATTGTCTTTGGCTGTTCTTTACCTGCGATCCTGTACTCAGATACCTCATGCTACTCAGGCTGGCAGCTGTGGTAACTCACTCCAGCTGGTGCCCATGAAATATTTTGCAAGAAACATCCCATCTCCAGCAAGTCTGCAGTAAATGTTGACCTAATCTTATGAAAGATGTAGCTCTTGACTGCCACAAACCACTCTCAGGTCTAACGTTTCAATGTAGAAATCCTCCTCTGTGCTGAGGGATTGCTTGGAGCCTAAGGGTTTCTAGCACCTCTCATTCCTTGGCACTGGGTTGTCCACGTCCATGGAGGCTCTGCCCCAGCCCAATCAGTGTGGCCCCCCTTTCACCCATGCATTCCACAGGGCTCAGTGTAACAGGCACCCATGGCATGATTCCCTCTAGCAAGCATTGGCAGAAACATGTTCACCCCTGTCATACCAAAAGAAGGGAAGGCTTAGGGCACTCCTGGGGGGAACTGCTTGAAAGGACAGGGGCTTGGCACAAGGTATCAGAGTGATTTGTGATATGGTGTTAGCAGGTGTGTATCAGTATTGGTTTTGGTCTGCCCCATTTCTGCTTTTGATAGTCTTTTGAGATAGCATTGATGGTCTCTCTCCCTGTAATCTGACAAATATGTGTTGACCCAAAGAGGAACATCTGTGAGTGGAGGAAACCACAGCTCTCCTGAACACATCAGTGTAGGAGGATGTTTTCCAGGCAGATTTTGAGGTAAAGCCTGTCAAGCTGAGGAGGGACCTGGACACAGCTTCTCTAGCTCTAAACAAGTACGCAGAATATTTGGCCAGTGAATAACAGAGGAGCACGTTTTCTTCCAGTTGTTTGGTTTGAAAGGATGTTTTATGCTTGTTTTCTTTTATGTGTGATAACCACATTGCCTCAAGCCAAAGTCTGGAGACAGCCCTGTGTGAAGGGAGGAGATTAGCAGTCAAAAGAGAAACTGTTACGATGTTTAGCTCTGGGGGTTTTTTTATACCCAGGTATTCTCTAGGTGTAGATCTTGGCAAAAGATACAGTTCTCCTATTTTTAGCACAGTCCATTCCCTTCTGCTCTCTCTCAATGCCCCCAGTCAGATAACCTTGCCTGAGGGGTGTAAAGTGGTTGCCGGGGTATAGCTTTGAGCCTGAAAAGCAGAAGGGGAAAGTACTGGGAAGCAATGGGTACCTCCAAGGAAGCCCACCAGACTAACATCATCCTGAGCATGGGCCAAGGAAGATGGCGGCTGATGGGTGCCTGCTGCCCTGTTCATCATGGGCTTTCTGGCAAAGGGTGTTTCAGCAACAGGGCTATTGTGAACTCCTTCCACTGTGTCTGGTGCAGGGACCTTTTTAGGTTGGTTGTGGTTGCTTGTCTCCACAGCAGAACTGCAAAATGGTATCATTCAGCCCCAAGCTGAAAATTTTGTAGAAGAGGTGGAGAAATTTGTGAAGGTGTATATTTCTTGGTGCTTACAGGCATGAAATTGTGTGCTGAACCTTTTGCAAGTCTATGCTCAGGCATTGTCTTTCATCCCCTCTGAGTGTTAGGTTATATGTTGCAAGAAACAAACAATAAAATTGGCGGTTCAAGATTACTGGTTTTTACAGCCTGTCCCTCTCTAGAGTGCTCATGGTTGAGAATATTCCATGGGAAGATTAAAGAATATAACTTTACAGAATAAGCTCTGTTCCTGCTCCCATGTTTAAGTGTCAGTCCATATCTGCGGCCAGGAGAAGCCCCGCACCTGAAGAAGGGTCAGGCAACTTCTCCCTTAGCTCATACAAGTTTTCAAGAAGCTACTTCTTTCCAGAAAGGCACTTAAGAATGAGGAGGGGCAGAGCAAGGGCTGGCCAAAGGCTGTGTGGATCTACTTTTTTTAGAACTCAATTTACTCTAAGCCATGCTAAGGGGATTTCACATGCCTGCCAAGAGCTTATTCTTACTGCCATATTGTTGTACTCAAAATGAATGCAGCAGCAAATTTTCTCATCAAACCTATTTTCCCTTCCAGTGAAACTCATGCATGTATCATTCAGCAAAGTCAGAGGAGGTGGCAGTGAGTCGGAGGTGTTCTTGATGAGTCCTCTGGAGCTATCAAATCATATAGGATTGAGAGTTTCAGGCATTTTTATAGTGAACTTCCTCAAGACCTTTTCCATCTGCAAATGTGCAGTCTTTCCCTATATTTTTGAATAATGCTTTGTGTAATAGAAAATTCTGGATGGCAACAAATGAACCTTTAGGCAGCTCTAGAAAATGCAATGCAAAAAACAATGGGCTGAAACAAAGTTGCTTTCTCTAAACCCTTTCATGGCTTTTGATTGTTACCGCCTATTTGTTTGCTGTTTCTTTTTTCTTTTGGAAAAAAAAATTTGGTTTGTTAATCATATTATCTTCATTGTGAAATGATAAATGTTTCACCTCAGCTGCCAATAGTTCATGCTGCCTGGAAAATAAATCCGTGAGTCCAAGTTGCTCTAATAATTTGCTGATTTCTTTGGGGAAATATGAACAAAATCAATATGATGCTTACATAATCACTTACTGAAGCTATTACTAATTTGCATCCTGGTGGTGAAAGGAGGAGATAAGAAGATATGGCATAAATTAAAGTAGTGTTTTCCTCTATATGTCTTTCTGGAGGCTGAGGGTACCTGTTGGCAGTTGCAGAGGTGTGCCTCTGCACTGAACTGCAGTTGCACTGTTGGAGAGGTGATAAAGCTGGGCTGATTAGTCTCAACAGACACGTGCTGGCTTGTGCCAGGCCAGACCTCCTTCCCCATGCCCCTGGTCTCTCCCTTGCTAGGAGGGTGTTAGAAATGGCAAGTAAGAATCTCTGTGGACTTATTCTGATGCAGACATCAGAGACAATCCAACCTTTCTGCTCTGCTGCAGAAATCCTGTCCCAGCCTGGCAGGAATGTCTCCGGCATGTGTAAGTCATCAAGACTGAGTGCTGCTTTCTATACCAAGGCATAGTATTCCTCCTTCCTCAATCCCTGAATTTTAAATTTTGTTTTGTTTAAAGTTTGTGCACAAATGAAGGTATCAGCATTGATAGTGGTGAGGCAACACTTCAAGCCCTATGTCCAGTTGTGAGCTCCTCACTGCAAGCAAAACACTGAGGTGCTGGAGCACGTGCTGAGAAGAGCAATGGAACTGGTGAGGGGTTTGGAGCACAAGTTGTATGACGAGCAGCTGAGGGAGCTGGGATTGCTAAGCTTGGGGTGTTGCAGTCTTTGAGCCTTTAGCAAGGCCTCCATGGAGAGAAAATGCATAGTCATGTACTAAACCCTACTTCCTAAGACCCTCTGTTATCTCCCTGTAACACTATTGGCTACATTCCAGAAACCTAAAGGCTATAGGTCAAATCACCAAGACCCCAGACTATTGGCTAGTTATCCCAATCCTACNCGGCTAGGGTGTCTGCCGGAGATCTCCAGGACAGGAGCCGCTCCTGGGACCGAGACCGGGACCTTGCTGTCCGGGCTATCTAAAGTGGTACGGGGGGTCTGATTGCCACCCAGGAAGGCGGGCAACCCCCGGTCACCGTTTTACTGGTGAATAGGAGGCTTGGGGGAAAACATCTGAAAAGATGTTGTAGCCAGGAGGGGTCAGTCTCTTCTCCTAGGCAACAAGTGACAGGACAAGAGGAAATAGCCTCAAGCTTTGCCAGGGGAGGTTCAAGCTTGTCATCAGAAGAATATATGTATGGAAAGGGTTGTTAAACCTTGGAAAGGACAGGTCAGGGAGGTGGTGTAATCACCATTCTTGAAGGTGTGCAAAAAAAATGGATGTGGCATTAGTGACATGGTTTAGTTTACAAGGCTGTGATCAGCCAGAGGTTGGACTTGATGATCTCAGATGTAAACATTTTGTGATTCTCTGGTTGCTGGCCTCCAGCTGCCTGCAGCATTGGGACCAGAGACACCAAGAAGCTTGCAACAGCAGCTGGGGAACACCACTCTCCCAAATTCGCTGTGTGTCATGAAAGCAATGTGAAAAGTACAATTGCTTTTCAAGCTAAGTGATAAAAGCCTCTGCCTTTTAGTGTTGTTATTTTAAGTGGTGGTGCTGGATGCTGAAAGGTTAAACTGTGAGGGAGGAGTGTTTGCTTAAAGCTCCACACTTCTCTTCAGAGCTGCTCTTTGGATTTTCTGTCCCCAGCCACCATGGAGCACTGCCAGTCTGCTTTCCTGGGTCACTCTCCCATTCATTCTTCCAGCCCTCCAAAACTGGAGGTGAACTCCCACTGCAGCCCTTCCCTCCCTGGGAATATTAATTTGGGTTTTCATCCTTATATGTAGCCACCTAATGCTCTTACATCTGAAGGCTCCATCTCCTTTAAATTTAACTGGCAAGGACAGCAACAGGACCAAAAACTTTTGACAGGCTTATGGGATTGACAGCTATAAACAGTGTTGTTACAAAAGACTATTTTTCTTAGGAAGTCAGGGTAAAAGCAAGGTTAACATTATTTCACAGTGTTGTCTATATTCTGAAGGCATGTCTGTACAGAGTAGTGTGGTGCCTCACAAGGACCTGAGCAAGCTCCAGCTGAACCTTCAAGCCAGCGACACAGCATGTATGGAGATAAGTTTGAATATAGGCAGTATGTCTTCTGTTTGGGGCATCTGTGATGTTTCTGGTTTGGGACTTAGCTTATCTGGTGCTACACTGATTTAGCCCTCCAGTACATCACATTGTGCAATGCAGACATACCTAAATAGTTAATACAAATCGTAGAATTCCCTTGAAAGCTGCTCTCCAAGTGTGGATTAGAGGCCAAATCTGGGGTAATTTAAGCAAGAAACTCCTGAGATGCAACCCTTTAAAAAAAAACTCATATGCCATCCAAATGTTACTGCTGTTACAGTACACCATTAACTGGTTGCTTACATCTGGACATCACGCTGTGCCTCTGATCCTCTCTGGGCTGCTATCAGGTCATCCACTTGAAGTATGGTGGCTGACACCCAAGAATATTTAAGGAGAGAACACTAGAAAAAAAGTAATAGAGGTACAGAATTATTCTCTTTGGATTAAGGTGAGAAAGTAAAGGAAATTAGGGTTGCGTGCGCAGCAGGACATGGTTTATGGGCAGCTGGGGGCATTTCTGACAGCTCTCAGAATATGAATGTTAGCATTGCTATTTTTCCACCTGCATTTTTTTTGGTCAAAATTCAGTCCTAAGAGCAAAATTTTTGTTCTCAGAGTCAACATTTCAATGGGCTGTGAAACTCCCACACATGCTCCATCTGTTCTGAAAGTTGCTATGCCTTAGAAGGGAGAGAAGATAAATTTATTCTGGGGTCACTTGACACAGCATGTTTTGTAGATAAGGCCTACCCACAATCACATGCTTTTCATACACAGATTGCTCTAAAAAACCAAATGGCCCAACCTTATTAAGCTGAAACACCGATTTGCTGCAGCAAGTATGTTTTATTGAGAGGTGTTGTCCTTCTGTGAAAGGGTCTCTGAGGTATGTACCACAGAAAGACAGCTGTGTACAGCATTTGCTGGACTGTCACAACTTCTTCAGTGCACAGTAGGGGAAGAAAAAAACACCAAATACTCCGCAAACAGGCTCTCTGACTTTGCACCAGTCTTCATGTATGTCATGTTATCACAGTCCAAATCCTTCACTGCCTCTGTTCAAGGGGACTTGACATCTATCATTTCTTCAGAGACTCCTTGCCGAGGGATACTGATCCAACACTGAACTCCCTGTGGAGTCCACTGGGCCAAGGTGGGCACAGTGTTTGTGGAGGTGAATGCTCCTGTCTCAGTGCAAACTCACCCCGTGCTGCTCATGGCTTGCCACCCACTCTCCTTCCCCAAAGCCTGCCTACAGCAGCTTGCAGGAGTGAGGGTTGCCCTCTGGATGCTCTGATTATCTCCTGTGCAGAAGATTTCTGTTGACACAAGAAGCACCTAGGAGAAGTGTGAATACAGGAAGAGTGCTCATGTATGCAGGTTTTGGGCAGTTGTCTTGCATGCTGATGATAGTACTTTCCCAACACTTTTTCTGCTACGGTTCTTTTAGGTGATGCTAGGATATGATGGCACATTGGATGGGAGCCAGCATACTACATAGGAAAAGCAACATTGTTGTTACACTTTTGAAGTATCTGAAAAATGAATGCTATCAGGCAGGGAGGATGATGGTTCCTGGTACTTTCCAAACCATGAATTCACTGCTTAAAGACTTGAAGCACAATTGACTTAAACCTCTCAATACTGGGAAATTTGAGACTTGCATTTAGCAGTATCCCTTTCACAATAACCTTAACTCTCCCCCTATAAGAACTACTCCGCCAGCCTTTGTGAGAATTTGTCATACTGCTTCATTCCCAAAACTGTGGACAATATATTGGGATGAAGGAGTCCTGTGAGGGAGCAGGGAGGCCCTGCCTTGCTTTGAAAAAAGCTGAGCTGAAGTCAGTTGTGAGGAAGAAGGAGCTGAATCCTTGCTCACTTTTCCCACCAACAGAGAATGGACTCCATAGATGCCCATAATGAGAGCAGAAGATGAGGGCACTAAAGGAGTGCTTACACCTCTGAACTCATCAGCAGGCAAAGAGATGGAGCTCTTCCAAGGCACTTCCTTTTGCTCCTGGAGCATCTCAAATGCTGAGCAGCAATGTTTAATAATGCCTATAAATCATTAAATAAGCAAGAAAGCTATAAAAATATGTGCAAAGAAACTTTGTGGTATGATCTCTATGTATAGAGGTTCTAAAACCAACACCAATGAGCTAGCTGCAAAAATTACCCAGCACTGCACTGGAGAGCAAGATAATCTTTGTTGGGAAATACCAGTCTTTATCCCATGGGCAATTGTTGTTAGCTTAAAAAAAAAACAAACAGACAAACAAAAAAACAACAAAACAAACAAACAAAAAAACCCAAAACAAAAAAAACCACACGCACAAAAAAAACCCCAAACCAAACCAAACCAAACAAAACAAACTAACAAAAAAACCACAAAACACCCCCAACTCATTTCCATAGTTACGTGGAAGTTTTCAACCAGAGCTAAAGTTCAGGCAGCCAAGACTTAGAAATGCTGGCACAGTTTGTGAAGCAGGAATGCCAATTTCATCCCTGTTTATTCCAGTAGTTTTGTATTATATACTAGCAGTCTTTATAATTTGAGAATTTTGCTAATTCCCTTCACTTTTCCTTGGGTTTACTGGAGTGTGTACCCTCTTGGGTCTTTGGCAGAGTGTGTGAGAGCAGCCTGGCCTAGTGGAGCAGTGGTACAGGAGCTAGCACTGAGGGCTGTGGCAGTGAGCACCTACCTGAGGTCTTCCAGAGCTCTTCCAACAGTGTGTGCTTCCATCTACCACTTGTTTTGCTGTTTGCAGCACTTTACCCCATCACTCCTCAGCTGCTTTGTGCTCTCCAAGCTGTATTAAAGAAAGGATGTCACCAGGTGAAATCGTGCCTCAAATATTTTTCCCTGCCTCAGCAGCACCTGCAGAGAGTGCTGCTATCTGGGTGTCTCCAGTAAGGCACACTCCTCTAGAGTGACAGCCTCCAGGTTAGTGCTAGATCCTGAGAGAACAGGACTCCCACTTGCCTTCAGACACTGAGTTTTAGAGAACAGATATATTTTGATTGACTCAGAGATGAAATAACTGTTGCAAGTTTATAGCACTTGGAGGGCCTTTCCAATAGGGCTATTTGATTTCCTTTTTTGATTACTCTTGTCCAATACTATATTACCTCCTGTGGTGATTGTGGATGCAGCCAGTCTTTGGGACCCTGATGAACCAGCTGGAAAGTGATTTCCAGAGCCTTTGGCAGGGAGACAGATGCTGCCTTGGAGCTGCCTCCCCTTTCCACTTTCTGCCTCACAGGTCACAGCTGAAGGATGTTCCTAGTTTGGATTTGCTGTTATTTTACTACCACACTGTAGTATCACAGAAGAACCCTGGGCAGATGGTGCTCTTTAATCAGAGAACTAGGGATGACTATAAACAGGCTAGCAGAAACTGTTGTTATACAGCTATAAAAGTGTTTTAAAAATGTGCAAAAACCAGGAAGGTGGGACTAAGATATACCTGAAATGAAATGGTTGTGTTAAGCTGGATGGATTTGGTTTGTGCCAAAGTCTTTTCTGCCTTTAGCCCACAAATAATACTGCCAGATAGTAAGAGGCTGAACATTTCTGATTATGTTTGTAAAAGCTATCCCTTCAAGTGCATCGATTTGGCCCAAAGAGCAGAGGTATATCGGCACCAGTGAATAATTCTGCTAGTTACTAAACAATTTGGGCCTGGTTCCTCTTGTTGCAGTACATTGAAATATTTGGTAATGTCTGATGTCTGACTCACAGCCGATCTGTGGCTTTACCTGAAGACAGGAGATGCAACATTGAAAGGGAATTTTCTTTATTGAACCAAACGGATGGCTCAAGGGAAGCCTGAAAGGATTCAGCGCAGGAGAATGGGTGGGCTTTGGATTTCACCCTTAGGAGCAGTGGTGTTTTGTCAGATCTGATTTCCATGGACGTAACCCAGGAGTGTAATTTCCAAAGATTTGCATAGCAGCTTGAATGAGGATGCATCCTTAGCTTTGGGTATCTGTAGATCACTAGGTACACAAGTCATTTAGTACCATGAAATGTTTCACCAGCTAATGGTCTAAACATCAGCTTCCAGCTCTGAACCAAGGGTTCAGTAAATGCCTTTGAATAAATGGTGCTAGCAAGATTAAATTTGACCCCATGCATGTAAAAAGTTAATAAATTAAAGTTTGATATCCACAACCATTCAGGGTAGGGTGAAAATAGGTAACCTAGTTTTAGGGAGAATGATTATTGCCTTCTCCATTCATGAATTGAATTTTGGGGTAGGTTATGTGCTTCAGTAGCAAAAGGAGAAGAAATCCAGCTCTGAAGTACCAGCCCACCCTGTGATAAAGGCAGGTTTGTTTGGGGCCAAAAGAAGCCCCTTTTCACAGGAGTGCTTCAGTTTCCTCAGAGGTGATCATGCCAGAGACAAGCTGGGGAAAGACGCATCCCAGCCAACATCTCATTGAAGAATGGGGTGCATTATTTCACCCAGAAATCCTCCCACTAATTAAAACTTATACAGAGTAACACAAGGAAGAGATTGTGTTAAATATTTCAGAAGTTGCAAAAAATACATTAGAGGAGAGGCTTTTGCAGACTGCAAGTCTTGTTCCAGTCACCCTGCACACCCAGGTCTTGTTTGATGTCCCTGATACCAAGAGTTGAGTATTGATCAGTTCCCAGCTCACAGCCCTGTCACAGGAAAGACAGGCTCAGCTAGTGGGAATTAATTCAGTTTATTACCAATCAAATCACAGTAGGATAATAATAAATTAAAATTAAATCTGAAACCACCTTTATCTCACTCTTCTCCTCTTCCCAGGCTCAACGTCACTCCCATTTTCTCTGACGTCTTCTACAAGCAATATCAGGGGACTGAGAATCGGGGTTGCAGCCAGTATATCACATGTTGTCACTGTCATTCCTGCCTCCTCAGAGTTGAGGACCTCTTATGCTCATTCCCTGCTCCATTGTGGTTTCCCCTCTTCACCGGGTAACAGATCCTGCCAGAAGCCTCCTCTAATGTGGGCTTCCCACAAGGTCAGAGCCGGCTTTGGGCACACATCTGCTCCAGTGTGGGGTTGTCCATGGGATGCAGGTGGATATTTTGGAAAAGCAAAAATGCTGTAGAGAACTGAAGACCTCAGGGGGATGGAGTCTAAGCCAGAAGGCCCTTCAAATGAAATACATTTGAAAAATTAGGTTATCTGATGATATGCAGGAAATAAGATTTGAAATATCCTATGCTTGAACTCATATTTACATTGGGAAAAGTATGTGTGCATGCAACTGATGCACTATATTCAATAGACTTTTCCAGAAATATGCACTTGAACAAAAGTATTTGCTGGAAGAAAGGCCAGGAAAAAAGGCTATTTACATCTGCTGATGAAGACAGAATGATCCAGGGTAATGCTTCAATCAGAATAATCTCTCAGAGACATACTGTTTAATAACTGCAAGAATACAAGAAAAAATGGCTTTATTTTTCTGCTTGGAAGAGAAAGCAGTAGTCTGTGGTGAGATTGCTCAAACAGAAATATCTTCTCGGTAACAACTGTATCTGCTCAGGTTTCTCCTGCACCTTGCAGCTGCCTTGGCACAGCTAAGAGAGCTCTGGATGTAGTGAGTTCATGGCAAGACTACACCTTTGCAAGGAGAGCAGATTCAGACATGCTAATTGCACTGTGGGGCTCAGGGTGATAGGGGAGCCTGAGGCTGGGAGCCCAAGGGGAGTTTGGCCTCCCTGAATCCAGAGCTTCTGCTTAAAAGGAAATGAATTAGGTGTAGGCTTGAAAAACAGATGTCTGCATTTGTGTTTGATTATGGCTTCATATCTGAAAGGGATGTTGTAGGGAAACTGGATCATCACCTTTAGAAGATGGTGTATAAAAACACTCTATCAATACCAGCCCTTGTCGTAAAGCAAATAGAAATTCACACAGGATTTCCCATCAAAAATTAAATCCTGACAGAGTTCAATCCTGTATTCTCTTTCAAATACTTGGTATTTTTCATATTTCCATACTAGTATAAGGCAAAGAACAACATTTGCATGTAATGAAGATGTGGATCCTTGTGCTTGTGGGTTTTTTTTTCTCATAGTCTGGTTCCTTCTTGCTGTTTCAGTTACTAATTGTAAAGTTTGGTTGTCTGCTAGAGAATGTATTTGCTTCTGTATTTGATCCTGGACTCTCTGACAGAACTCAGCACAGTTGTGCAACATAAAAAGGGTCTGCAGGTCAGAAAACCATGTCTCTTCATGAACTGCTGGCAGTTCTCTGCATATGAGTACAATTTGGAGAAAGCAGTTGCCTTTGCCTACACAATAATTTCAGCAGAAGTGAACTGATTTTTAACCAGATTAATATTCTATGTTACATTCAATGTACTTGCTGTTAATAAGAGGTTTCCACTCACTTCCTGTTTTCCTGTTCTGTAACTCTCATGTCTTTTTTGTAGAAGGCAACCTCAAAATATATGTGCCATCATGACGTAAAGTAATGTTGGTAATTCCTAAAAAGTTATTCTGTTTGGAGGAAAACTCTCATAAGCATCTCTTTTATTTACACAGCATCAAATAGATCCATCTATCCCTTTACAAACTGTAATCCCTTTTCAAACTGCTCTTGAGCCAACATATTTCTGGAATTGAATCCTCTTTAGCTCTCAACAGAACAGACTAGCTGCAAACTTACTTCTGGAAAACCAGAGTATGAAAATTGAAGTTTCCTTGCTCTTTAGCTCTTTTGCTATTTTGCTTCCCAGTCCTTTTCCTGCACTGAGTCGCAAAAGTACTACAGACCCTTTACAAGCATTCAGTGACACATATGCTTCCTGGAACCCTGTATCTCAATAAGCATGAAATGCATATGACTGTAGGTTTTACATCCAGATATCTCTTGAACATGTTTTCCTCACTTTACAGTGAAAGGCAACCTGGAAAAGTGTCTTTTGTAAGATTAGTAATAAAGACCATGGGTCAATATAAGTGGAGAGAAATAACAAGAGAAAACAAGGAAAGGAATTGGGGACTTCCGGTGATATTTCTAACATTTGACACACAGGATAGTTTAAACATTAGTTTAGAAGATGGTCTAAGAGAAACTCCTTTTATTAGTACAACATGGATCTTTGTCCTTCCTGAGAAGCAGCTGCACAAGGTGGATAGCAAGATCATCTGGATTGTGTAGAAACAGGAGGCTGATAACTTGTGTAGATCCAAGGTTCCACACTTTTCCCTTACCAAAAAAACACCAAAACCACCACCACCAACAATCCCAAAAACACCACCAACAAAACCCCAATCCAACAGCAACAAAAAACCCCAACATTTACTAGCACCTAGGATACTCTAGGAACATTCTTCTTGAAGCTATTGATATCTGCATGTCTCTGAACTTGTGATAAATGTAACTTCACTCCCATCTTAACAATTTGATTTAAAGACCTGATCAAAGTAAGCATGCTCACATGGCACTGGTTTGGTGCAAAATCTTAATCATTCAACAACATGATGGAGTTCATTATACCTACATGAAATGTCTGTGTTTAACCTTCTGTAAAAAGTCTGACCTTCCTACTAATCAGTTCTTAGAAGGAAACTCTAAGCCCCATTAATGTCAGTGGCAAAACTCATAGTGACCTTAACATCTATGTATGATGGAACTAATTGATGGAATCAGAGCAAGATGACCAATTTTTCCATGGAAACATAATTCATTAAATGATTATTTTATTCACTGATTCTATGATGTAATGAAATTTAAATATTTTAAATTTATTTTGTCCTTGCCATGATGACTATTCAGTGAAAAAAAACAGGAAAGTTAATCCTAGTCATTAGGTTGGTGGTTCTTTTGAAAACTGAACTTAAAACTATGCAAGCCTAGTGTATAGATCTTAATTGCAAGCTATTCGCAATGAAAATGCACAAAATACTTCAACTCTTCTTACTGTTGGAAGATTGCTGATAAACATGTTGTGAAGCCTTTGAATTTCACTCCTATTCTAAACCAGTCACAAATTCCAACAAAAAACTATTTTGGGGCTATGAATGACTTTTAAATACTCCCAGTTCACATGGGGGAGGCATGTCACAAGATTTTCTTTCACCTAAATGAAGGATTTGGACTTGTCCAACTTGATACTTAACATAGTTTATGTCATGTGCCACATGACATTGTGCAGGAGAAAGTACACAATGCAGCTGCTGCTGCACAATGTGAATTTTTGACTAACAGAATCTAAACCCAGGGGGTGGATGGTGATGAATTCAAAAGATTGTATCCAAGTCAACAATTCACTGAGGTGATTTTAGAAATCTCTTTAAAAATCTGTATGGAAAAGCCTTTGTAGAGAATAGCAAGGAAATGTTTAGGAAGAAATACTGATTGGCTCCATCAGGTTATTGTGCTGCAATACATATCCTCACATGTAGGAAGTGTCTATTATATGAAGAGAATTAAAGCTACATGTGAATAGGAAGGAGAAAATAATAGTCACAGAAAATAAAGAATGTACCTTAGAGTAGCTCTACTGTTCAAAAATAAAATTAAGTTTACTAGTTTTCTTATACATCATCTCTTTTGAAGGGGTGTAGGGGAGCTATCCAAACATTATGAAGCTGTGGAAAGAAAATATTTCCCTGACATTTCGTTCAGTCTTTTTTTTCAGTGGTGAAATGTTAGTTCAGTGGATATGTCCAGGCCCCTCCAACAGCACTGGTCTGGTCTGGTCTTTTCCCACAACTGAAACTCTCTGGTCATCTCTCCACATGCTTGTTACTGTATTTGTCATTGTTTACATCTATTTCATGTAGCTGTAAATGAGCCTTTACTTCATTTAGGGTCATTTAGGTATGGTGAAATGATAAACAGCATTCAGGTGTTTCAAACACAGGAAGGCAAGACAATAAAAGGAACATTTAATAGAGTCTAACAGGAAACAGTCTCCTTGGAAATGGAGATTTATTTACAAACATATCAAACAAGAGAGACCCTCAGCCCCTAGGGCAGAGGAAGGGTGTCTTTTTTCCCATAATCATCATCTCAGCATCTCATATTAGACCGCTGGGAGGGCTAGGGTTGACCAGAGCTGCCCAGTGTGTCTTCTTTGGCTGTCTCATAGTGGGTATGGTGGTGATGCTGCTGCCAGGAGGGATGCTGAGGGTTGGCACCTTGTGCCTTCCTTATGGTATGCCTATAGGATACTAGTGGAAATCTTTGCTGCCTGGATCTCAGGTATTGTGGAGGATGCCTGTTTCTGTGCTCATGAAAAATATTTGGAGAATATCTGGACTCAGTTTAGGCAGGCACCTGGTGAAGGAGGATATTTCAGAAAGAACATATATACTGGTGAGATGTCTTAAAAACAGAAAGAAAAGAAACTTATTCCAGTCCAGGGGTTCAATAGCTTTGAATTTTGAAGAAGCTCTAGTCATTAGCTGAATTTTACTGTACCAGCTCTCTTCTCAGCATTGGGACTTTGCTGATTTCTTCTCCAGGAGCATCCAGAGGAGTGGAGGTGCATGGATGGTTTTGAAACAGGGTGACCACTCATTTAGTGACTAGTCATCATAAACTGCAAGACTGGACACTGCCAAGAGCCTTTCAGTGTAACATAATCTGGTAATTAGTTTCACCCAGAGGTGCAAAGGATGCAAATAAGCAACTCCCTGCCTACTGCTACTGTCTATATTCATTAGTGAGACAGATTGCAGAGTGTCCACACAACCACATGAAAAACATAAGATGCAAGCAGGCAGGAAAGAAATAAAGCAAGTAAATTTAGTCTGTATTTCTCTTATTTAGAAAGCAATTAAAATAGTAGTATTTATCAGTGATCTGCCATTTTCCTTTCTCACCAATTACCTTTTATTAAATGGGAGAATCACAAAAATATGTTGTGTACAAAATAGGGACACTTCAAAGCTGCATTCCAGGTGAAGGAGGACTGAGATGGAATGTGATTCCCATTCCTGCTGCATGCTGCCTGCAGGACTAACTGCCCACTTCCCAGGGGCAGCCCCTGAAGAAGGACCAGCTCACCAGGTGCCTGCCCAGCCCTCAGGGTTGTGCTGCATCCGGGTTGTGCTGCATCCAGGTGGCAAGGGTGTGATGCCTCCAGCGTCAGTCTCTATAGTGGGTTGCATCTTGCCTCCAGGTTTGAATCAGGATCAGGTATTACATCTATGTCATGACTATCTCACAGCAGTGGTTTTCATTGAAAATCCATAATATATGAGAGCGATTTTTGTATTGCAGGTGAAAAATATTAAGGCTTTTTCCTCCAGATGGGAGGCTCACAGGAGAACAGGGTGGGGATTTGTGATGAAACTCAAAATGACTGACATGTGAATATTGCACATTCTAATTAAAAAGCTTTCAAATTAATCAGTGAAACCCTCCCCCTTTCTCCTCCCCCTTTCTCCTCCCCCTTCCCTCCCCTCCCCCCCCAAGTGCAGATTTGCACAATCTGGTCGACAAGAATGACCTGATCTCGTGCTTTCAGGCATTATCCTCCATGGAATTAATGGGCGATTGAGCCATCATCATCCTGCCAAGACTTAGTGAAGTATCATTGCCAGGAGATAGTGGCCATCTGTTCAGCAGACTTGTAGTAAAAAATCATAAAGAAACTGAAATATGGGAAAGCAGAAAAAAACCACAACTTTACATTTTCATATGTTGATATTTTGAACTTAAAACAATTACATGCTTATGATTTTCATCAGAGCATTTTTCCTAGACTATTTTAAACTATGGTGTCATAAATAATCCTTATGAGATTTTTAGAAAACATTCTTTCTTTTGCTGGTATATAACCTACGTAAACAAACCACAGACATAACATAGCTGTGTGCTTTCAGTATGAGATTTTTTTCTAAGAGGAACGTGGAATTGTCTGCATTTCTGCCTTTCAAAAAAATTTTTTTTCTAATAAATGCCCTGCTCAAACTTCATTCTTCAGTTGAGTGGCTTAACCATTTCTCTAAGACTAAACCCACTGCAAAGCAGCTTTATCTATCCCAACCCAACTCAAGATACTTCCCAAAATTTAGGCATATGATTTAAAATACATCCTTTTAAGGAAAGCAATTCTAATGACAAGTTTGTTATGAAATGAAGATACCAGCTGAGGTCAAACTTGTTTTGGTCCTTCCAGGTAAGCTCACTCGAACTTGTTGAATCAAAACAGAGTCCACACTACTCTGAAATAAATATTATTCACATCCGAGGAGCAATATTCAGGAATGTCAGCAGTTCTAATTGACAATTAGAAAGGCATTGCCAAATCTGGGTAATGAATCAGTTATTAGTAGAGGAATCAGACAGCGCTAATCTTTTCACCAGCTAGTCAGCACTTTCAAACAGCCTGTGGGGATGGCAGATGCTGTTTAATTAGCCCAGATATCTCATCTACTCTTGTAGTGATGCTGGGAACAGTCTGTGGTCAAGAAGCCATGTTTGTCACTTTGATTAAGAGAAGTGTTTGAGTGACCCCTTCTTCACAGCATGCTTTTCTCTCTTTGTTTATGTTGTCCTTCTGAAGTCGCATTATTTTGGATGTCAAGCAGATTCCCTCTTCTTCACAGACTTAGGAGATTTGGTTTTAAAAATAATACCAAAATACTAGTCTCTTTGTCTTCCTGGGTGGAGAAAATGTTGCAATAATGTGTTTGGGACAGTGCAGTTTCACTAGGTCTGCACAGCACAGCAAGCCCACACCCAGAGCATTTTTGGCCCAGACACCTCTACCTTTAGATGCCACCTTGCTGCTGAAGACAGGGACAGGGGCTGGGGATGCTGCTGCATGGAGGGACATCCTGGGCTGCACCTATCCTGTTCATGCAGATACTGTTCAACAGCTCAACTCTGTACAACCATTGTTTGCATTTGGAAAGAAATTCAGGTGGCTTATCCTGGGGCTTCTCAGCACAGAGAGATCAGGGGCCTGGGAGGGAGGAGGGTGAAAGCAAGGCTGTGAAAGCCCCCACAGTGACCATGTGGGTTCCTTCCTCAGGGGCAGGGCACACCTCCACTGCATGCCAGGGTTTGGAGCACGAGCACAGCATGAGTGCCAGCAGGTCAGCACTATCTGCCACAGTGGCTCTGTTGACTCAACATGTTGGTCTCTTAATAGTCAAGGATGATTAAATTTCTTCTTTACTGTTTAGCCAACGCTCCCTACATCAGTAAGGCAGGGTCAGTTTTGGCACACAAAGTTTCTCCTGAAATCAGTGTTGCACCAGCCTCTGGCGGCAGGGAGCATGGGGACATGTGCATGCAAATACACACATACAGGCATGCTATGCACAAGAGCCAGGCACAGGCCTTCCAGGAGCAAGGAGCAACCCCTGGCTGTATCTGGGGAACTGAAAAAAAGCTGCTTGTTTGGGGAATAACAAACTCAAGAATTTAATCGCCGCATTACGTAAATGCAAGTTGACAAGTAAGTGGTGAATCAAAGTTGCTCCTCGGTCTCCTTGCACTCACCAGATAGTCCATCCCAGGGGCAAAGTTGTGCAGGGTGACTCACTAATTCACTTGCTAGGGAACACCCTACCCAGGGTGTTGCATACAGCTGTATTGCAGCACCTGGCTGCGGACTCGGGTCTTGCACTGCATGTTAACTATACCTTATGGCTTAGAGGAAAAATAATTCCTTCTAATTCTGGATTATCTCTGGCATGAAATCTGGTGCTTGGAGTTTCTCACTTGTATTTGCTGTCCCACTGCTGCCTACTCCATCACATGAATGGCTGGAGTACATGTGTGTCACCAAAGCTCTCTCTAGACAATTTGACAACTTCCTGACATTGCAGGGCCCATAGCAGGGCTAAGGATGCTTCAATTATGTCCATCAATTTTGAATCCATGATTTCTTTATTCATACTACAGTTAATACAATTCTGACAAATCTCTTCAGTCTCAATTCCATTTTTTTCCATCCTTCAACACCCTTTGTTTTCCTTAGAAACTTGAATCAGCTACCTGGGAGAGCTTAGACAGGTAGAACCATAGACTAGTTTGGGTTGGAAGAGACCTTTAAAAGATCATGTATTCTACCATCCCTGTAACGGGCAGAGACATCTTCCTCTACATTATGTAGATCAAATGGTGGGTTAAATATGACACAGTGTCAAGGTCATCACTAAAATACCCTTATGAAGCAATTACCTGACTGAGAGCTCTGCAAATCCCTTTTCTTTCCAGCATGGAACAACTTCTCTGGCACAAAGCTCTACAGAGTGCCTCTAGGACTGTTTGGTGTGATATAGCCTATGATTAAGTTGGCCATAAAGGCTGCGAGTGGAGAAGGACTCCCAGTACAACCTATTTGGCTTGGAGCTAACGGGAGTTGCCAAAGGCAATACATGCATGTCTGTCTGTCCCTGGAGCAGTTTTGCTCACTATTACTCTGTCTCAGGGCTCCTCCAGTTCAATTGAGCAGTTTTGGATTACAGATAATACTGAAGCCTTAGGAGCTAAGGTTTTCAGCAGCGTCAAATGTACATTCAATTTAATAACCGCTGCAAGTTCACTCATGAGAACATATAATGTTCAATAATACATTATCTTCCAAATGTTCCCTGTGCATTTATTATTCTCATTTTAACACATGGATCCTTTAATATTTTAAACTTAGGAAGACATTTATTGGAGTGCATATTTAAGATATGTATCAGCTAGGAGGTTTTTCCAGGGTTTCGGGTGTTTTTAAATTGAAACCATGTTAGTTCATGTGCAAAAAAGATATTAATTTTCCCAAACAAAACCCAGGAAGAAAACCAAACTCAAATCATAGAGTAGTTAATGGGTTCAGATGGTAACCAAGTGTTGCCTGTGTGGAAATAATATATATGTATAATATCCAAAAAGCTCTTTGTCCAGAAAACGGTTTATCTCTTTCTGATGGAAGGCTAGACAGACATAAATTGTTTCAGTGACCTTTTGCCCCATGATATTGCTGAATTATGCTGGAGTGGAGGTGGATTTAGGGATTTAGTAAAATGGTAAGCCCCTCTGACCTTAATTACTCTAATGCCTCCTTTAATCCCATCACAACTATGCAAATGAAATGCACTTCCTGCCTTTAGAATGAAGATTGTTCACTCAGTTTTAAGCTGCAACTAGAGCATATTATGTTAAACTTGTAACAGGAAGACATTCAGGCCACCTGTTGGTCGTTTGTGCATAGGTGTGATGCAGCACTGTGCTGGGGAGTGTCACTTTTGGCCAGCCACAGGGAAGGAACTGTGTGGCTGCTTCGTCTCTCCTGATCATTAAGCTAATAGGGTGGATGCCACCAGAAACCCTGCTGGAGTAGGAACTCAAGCTTTATTCCTTTTGATCTACTTCCACACAAATATTCAGGACTAACCTACAAGCTGACAGTGTGAGGGCCTATACACATGTGTGTATATTTGCCTGTACGTGAACAAGGCGAAGGCCATGAAGATCTAAGCGTAGATCTAAGGGTAGTTTGTGCCATGGAGACTGAGCACAGCATCAATTTTGTTGCTGCTTTGTATGTCTCAGACTTAAATGTGTCACCCTAAACATTGTGATTTTTGTCCCCTTCCCTGTTCAAAATACTTTCATTCAAAAATACATATACAATTATCTTGAGTATCAGGCTGTTACAAACATTTTGCATGCATCACTCACCTTTTCTTGAGCACCATCATATGAGGTAGTAGCCCAGGCTTAGCCATACAGGGTGCTGGCAGTGACTTGGCTGTGTATATAAGCATGTGCTCAACTCCAAATGGTTGCCTAATCTTGCTGGCTTCAAGATCAATGTGCCAAGCAGCAGATCGGCTTGTGCTAGCACCAGGAAGGGCTGCTGCCATCCCTATGCCCTAATGTTTCTCCTGTGCCAAACAAGAGTGACAGACCCATAGTTTCCTGCCACTCACCTGCAGCATGCCACAATGTTCAGGGCACAGGCCTGATGTGTGCTTTTTCTTGTCCCATGTCTGTGTTCCTATAGTGAGAGCTGGTGAACCGAGCAGACATACACATCATGCTCCTCCTGCAGTTTCTGTGTGCTTGGAGCAGGAAGCAAGGCAGTGGCACTGCTATCAGCACCCTGGAACAACTGCTTCATCATAGGAGAATGCCTGGAGAGAAGTAAATATCTCACCTGTAGGCCAGACACTTCTGTTTAATAGGCATCATTTGTGGCTTTGATATGACTGCAAAAAAAACCCAAACAAATGGGATGTAACCATGTAGTTCACACCATTTTTAGTTACTTTTCATGCCTATGGCTTCGCTGCAGACATTTGTTATTTAAAACTGGTTATAAAAGAAATCAGATTCTACAAAATATTTACTGACCTTGTGCCACGAGCCACTTTAACATTAAGGCAGAAATCGTGATGGTTTGAGTGATCTCAAGGTGCAAAATAAGAGGCAAACAAGCAAGGAACTATAACTTCAACAAAACAACAAAGCACTTTATTGAGTTCTAATCAACTCAGTTATGCGATAGAGGGGAAAGAGAGAAAGAGATAACAGAGTAGGGAGGGAGAGAGGGGATGGGATATAGCT
>VXBU01002826.1:28253-41570 GCA_013400315.1 Bombycilla garrulus | reverse complement strand
AAGCAAGCGAGCATGCGAGGGCGGCGGGCGGGCGGAGAGGGACATCCTATTCACCGGGAGAAAGCGCCCCGAAGGCAGGGCCGGGGGCTGGAGGGGACACGCAGCGCGGGGGGCGGGGGTGTGTGAGCTCGGTGACCCGCTCCGGGGGCGTGAGGGGACCCAGCCGGCCTCCGCCGCCACCCAAAAATGAATATCCTCCTCTCTCCCGTCCCTCGGCCCCTAAGAGCATCCTTGGTGGCGGGCCGTGTGCCGGGGGGAGCAGGATGCGGCCGGGGGGGGGTTCACACGGTGTCTCCTTCCCACTTTGGGCTTCCATGATGTCCGTTCGTCCGTCCGGAAGGGATTNGAGATGGGGTGGGCGATGGCGGCCGGGGTGGACGCGAGAGCGGGCGGCCGGGTCCCGCGCTACTCGATCACCATGCAGCACGGGAGGTGCTGGGAGAAGTACTTGAAGAGCTCCGGGGTGGCCCCGGGGCAGTTGGTGAGTTCCAGCTCCTCCAGCTCCTGCAGCTGCACCAGCCCCGACAGCCCCGTGGTGGTCAACAAGGGGCAGCCTGCAAGGAGACGGGGTGCACTGTCAGCCCGGAATACCAGCGCGCCCCCAAAAATAGCACCCCAAAAAACAGCATCTCAAAGGAACCGGCATCCCGAAACACCCGAATCCTCCCCCCAAAAACGACCAAAGGATCAGGACCTCAAAATCCTAGCACCTCAAAACTCATCACACCCAAAAGACAGAACCCAAAAAAACAGTGTGCTAAAAAAAAAGTACCCCCAAAAAACCCAACACCCCAAAAAATCACCCAAAATATCAGTATCCAAAAAATACAGCACTCAAAAATACACACAAAAACCAATGCTTTGAAGCACCAGCACCCCAAAATACTCAAACCACCAAAATTAGCACCCAAAAAACCCCCACCAGAACCCAGAAAACCAGCATGCTAAAGAATACTGTTGCAAAGCACCAACACCCCAAAAAACAACGCTCAGAACACCTGCACCCCAAGGTGAGTCTAAAAACCCAGCAGCTCAAAGCACCAGTATTTGTCGTCTCAAAAAAAACCCAAAAACCAATCAAACAAAGAAAAACCTCAAAAAAACCCCAAAAAAACCCCAAAAAACCAAAACCCAAAACAACAACAAAACAAACCAACAACAAAACCAAAACAAAACAAAACAACAAACAAACAAACAAACAAAAACCCAAAAAATAATGCCCCCCAAATCAACACCCCAAAAATCTTGAATCCCAAAAACATAGCTCCTAAAACACCACTACCCCACAAAAACCAGCATCCCAAGAGCCCAGCCGTGGATCTTTCCTCACGGGCTGGGCTGGGTGCAGATGCCTGCTGTCTTGGGGGATGCTGGCTGTCCCCAGGCTGTCCCCAGGGCTCTCTCTGTCCCCATGCCTCGTGGCTCCCCAGCCCTTGGGGGCCCTGGTAGCAGGATGGGGGTCTCACCAGCCAGTGAGAGGAGGCGCAGGCTGCCCATGCCCAGGAGGTGCTTCAGGCCAAAATCCTGCACCTGGAAAAGAAGGTGGGAAGGGGATGAGAGGGGACAGTGGGGACAGCCACAGCACCGGGGCTCAGCATTGCCAAGCTGGAGTAGGGAACTGGGTGCCAGGGCTGGGAACCCGAAGCAGGATGCAGGATGCAGGGGCAGTGTGCTGGCTCCAGGTGCCGGAGCAGGGAACCGTGATGGGACGGGGTGCAGGGAGCTGGGTGCTGGGGAGGGGAGCCTGGGCAGGATAGGGAATGTTGCAGAAGGGTGCTGGGGCGGGATTTTGGGTGCAGGGCTGGGGTACTGGTTCTGGATTGTGCGACAGGGAGCAGGGAGCCAGGGCAGGGAGCCTGGTGCTGCAGCAGGGTACGGGGTCTGGGGATACCGGTGCTGGGGCAAGGATGCAGGGGCAGGGTGCCAGGACTGAGTCCCACTGAGCTCGCAGGAGCTCTCAGCTTCCTGGCACCAAGTCCTGGGGTCTTCAGCGAGCCGCGGGAGCCCCCCCCGAGCTCATGGCCCACGCCCAGGGAGGTGCCACCATGCCCTCTCTGCCGTGCCAAGTCAGGACGGGCACCGCCGTGTTCCACACCTACCTGGCAGCACCAGCGCAGGTAGAGGCTCCGCAGGGATGACATGGTGGACAGGTAGCTGAGGCCGGTGTCAGTGATCCGCACGCACCTGCCGGGACACGGGGTGTCAGGGCCAGCTGGTCACCCATGGGTGTCCCCAAACCATGGCCCCCATGCTGCACCCTCTGCTTCTAGCGTGGCTCAGCATGGCATGGCTTGGCATGGCATGGTTTGTCATGGGGCGATGTGGTGCAGCACGGCTTGGCATGGCCTAGCACAGCATGGCATGGCATACGTGGCATGGCATGGCATGGCTCAGCACGGTATGGCATGACTTGGCATGGATCGGCATAGCTTAGCGTGGCACAGCACAGCTCGGCACGGCTCAACATGGCACGGCACGTCTCGGCATGGCACGTCTCGGCACGGCCCTTTACCTGTCGAGCACCAGCTCCTCCAGCTTGTGCAGGTCACAGGCGATGTACTCCAGGGCCATGTCGGTGATGCGGGGGCACCAGGACAGGTCGAGGCTGCGCAGCTTCCGCAGGTTCTCAGCTACCAGCTCCACGCCGTCGTCCGTCACCTTGGAGCAGCCCGAGAGGCTGAGGACGCTCAGGTTGGGCAGGCTGTGCACCATGTTGACCACGCCGTGGTTGGTGATCTCCCAGCAGGAGTTGAGGCGCAGGGTGTGGGTGGTGTAGCCCTGCTTGGCGGTGAAGTAGGCGAGCGCCGTGTCCGTCACGTGGTAGGCTTGCAGGTTGAGCTCGGTGAGGTTGGGCAGGAGCTGCGAGATGGCTGCGATGGCGTCGTCGGCCACGTTGATGCAGTCGCTGACGCTCAGCGCCGTGATGCGGGCGTTGAGGCTGGACCAGAGCCCGGCCTCTGTGAAGTCGTTGCAGCCCGACAGCTCCAGCCGCACCACGCCCTGCATCTGCTCCAGCATCACCTGCCGAGGGGCCAGGGGTCAGGCCGTGCTGTGCGCTGCCACCCACCCTTGCGCCTCCCTGTGCCCCCGCCCCGGCTCCCTCTGAGCCCCCTGCGGCTCTTTCCACCACTCCCAGTCTTGCCTGGGTCCAGTCTTCTCCCTGGAACCTCCCTGGCATGGGTTCAATGCCCACCTTAGGACATGCTAATGTCAGTAGGGAATGGGGGGGGACAGGCAGGGACCCCTGGGTGCAGCCCCAGCACTGCTGGCAGCTCTGGGGTTGATGCCTGCTCCCAGCACAGGACCTGCTCAGGTGAGATGTGCCCACGGGGCAGCTGCTGCTGTGTTTGGCCATGGCACAGGGCGAGGATCTTGGTGGGGACCTTGCCTAGCCCCCTGGATTACCCCATCTGACCCTCGTCCCTTTGCTTGGGTGATCAGCCAGCCAAGCAGGAATGTCCCGTTCCCAGAGTCCCGCTTGTCATCCACTGCCACATCACCGCCCAGCAGCACGGCCACCTCACCTGGCAGCACCCACAGGCGGCAGGGATGAAACCCCGACAGCCCCCTGACCCTGCACAGGCTGCACCCATCCCACTGCCCAGACCACAGGCAGGGCCTCCCAAGTGCTGCCAGCGCCTGTGGGATGGCCGTGCCACCTGCCTGCTCCTTCCCTGTGACCGGTGAAAGCTCTGCCCACGCACGTGTCCCCGGGGCCACCAGGACTGACCCGCCACCGGCACATCTCAGCCACCCTGGTCACTTCGGCAGGGTCACCTACCTCTAACCCTGCATCTGTGATGGTCGACCTCTTAAGGCTCATGGACTTGACCCCCTTCTTGGAGAGGGGGTAGTTGTCAATGAACTCACAAATGTCCAGGTCGGAGACACCCACGAGGCAGAAGCCGTCGAAGCCGCGGACGGCGAAGCCCTGCAGGCTGACGAACTCCTTCTCTCCACTGGGCAGGATGTTGTAGAGCTCTTTGGTGTGCAGGACGGGCGTCAAGCCCACCCAGAACTTGGGCTGGTAGAGCACCCGCCGCCATGCCTTGCACACCTGCGCCAGCACGCACTTCTCGCACGCCGAAAAGTACCAGAACAAGCGGTTGAGGATCTTCTCATCCACCGCCAGCTGCCTTTCCGAGGGCGAGCCTGGCAGCCGCTCCGGAGAGGGCTGCTCCGAGCCTTCGCTCGCGTTCAGTCCCACCAAGGAAGCGCTGGGAGGGGAGGAGACGCTGGCCAGAGTGGCCAGGGAGAGCGGGGAGGCCAGGCTGGGGATGGGCAGGTCGCTGCGGTGCGCTAAGGCCGGGCTGAGGATGGCAGGCACGGAGGAAGGCTGGCACAGGCGGTTTTTCACGGCAGGGGTGCCTTTGGTGATGCTGGCGGAGCCGAGGCCGTTGGGTTGCGTGGGGATCTTCACCAGTCCATTGCGGGGCAAACATGGGGCCTTGGTGTCGCCGTTTCTCGGGTTCGACATCTTCCACAGGTCTCTCTGGAACACAGGGGCGTGGGGTGAGGGGCTGTGGGCCATGGCTAGGGGAGGTGCTGGCACCAGTGAGGGGGGAGATCCTGGGCGTCCCTGAGCAGGGTGGCACATGGCACTGGGTGATGAAGGGCTGCCGGGCACAGCCACCAAGGGGACATGTCTGGGACACAGAGCAGGGTCCTCCCAGAAGCTGCCTGGCCCTGGTGTCCCCCTGTGATGAGGGATGGGTGGGGATTTATTCCTGGGCATTCACATCCCTCTCTGAGCCTAGAATCCAGCATGGCCAATGGGAGACAGAGAGGGATCCACAGACTGGTTTGGTTTGGAAAGGACCTCAAAGCCCATCTCATTCCACATCCATGCCATGGGCAGGGACACCTTCCAGTAGCCCAGGCTGCTCCAGTCTCACCTTGGACACCCTGTGCCAGGGCCTGCCCACCCTCACAGGAACAATTCCTTCCCAATATCCCATCCAGCCCTGCCCTCTGGCAGTGGGAAGCCATTCCCTGTGTCCTGTCCCTCCATCCCTTGTCCCCAGTCCCTCTGCAGCTCTCCTGGAGCCCCTTCAGGCCCTGCAAGGGGCTCTGAGGTGTCCCTGGAGCCTTCTCTTCTCCAGGTGAGCACCCCCAGCTCTCCCAGCCTGTCCCAGAGCAGAGGGGCTCCAGCCCTGGGGTATTTTTGTGGAGGAGAGCGGGCAGAGGCAGAGGAGCAGAGCTGCCCACCATGCCAGCCAAGCACTCAGCCCGTGCCAGCTGATCCTCGTGGAGCCTTGAGGCAGCCGGGCAGCACCCGGGCCAATAAATATTGCAGTGACATCAAGGCCGGCTTCCCAACAGCCCCGCCGCACCCACCATCCATTATTCAACGCGTTTCCCTCTATAAATATGGAGGTGAATTATTGATGGGGCCTCAGCCCCCTCCCCTTGCCCAGCTGGGGCCTGGCACAGGGCCCTGCCCGACTGCTGCCTGCCCTGCCCACACCCTGTGAGCCAGTGCCACGCCAAACCCTGCCAAAAAGCTGATCCTGGCACGCTCCGGGGGCACAAGGAGCTGAGGCACAGGAATGCCACTTCCAGTGCTCGGAGCAGGGGACAGAGACCTGGCCCTGAAGCACCAAGGGGTGGTTGGTCCATCCATCCATCCATCCATCCATCCATCCATCCATCCATCCATCCATCATCCATCATCCATCCATCATCCATCATCCATCCATCCATCCATCCATCCATCCATCCATCCATCATCCATCATCCATCCATCCATCCATCCATCATCCCTCCATCATCCCTCCATCATCCCTCCATCATCCATCCATCCATCCATCCATCCATCCATCCATCCATCCATCATCCATCCATCCATCATCCATCCATCCATCCATCCATCCATCCATCCATCCATCCATCCATCCATCCATCCATCCGTGATAGGAAGTGAGGGCCTTCTTGCCTGCCAGCTCCTCTCAAACCCAAGATTAAAGCAAGGGAATTATCATAGCTGTTAAGATTTGGGATGGAGAAAGTCAAGCCCTGGTGGAGGGGGCACCGGGGGAAGAACGTCCTGTTCATGGCCAAGGTTCCTGAGGGTGCAGGTCCTGGAAGCAGGATGCAGCCTAGAGCCCCTACTGCCCCCAGCCCATCTTTCCACCCTCACAGCATCCCTGGAGCAGCCAGGGAGGGAGCAATCCCCCAAAAAAGAGCTCGGAAGCGCAGTCAGGTGGCAGTGGCACATCTGGAGAACCTAGGGGATGCACGGCATCTCCCGAGGACGCCGTTCCCAGCAGAGCGGGGCCGTGGGACGGGGCTGGCGGGAGCTGCCGCAGCCTCTGCCGTGCTGCGAGCGGAGGTGCCAGCAGACAGCCCGGCTCGGTGGCAGCGTCCCGGCGAGATCCAGCCTCCGGGGACGAGCCCAGCCCTGTGCAGACAGTCTGGCGCCGCTCCCGGCTCGGATGCAGCCGCTGCTGCCTCCGCTCACGCCGCCCGACAGCGGAGCTGGGCCGCCGATGCTTGGACATGTGTTAAACTCGCTTGAAAGCGGGAGAAGGGGAGGGGAGAGAAGAGAGAAACTTGAAACCAGCGGCTCGGTGCTTGGCAGTAATTAGGGAAGTAAACAGAACGTGCACCGGGGTGTCTCACAGGCACGGAGCACCGATCCGAACAGATGATTACCAGGCGGCACGGAGAGGCTGTCGCTGCGGCGGCGAGCCCGCGGCCAGAGCCACTGGGCACGCTGGTTGCCTCCAGGGAGAGGGCAGGTGGTGGCAGAGGGGCAGCCCCGGGCCTCGAGAGCCCACGGGGACAGTCACAGGAAGGGACAGATGCTGACGAGTCGCAGGATTCACGTGCAGCCAGCAGGAGGTTCTGGCACCGCATCCAGGCAGCTCAGAGCTCCGCCGGCCCCCGAGGCCGAGCTCAGGGGGATCGTGGCAGCTTTCCCCTCCTGCCCTGGAAAGCTGAGCCAGGTGCCCCCTGCTCCAGGGCGCTCAGGCTGCCTGTCCTGAGCACAGGAATCCTGAACCTTGAGCGAGCTGGGAAGTCACTTCAAATAGAAAGACAGAGATTTGAGCCTCTGGGCACAGAGGATTCGGACAGTGGTGGTGGGAAGCCAGGCAGGCATTTCTCTCTTGGGAAATGAGCAGGCAAGAATGTGGGTGTTCCTACCACCCCCAGGGGCTCGGGGAAAGAGCCCAGTGTGGAGAAGGTTGCCTGGGTGCACGGGCTGGGGGGGTGTGGGTCCAATAGCCGCCGTCTCTGGCGCCGAAGGGCAGTTCTGGCATCTGCCCTCCTGTACCACAGGAAAGCCCCAGCCTGCAGCCAGGCAGCCCCGCAGTTCCTGCAGCCCAGGACTGAGGCCACGTTGCTCTGATGCCCAAAGTGCAGCTCCCACAGCCTCTGGAGGGCACAACTGCTGAGTGCAGGGACTCCCAGAGCATGCCCTCGCCTCCCCAGGCCCTCCCAACCCATGGACAGACACAAAGCTTGCCTTGGAGGTATCAGCACAGACCCTCCTCGATGTTCCACCAGCTCCATGAACACCATATGCTTTTTGGCCACTCCAAAGCAGCAGGAGGGCAGAGATTTGTCCTTTTCCCTTCCCCTGTTGTCTCACTGCTTGCAGATTGCATGACTGGGCCAAGCACACCCTCATCATCAGGATTGTTCAGCACTGACAACCATCCTTGCTCTGGGATCTCACAGGAAAGGCCCAGATTTGCAGCCTCCCTGTGGCACAGCCCCCCTTTGCTCTCTCACGGGGAAGCGTCTCCCAGCAGTGGAGTGCCAGCTCCCCACCCAGTGGGAGAAAACCTGACAAAAGCAAAGGTCAAAGCCTTTCAGTCTCCCGAATCCACTCTAGGGTGCACATTTCACAGGATACGTCACTGCCAGAGAAGTCACTCCGTTCAGGAGGGCTTTGTCACCCACGGTGAGTGATGATGCAGCGCTGGGGGGTGGATTTGACGCAGGGAGAGAGAAGAAAGCCGGGGTCTGAGAGCCTGTCACCAAAACATTGCAGACAATGAGGATGCTGGCATGAACAGGATGGAAACTGCCAGGAAGGCAGAGCTTGTCCAACCTGTTGGCGAGCTTACTCTCTCCACGTGGTAGTGAAGAAGGATGAGGGCCTTAAGAGACCGGCAGGGCCATCAGTCACGCTGTTAGTGCCTCCCTCTGTGGCATTGGCTGGGAGATCCCTGGCACCTGGATCAAACAGGCATCCTGCTTCAGCAGGGATCGGGAGCGAGCTCTGGGACAGCCGGGCTTGCAGCCTACCGAGGTATCCGTGTCGGTCGGACCGGAGGCCGCGGGAGTCCCCGGGACCCCGGCCCCGCTGGTGTCAGCACCGCGGCCAGCGCCCCGTGCGGACACCGCCCTCGCGTCCCGGCGAGCGCACGGCACCGGGAGGATCCACCCCTGCCGCGCCAGGTCCTTGCAAGGGAACCTCCGCCACCCCGCCGGGGCCCTGCGAAGATCCGGTATTGCTCCAGCAGATCCTTGTGAGAGATCCTACCATAGCCCAGCAGGCTCCTGCTGCCTCACCAGATCCCAGAGAGAACCCGGGATGGCCCCACTAACTCCCCGTGAGACCCCGCTGTCACCCCACGGGGGGACCCTTCTGCTGCCCCCCAGCCCGCCTCGGAGCCTTGTTATTGCCCTGCCAGGACCCAGAGCCGTGGCGGGGCTGTGCGGCAGCGAGCGGCCACGGCTCCCGGCTCCCTGCACACACGCACACGAGCGGGCACAAACGCACCCACGGACACGCACAGCCCCGCAGCGGGGGCATGCCCCGGCACCGGCCGTGGCTCGCACACACTCACACTCACACTCACACTCACACTCACACTCACACTCACACTCACACTCACAGTCGCACTCGCACTCGCACTCACACACGCACAGCCGGAGCCGCCGCGTGTACGCGCTCCCGGGGTTGCATCAGCTGAATTCATTAGCCCGTCTATTTTTACTAATGCAGCAAATCAAGTTGCTCTACAGGCGGAGAAAACACACCCGGCTCCGAGCGCGCTGTGGCGGAGCGCGCAGCCCAGGCTTTTGTCCAGCACTCCTGAGGGGATGAGCTTCCTGAGGCTACCTCGGCTCTGCGCGATGGCCCCAGGCAGCAGCGAGGCCAGGCAGGGATCCTGGGGAGGCTGAACCCGCCGCCCGGAGCACATGGCAGGGATAAAGACATCCCGCTGCAGAGCTCCGTGGCGTGCAGCCGCCTCCTGCTCTGATCCCACTGCATCACAACACTGCCCGTGCTGTGAGCAGCGGCTGGGCTGCCGCCGACCCCCGAGGCCGGGTGTCTTCAGAGGGCTTGGATCGCCCCAGCAATGCAGACGAGCCGCTAAAGGCTCTGCAGGAGCCACTGGCTCCGCCGGAGATGGACGGGCAGCGGTTGTGTTTGGGCAGGGAGATGCTGTGCCTGCGTGTGTGGGCACAGGAGGATTTGTGCTCCCAGGCTTGGCACTCACACAGCCGAGCTGGGAGAGAGGCTCAGAGCACAGCTGCAAACTCAGTGCTACCTTTTCCTTGCTGCCCAATCCAGGAATGCCCAGTAGGGAAGGGCCTTGCCTCCCCACCTGGCCCTGGAGAGCTGCTTACCCTGTGTTTGTGTGATGGGAGCTGGAAACTCCCTCCTGGGTCTGCCCTGAGTGCTCCTGGGTACACCTGAGGGCTGAGGGCGGCCTTCCCCCTCCCCTGATGGCTCCAGCGATGCCACGCAGCTCATCCCACCTTGCACAGAAGTGGACAAAGAGGCTCAGGAGGGGCTGGGGAAGGGACTGGTTTGAGTCCCATTGCTGTGGGCTGCTGCCCTCAGTGCCAGGCAGGCTGGTGAATCCATCTTGCAGCTCATGGCCAAAGCAGAGCTGTCATGATAGGAATCCCCAGCACTGCAGTCTCTCAGGTCCCACAGCCTTCCCAAAGGTTAGGCTCAGGCTTTGCGGGATTGACCCCATGCCCAGGGAGCCGGGAAAAGCTGCCCTCAGTGCCAGCACCGAGCTCTGCTCCGGTCCCCCACCACTTCGGGCTTTGCTGAGAGAACAGCTCCTGTCTGGGGGCACTGGGAGATGCAGCTCCTGTCCTCCTCAGCATGGGGGGAGGCAAAGCTCCAGCCCCAAGCCTGGCCAAGCAAAACTTCCTCACGACAGATTTTCCTCTGACCACCAAGCCCCTCCTGCAGCAGCTTTCAGCTCCTCTGCTAATACCCCAGCCTCCCTCAGACAGCAAATTCTGACCTCTCTCCTTTTCCCAGGCAGCCCCTTGTCCCCTTGGGAGGAATCCCCCACCCAAAAGGAGCACAGGAGGGATGGATTCAGGGCAGACCTGGGCCCCTGCTCCCCTCCCCTCCAGTCTCCTCGGGAGATCTCGACTCTCACACCACGGAAGGATGCTCGTGCTTAAGCCAAGCTTCTCCCTGCTCCCCACTGACCAAGGCAAGGGGAAAAGGGAGCAGCTCCTCATGTGTTGGATCCCACCCAGCCTGGCCTCCTCTTACTGCGAGTCCAGCCAGAGCCCAGTGACAGCTCCCAGTGTGTGCCAGCCCTTCCCTCTGTCCCTCCTGGGCCCAGAAAAAGGCTGAAATGGAAGATGCCATGAGGGCCCAGGAGCCAGGAGGGCTGTCTCCAAGCACAGGGTGGGGATGTGCTCCTCAGGTGCTGCTGGGACTTGTGCCTCCCCAAACCCTTCATCCCTGCAGACATGGCAACAGCCACACGAGCACTGGTGCCCCTTTGCCCCTGGGCTCGGGGCTCTGGCTGGCAGCTGGTGTTGGAGTTCAGCAGGGGCCCTGGCACGAGGCTGGTGGGACAGCAGGGCAGGCTGTGTCCAGCCATAGCACCCCTTGATGCGGTGGGCTGGGGGTGCTGAATGTCAGCACGGGCTCCAAAAGCCATCAGAAGCCTCATGGGAGCAAAAGCACCATCCTGATCCTGTTCCCAGCACAACCTCCTGGCCTCCCTCTTCCCCTGTCCGAGAGCTGGGCTTGGATCACTTGGATCACCCCTCCAGCAAGAAGAAACCCTGGAGAAACGGCTTCTGCTGAACTGTGCCCTCCCCAAACACTCTCCTGTTCAGCCTCGAGCTCCTCCCGTGAGCCAGCAGCCCTGGAGCACCCAGCACACGTGGCTGGTCCCCGTGGCAGGTGGGCAGAGGTTGGGAGGGGGTGGGATGCTGCCAGAGGAGCTCTGCTCGCCCGCACGCTCAATCCTGCTCCCTCCCACACCAGCGGCACCCACTCGCCTCCCAAATTCCCTTTCCACTCCCTGGGTGCTGCTCGTTGTGCACAGGGGAGCAGTAGTAGATTGGAGGCAGGCAACGGAGCTACAGGCAGGACAATGTGGCTTTGCCATGGAGCTGCCAGAGTCTGAGCCAGGCACAGCTGAAATCTGCAGAGCAGAGGGGCAGGATCCAACCTCCAAACTCCAAGTGCTCCCACTCCAGATGTCCTTCTGTCTGGCCACGTCCCCGTGGGATGGTCAACACAGATGTGACCCCACTGGAGGGGACAAGGGAACCCTTTCCCCGCTCTCACCTTACCCTGGCCCAGGTGAGGGTAACTCCTTCCCCAGAAGCAGGGTCTGGGGAGGCAGGAGGGTCCCACTGCCGGGGACACTTGTCCTGCTGCCGTGGCGCCGCTGGCACGGAGAGGGGAGCAGGCAAAGGGATCGGTGTGGGGGAAACCAGCTCGGGGAAAAATAGATATCTAGCTCATTAAAAATGGATGCTTGAGCAAGTCCTCCCCACTCCAAAGCCACCTCCTTCCCTCTCTCTTCCTGGTACCCAGAGTGAAATCAGCACCCAGCTTCCAGAGGAGGGGAGATGCCAGCACGGCACAGCGCTCGCTTTGTGCCCGCTGCTCCCAGCCCACTGTGTGCTGAGCCCCTCGGGGGCTGCGCGGGGCCCCGAGACCCCCAGAGCCTGGGCAGAGGGTCTGCCAGGAGCATCCCTGCTGCAGGGACCGCCACGCTCCGGCCTTCTCTGCCCAGGCACTGCCGCGTCCCACCAGCACCCGCAGATGCCCAAGAGGCAGAGCCACCTCAGCCCACACGGCACCCCTGGACCCCCACGTGGCCAAGATCTTGGGGGGGGTCTCTAGCTGGCTGCTGCCAGAACCCCATGCCTCAGTTTCCCCCAGCCGTGCACAGCCCCAGCCATTCCATGGGCTCGAGTCCCCAACCCCTCACGCTGACCCCTCTGCCCGTCCCCATCCCCTGCCCCACCAAAACAAACTCCTTGTTCCCATCCTGGACTGATGGGAGCTCCGTGGCCCCGTGCTGGGCTCTGCAGGACCCTGCTGTGGGGTTCAGCCCCCTCGGCCCCATCCCAGCCAGGGCCTTCCCCTTCCTCCATCCCCTGGCTTCTGGGAACGGGGGCGGCTGCCCCTGTCCCCCCACCCCTCGGCTGGTGCCCACCTGCATCCACAGAGAGCCACACCGAGGTTTTGGGGTGTTTGGATGTCTGAGCGCAGCCTCGGGGATGCCAATGGTGCCACCAGGGAGGACAAGAGGAATTTTAGAGGCTGGCAGCAGGGGTGGAAGGGGGCAAACATCAGCCCCACACTGGGGCCACCCTGTCCTTACACCCCCATCCCAGAGCAGCCCTGCATCCCGCGGGATCCGCCTGATCCCGTCTTTTCCCTTCCTCTACCCACCCGCCAATGCCCGGCCGTGCTGGGNCGGGATGCGGCTGGGGGTGGTTGCGGTGCCGGTGCCGGTGCTGGTACAGGTAGAACAGGCACCGGCACCGACCCCGGCATCGGCACCGACCCCGGCACCGGCTTTGTGTCGTAAAGGGTTTTCCCGAGCGGCTCTTACCTCCAGCCCTGTCTCCCGAAGCTCATGCCATGCCTTGTGCCCGTCTTCTTTCGGTTGCAGCAAAAAATCCCACCGGGAAGAAAGCGGCGAATAATCCCCCCAAAAATCCCCGTTGGCAAAGGGGCAGGATCCCGCCCGGCCCCCGCCCCAACCCCGCGAAACAACAGGAAAAATAAGCGGGGAGTGGAGGGGGGGAATGGGGCCGGATCCGGATCCGGGGGGATGGAGAAGGGGGGCCCTGCTGCCAGCCAGCCCAGGGAGCTGGGAGCACACGCACACGCGCGTTTGCACACACGCACACGCGTGTCACCAGCGGAGCCTGTTAAAGGGACGCGGCCACCGGCAGCGATAATGGAGCGCGCTGGGAAAGACCGGCACCGGCTCCGGTAGAGGCGAGGTGAGGGTGCGGGACACGGGGAATGGCGCGGGGGGGTGCGGGCAGGGCTGGGCTGGCAGCTGGGTGTGCAGAGAGAGAGGGGTGGTGGGTGGGGGAATGCAGGGGTGGAAGGATGGGGGA
>VXBU01002826.1:3004-13187 GCA_013400315.1 Bombycilla garrulus | reverse complement strand
GGTAGCCCGGCAAGCCCCGGAGCCCGACACCCCCGACCCTGACACCCTGACCCCCCCTGACCCCCCTGTGTCCCCCAGGTGCCCTACCAGCCCTCCACCCCCCGGCAAGTGGCCAACACGCTGGCCCTGCTGCGGGGCCGCGCCGGGAAGACCGTGGATCTGGGATCCGGAGACGGCCGGCTCGTAAGGGCTGGGTCCTTGGGGGGATTTGGGGTGTCCGGGGGGGGCAAAGCGCAGGGAGGGGGCTGCACACATGGGGAGGGTGGAGAGAAAGCCCCCACCAGGCTGCTGCCTGGCTTCTGGCTGTGGTTCTGGATGGTCCTCCTGGTTACGGTCCAGGTGGTCCCAGAGGGTCCTCGATGTCTTAGACAGCTGTAGGTTGTCCTAGGTGTCCCTAGATGTTCCTAGGCTGTCTTAGGTGGTCCTAGGCAGTCCTAGGTGGTCCCAAATGGCCCTGGGTGACCCAACATGGTCCTAGGTGGCTCTAAACAGCCCCAGGTGGTCCAGGGTGGTTCTAGATGGCCGTAGGTGGTCTTTGACAGCGCCGAAAGACATCCCGAGCAGGGAGCAGGGTGGCAGTGAGGGCTCTGGGTGGTGCTGAGCACCGAGGTCACCCTGCCTGGGAGCCAGCAGGACGGGCTGCGTGGCGCTGGGCAGCAGCCCCTGCCCACCCAAATCGTGCCCCAGCCCCAACCCTGAGATGCTCTGGGTTGCAGCCCTCCCTCTCTCCCTCTCCAGGTGCTTGAGGCTTACAAGCAGGGGCTGAGGCCAGCCCTGGGCTATGAGCTCAACCCCTGGCTGCTGTGCCTGGCCAACTACCGCGCCTGGAAGGCTGGATACCACGGGAAGGTCTTCTTCCTGAAGAAGGATCTGTGGAAGGTAACAGCATCCCAAGGGTCTGGATGTGCTCAGGGCATGGCCAGAGCTCTGTTTGCATCTCCAGGATGGATTTGCTGATGGCCGCTTGCTCCTTCCCTGTCCCGTGCTGCTCCTAGGAGGTGGAAAACCATCCTCCTTTCCAGAGGAATGCCAGCTGGGGCAGCCTGTGGCCACTTCGGCTGCTCGGAGCAGCTCTGAGGAGAGGTCTGGGTCCTGTTGACAGGGTCATCTGCAGAGAGGAGCTTCTCAGGCTGACATAAGGTGTCTGCAGCCTGCCCAGAGAGAATCCATCAGGGAATGTGGGTCTGAGATGGTGCTGGAGGCAGGTGTTTCCCAAGACGTGCTGCTTTCACACCCACGCTTCCCCATCCCACATGTTATGTGGCATCGTTGCTCCCTCCAAGGTTCCAGAGATCACCCACAAGGCTTGGATGCTCAAACAGTTGTTCCTGCTCTGCCTGTTACTCGTTATTCCCCTTTTCCTTCTGTTTTAAGGTGAATCTTTCTGACTGCCACAACGTGATCGTGTTCCTGGCCCCCAGCGTGGTGAGTCAGTCCCTCACACCCCGAGTTGTTCTGGGCCAGCTCGGGGGGGCTTTTCTTGAGAAAGAGAGGGGGTCTGGGATGGAGTAAGGCCAAGTGGGAATCGCTGTGGCTGAGTGGTTTGGTGCTACACTGCATTTGGATTTATAGAATCATGGAATCATTTAGGTTGGAAAACCCCTCTGAGATGGAGTCCTAGCATTCCTCCAGCACTGGCAAGGCCACCACTGACCCATGTCCCCAAGTGCCATATCTGTGTGTGTTAAAGCCCTGCAGGGACGGTGACCCCACCACTGTCCCACACAGCTGTGCCAGTGCCTGACCCCCCTTTCCATGGGGAAATTTTCCCAATATCCAACCTAAACCTCCACTGGTACAACCTGAGGCCGTTTCCCTTTGTGGTGTTGCTCACTGCTTGCTCCAAGTCCCAGCCTTACACAGGGCCAGTACCAGCCCTGTGCTTTGAAGGGTCCACTCCCCAGAAGCTGCCCCACGGTCCCTGGTGGCACTGCCACTGTGTGACTGTGTCCTAAGGCTGCCTGTCCCTGGCTGTGTCTCTCTCCCCAGAAACCTCCCTTGGCCACCAAGCTGCTGGCAGAGCTGCCCGATGACGCCCGGGTGGTGGCCGGACGCTACCCCTCCCCCTCCTGGACCCCCAGCAGCACGCTGGGCCAGGGGCTGGAGCAGGTCTGGGCCTATGACATGAAGGAGGTGCGGCGAGAAGTGCAGGGCAGCGCCCAGGACAGCCAGCTCTGACCCCAGCCTCATTAAGCCCGGTTTAACACCAGCCTTGTCAAGCCTGGCATCAAGGGTCAGAGCCCCTCCAGCCCTTGGCTCAAGCTCAGGACAGAAGTACTTGGCCAGCATTTGTCCTGGGGACTTGCAGGGTGGCAGTCCTTCATTTTTCCAGAGTGTGAGTAAAGCAAGGGAGGAGAAAATCAGACCGAGAAATCCTGGGGTTAATGTAGGATTTGAGGGCTAAAGCTCCAGTGCCTCTTTTTGCTTTATTTCTATTTAATTTTTAAAAATAAAGTTTTGGTTGGTTGTTCCTCTGAGGTTTTTGCTTTGTCCTTGAGCTGCTGTATGGTCCTGGCGTTAGAGCAGCTGCTGACCCTGGACTTGGGCTTGGCTCTGCCATCCTTTCCACCTCACCTTCATGAAGGATCACTTTGGCCCTGCTCGTCAGTATAATAATATTCCATTTTCCACTCAAACACAGAGGAAAATGGGGTTTTTCCACTGTAGAGTCACAGAATCATGGAATGGGTTGGGTTGGAAGGGGCCTTGAAGCTCCTCTTGTTCCACCCCTGACACTGGCAGGGACACCTCCCACTGTCCCAGGCTGCTCCAAGCCCCATCCAGCCTGGCCGTGGACACTGCCAGGGATCCAGGGGCAGCCACAGCTGCTCTGGGTAACCTTTCACCACCCTCCAAGTAAAAGAGCAGCTCATCCCTTTGTCCAGCCCCAGAACAAATCCTGGCCTGAGCCAGGCTGGGCTCTGTCTCGCAGGAGCTGTGAGGGGAGCGAGGCAGGAGCAGCTCTTGGTCCAAATCCAGATCTCATCCAGGGAAAATGTTACAGCAGGAGCAGGAACCTGTCCCTGCAGCCCAGCAGTAAGGAGCTGCCTGGGAACCTGACCCCATGTCCGAGATGTGCTCGGGGAAGAGCAGAATTCCTAGAGCCCACAGATGGCTGGGGGCAGACGAGACGCAGTTGTCTTGTCTCATTTTAGTCCTGTGAATTTAAGACCAGGAACACCCACACGGTTTTGCTGACTGTTCCCACCTCCCAGCCTGGGAAGGATCCTTGCCTGGCAGTCCATAAAGCACAGCCCTCCCTTGGGGGCCGGGTGTTCCCGAGGCTGGGGCTGTTATGGCTCGTGGCTGGCGCTCCTGGCACTGGCCGCTCGGGGCACCTCGCGTCCCTCCGCGTTCCTCAGCCGGAGGATCTCCTGCTTGTACCTGCAGTGGAAGTGGCACTGTCACTGCCTGGCTGCTGACGGCAATGAGCCACGGCAGGAGCTGAGCCCGGCACCTGCATCCCGCAGTCATTCCCAAAGGAAAGGTGTTCGTGGGCTCTGCCAGGTAAGGGCACAGCCTGACCCGAGCCCGCGGCCGAGCTGGCTGGGCAGTCCCGGCAGGAGCAGGTGGATCATGCCCTGACACACCTGCCCTGCTTGTCCTCCCACTTCCCTGCTGTTCTCCAGGCAGCACTGACACAACGAGGGGACACAGCCTCAAACTGTGCCAAGGGAAATACAGGTTGGATATTGGGAAGAAGTTCTTCATGGAAAAGGTGATAAAGTGCTGGAATGGCTGCCCGGGGAGGTGCTGGAGTCACCATCCCTGGATGTGTTTAAAAAAGCCTGGATGTGGCACAGGGTGCCAGGATTTAGTTGAGGAGTTGGGCACGGGTTGGACTCGATGATCCTGAAGCTCTCTTCCAATCTGGGGATTCTGGGATTCTGTGATTCTGTGTGATTCTCCCTGCTCCAGAGCAGGATGAGCCACGGAGAGGGGAGCATAGATCAGGGGCTGCTGGGAGGACTTAGATTAGAACCTGAGCAAAAAGGAACTCTAAAGGTTTTAGGCTTTAGATAAGGCTTTAAATTTTTGGTACCTTTGAAGGTTCCAGGTAAACCTTAGAGCCCCTTCCAGTGCTTAAATGGGCTCCAAGAGAGCGGGAAAGGGACTTTGGACAATGGCATTAAGTGACAAGACACGGGGAATGGCTCCCACTGCCAGAGGGCAGGGCTGGATGGGATATTGGGCAGGAATTGTTCCTGTGAGGGTGGGCAGGCCTGGCACAGGGTGCCCAGAGCAGCTGTGGCTGCCCCTGGATCCCTGGCAGCGCCCAAGGCCAGGCTGGATGGGCTTGGAGCAGCCTGGGACAGTGGAAAGTGTTCCATGGCAGGGGAACTGGATGAACGTTTATGTCACTTCCAAACCAATCCATTCCGTGGTTCTGATTCCTCCCAAAGATGGGTGAGCGTGCAGGGAAGGACACGAGTGGCAGGGCGTGTCTGCCCTGTGACAAAAGGTGGTGACAGCTGCCTGCACAGCTGGGGGAGCAGTGGGACATCAGCGGTGCTGGCAGCGCTGTGGCAGGGGCAGCAGGGGCATGGAGATGTCCCTGGCACTGAGCCTGGAGGTGGAGCACAGAGCAGAGCACGGGGGGATCCCCCACCTCACCTGGCAAGGTGCTGCTCTATGTACCCCTGCAGCTCCAACACCTGCTCCTCTGCCACCACAGCCCGAGTCAGCAGCTGGCTTCTCTCCTGCTCCAGGTCCTCCTGCAGGGCAAAAAAAAAACGTGGAGAAAACATGGAAAAAAGGGGAGATATGTGGGATGGGGGCGATGTTGCTCAGCCCCTCTCTGCTGTGTGAGTCCGACGTTCCGACCACTTCCCCATCGCTCAGCCATGACATCTCCCCTCGTTTGGCCACAGAGGTACACCCTGTGCAGGTGCTGAGCTTTATGTCCCCAGGGGATGGTGGAGCACTCCCTCAGGTTGCTGTGGACAGGGAAAGGCAGGGCATGGAAGTGATTATCCATGCAACCAGCAGGAACCAGACTGGGCAGCTGATTCAGATTCAGGCTAGACTTGAACCAGGTCGAACAGAATCAAAGAACTGCGGAATTGGTTGGAATTGTGGAATAGGTTGGAAAAGCCCAGTAGAATCCAGGTGTTAACCCAGCACTGCCAGCACCACTGACCCATGTCCCCAGTGCCACATCCACATGTCTGTTAAATCCCCCCAGGGATGGTGACCCCACCACTGTCCCACACAGCTGTGCCAGTGCCTGAACACCCTTCCCACGAAGGAATTTCCCCAATATCCCATGCAAACCTCCCCTGGCGCAGCCTGAGGCCGTTCCCTCCTCCTGTCCCTGTTCCCTGGGAGCAGAACTCGACCTCCCCTGGCTGTCCCCTCCTGTCAGGGAGTTGTGCAGAGCCAGAAGGTCCCTCCTGAGCCTCCTTTTCTCCAGGCTGAGCCCCTTTCCAGCTCCCTCAGCTGCTCCTGGTGCTCCAGCCCCTTCCCCAGCTCTGTTCCCTTCCCTGGACACGCTCCAGCCCCTCAGTGTCCTTCCCGTCAGGAGGGGCCCAGGATGGCCCCCAGGACTGGAGGTGTCCCAGCAGTGCCAGCACAAGGGAACAACCAGCCCCAGTTTGTTACTCAGATGCCAAAAGGTTGTTCTGAAACATGGGCAGGAGTGACAAGAGGCTGCTCTCCTTCCTTTAGTAGCAGGGACAGTAAAGCCTTGAGACACCACCAGCTGGGACCTGCCAGCCTTGCTTGGAGGGCTGAGGCCAAAGCCACAGCAATGCTCCATGGAGAGTGATTCCCAGGGAATGGGCACAGCCCCGAGGCTGCCAGAGCTGCAGGAGGGTTTGGACACCGCTCCAGGGATGCACAGGCTGGGACTGTTGGGGTGTCTGTGCAGGGCCAGTTGGACTGGAGGATCTTTGAGGGTCTTTCCCACTCAGGATGTTCTGTGACTCCGTGGAAGTTTCCCCCTCCAGCCTGGAGCAGCGTCTCAGCCCCAGGGCAGGAGCTGAGGCAGCAGTCTGTGCCGTGTGGGTGACAGATACGCTCTGGTTCCAGTGGGCTGTTCTAGACCTTTACCTGGGTGTTGAGTGTGAATTCCCGGAGCTTCTTCCTGACCTCTGCCCAGCCCTCCTCATCCAGCTGCCTGGGACACAAGAGCTCGTTTGGATCACGCCCAGACATCAAACCCAGCCCCTCCACGGATCACACAGCTCCCCACAGCTGCTGCCCATCCCAGAGCTGGAACCTTTCCTCTCCCAACGCCCAAACTTCCTCAGGGCGTGCTACAACAGCTGCTGCCCATCAGCCCTTGGGGGAGTCACAGCCCTTCTGCCAACCCTGGACTCCCCACCCGCAGCCCGGGGCTGTTCCAAACCACATCAACGCAGGAAGAGTCCTGAACCTGCCGCTGCGGGGCTGGATTTGGTGGGAACAGGGAGCCATCGGTGCCAGAGGCTGGCACTTGCCCTGTTTGGAGCAGGGAGCCGTTCTGGTCAGCAAGCACCAGGAGAGGTGAGCTGTCTGCACAGCCCGGCGTGGGAAAGCCCTTCCCTCCCCGTCCCAGCCTCCGGGAGGAAAATACAGGTCACATGTGATGCTCGGGGAATTTGGGCTGTGTGAGGGCAGGAATGCATTGTGCTCCCTCCGGTTCGAGATCCCGGCTGGAATTTCGTGGGAGCCAGAGGAGAAAGGAACAATGAACAGGGAATTGGTGCAGCTGGTAAACGCCCGCAGCACGGGAGGTGGAGGGTGATGGGCTTTAAGGTCTCTCCCAACCCAACCCGTTCTGTGGCAAAGGCAAGAAGCAGCGGGAATGGGAGCAGAGGGAATTGGTGCTGCAGGAACGCCGGGATTCCTGTCTCTAGCTGGGGGAGCAAGGTCACAGCACTGGTTAACCCAGCGGCATTTGAGGTGTGCGGGGTCTCTTGGCAGTTGAAAAACCCAAACGATGAGCTGCGTCTCTGAAATTCAGGTTCTGGGCTTTCCATGCGCCGCTCCTGTGGTGTCTGCCCAAATTACTGCATTTACTCGTGGGCCACTGCTATTTTCAGTGTGGAAAACATGGCAGAGGCTGGTTGAGGCTCAAGCTTGTGGCTGAGACACCCCTCCAGAGCCCAGGGGCTCTGGCACTCACCCACTCCTCAGTGCTGGCATCCAGCTAATGGAATATTTGACATGTTTTCTAGATGACCACGTCTTTTAAAGGGCTGAAAAACCCCAGCTCAAGTTTCTCCTGCCCTTTGTTCCACCCCTCCACAGCTATGGCTGGTTGAGTTTTAGCAGGATAATGGAGCAGGGGGAAGAGACCCATCAAAATTCAGCAATTTCAGGGTTTGTTGGGAAGCCAGGGAGGCATCAGCACAGCGGCACCAAAGGGTTCCAGCCCAACTCTGGCGCTGGGAAGGAGGAAAAACAGGACCATCCCGAATCGGTGGTGTCTCACAGGCCTTTCTCAGGTTGTGATCCACCAAAGCGCTTGGGCCTATGCTTAACTTCGGCTTTTAAAGAGGTCAGTGGGGCTAAAAACATGATTAAATCAAATATGTGCTTAAGAGCTTTCTTGGATCAAGGCCCAGTGACCAAGTCCTTTCCTGCAGGAAGTGCTGTGCTGAGGGGACAGCTGCCTCTTCTTCCCAGAGCAGGCCTTCCCTGCTTATTGCTGCCTCCAGCCAGACAAAAAAAAAAAGATCCCTCAATCCACACACTCATGAGAATTTGGAATGACAGATATCCCAAGAAAGAAACAGCACTTACTGCTCTGGAGGCGCTGGAAAGGCTCCTTTCAGGTTTTTCTGGAGGCAAAGGAAGAACAGAATTCCTGTGAACATGAACTCATTGCAATCCCAGATCCTGCCACTTTCAGAGGAATCCTGTCATGGGATGGCTTAGGCTGGAAGGGACCTTAAGGATGATCCCATTCCACTGCTGCCATGGCAGGGACACCTCCCACTGTCCCAGGCTGCTCCAAGCCCATCCAGCCTGGATTTGGACACTGCCAGGGATCCAGGGGCAGCCACAGCTGCTCTGGGCACCCTGTGCCAGGGCCTCCTCATCCTCACAGGGAGGAATTCCATCCTTACATCCAACCTAAATCTCTCCTCTTTTAGTTTAAATCCATTCCCTTTGTCCTGTCACTATCTGCACATGTAAAAAGACATTCTCCCTCTTTTCTGTAAGGCCCCTGGGAAGTGGCACAAGGTATCCCAGCACTCCCAGTGCCATGGCAAGGAAATGATGGGCTGTACAATCTGAAGGTTTCAGGTCTCCCATCCTCTGAATTTTTAAATAAATGTATCCTGTGCAAATCAAGACCCACATTTGCCCAGCGGGAGGACATTTCCCCATCCCTGGAAGTGTCCAAGGCCAGGCTGGATGGGGCTTGCAGCAGCCTGGGACAGTGGAAGACGTCTCTGCCCGTGGCAGGGGTGGAACAAGAGGAGCTTTAAGGCCCCTAACAACCCAAACCATTCTGGGATTCCCTGATTCTGTCACTGTTGTGCTCCCTGCCTGTGCCACAGGCACAGCAAACCCTCAGGGAGAGCGTGGATGTGGCACTTGGGAACACGGCTCAGTGGTGGCCATGGCAGTGCTGGGGGAATGTTGGACTCGATGATCTGAGAGGGCTTTTCCCACCTAACCAATCCTATAAATGCCTTAAGGAAGGGGCTGAGTCTGCAACTCATGGAACTGTTCCTCCCAAGACACAGCTCCCTACCTTCTGCAGTTCCTGGAGCTGCATCTCCAGTTTTGCCTTTTGCTCCCTCAGGCGATTCAGCTCCCGGGCGCTGTTTGTCAGCAGCTCTGGCTCTGTGATGGAGAAGTGGAGCTCGGCAGGGCCGCAGTCCATGGCACTGCTCCCCAGGGACTGGAGCCGCTCCCGCTGCAGCCTGCAATGAGCACGGGGGTCAGTTCCCTGCTCGCCGTTCTGGGTGACGTCACCGAGCAGTTCTGCTGCTCCCCGAGGTGCCACTCACTGGGACCCACTGGTTCTGGCCACCTGCAAAGGATAAGTGGGAGAGCTTCTGAAGGGAGCTTGTCCTAGAGCTATTTGTGGCTTTTATACCATAAGTATTTCTGCTGCTTCCCACAGCCCAAGCTGCCGAGAGAGCTGAGAGCGCTGCAGGGACGGGCTGGGAGGTGGAGCTATTTGTGGTACCTCTGCATTTCCACACCATCCACCGTGGGATCAATCTCTCACCCTGCATTTGAAGTGGGAGGAACATATGTGCAAAGCAGCTCCGTGAGGTCCAGAGCACCCTGATGTGCAGCTGGAGGCAGCTCGATCCTGGATTGCCAGGAGCAGGGAGAAAAATGCGCGTTCCAGATCCTCTGCTCCATCTGGGAGGTGTGCTGGCCTCCTTCTAGGGCAGGGGATGGGTGCTGTGGGGCTTTTCCCCCTGGCCCTGAAGGAGGAGGTGGCTGAGCTTTACCCATAGGCAATCAGCAGGCTCTCGTGCTTCTTGGCCAGGTCCTTCATGCGTTTCTTGTACCCCCGAGCTGCCCGGGCCAGCTGCTCTTCCCGGGACTTGTAGGAAGCCCGGATATCCCTGAGCACGCTGTCCACAAAGCTCTTCATGGCAGCTTGGCCAGCCGGGGCTTTGCTGTGTCCTGTCACGCTGCTGGCTTTGCTGTCCATGTAGATCTGTAAGTGCACAGAGAGGGAAATCCAGGGGAATGGCTTCCCACTGCCAGAGGGCAGGGCTGGATGGGATATTGGGCAGGAATTGTTCCTGTGAGGGTGGGCAGGCCCTGGCACAGGGTGCCCAGAGCAGCTGTGGCTGCCCCTGGATCCCTGGCAGTGCCCAAGGCCAGGCTGGATGGGCTTGGAGCAGCCTGGGACAGTGGGAGGTGTCCCTGCTCATGGCAGGGGTGGCACTGGATTATCTTTAAAATCCCTTCCAATCCATTCCATGATTCTATGGCAACCCCCCCCTCCCTGTACCCAGATTTCCTGTATGGCCACACAAAATTATCGGTGAGCTTCTGCTGGGACTTTTCTTGGTCAGATTACAAGGATTTAAAAAACCTTTTCTTTATGTATTTACTCTGATTTATTTGCACCAGCCTACAAGAGGAGGGTGCCGGTGTGGAGAGATCTGAGGCAATGGCAGGAGCTGTGCCAGCGGAGGTTTAGGTTGGATCTCAGGGAAAGGTTCTTCCCCAGAGGGTGCTGGCACTGCCCAGGCTCCCCAGGGAATGGGCACAGCCC
>VXBU01002818.1:0-55827 GCA_013400315.1 Bombycilla garrulus | reverse complement strand
CCTTAGCACAGAACTGATGTAAAAGTTGGAGTCTCAGACTTGGGACTGTCTGTCTGGAAGGGATGTTCAGCCTTGGATTTCACATCAGGATCTGTGTGTGTGCAGGTCTGTAAGCTTACAGTGTCAAAGAATGGTTTGCTAGAAGAGTAAATTTCAATAATTCTATTTACTAACATCTCAGTGCTGCTATTTAAAAAGTATGGCTGCATCATTACCAAAGTAACCTTTCATTTTGTTTCTCCACTGGAAGGAATTTGAGAGATTTTAAGGAAAATGGGTCAAAATATAAATTCTAGGAAGATTTGTTTTTTTTTTTTCATTTTAGAGGTGATAGGATTTGCTTTAAATGAAACTGAAAATTGGATTTTAAAGGGATTTTGATACCAAAAATTTATCCTGGAACACACACAAAAGTTCCTACCCACAGGTTGCATCCTTGCTTTTTAGGAATTGCTTTGATTTGAAGGGTTAAATTGTAAGTTTAAATTGTTTAGTTTTGTGTTCATAAAGCAGCATGAGCAGTTTTCTCTCGTGGTGGTTGAGAAGGGAAATTGCTGCTTTGGGTAGAAGTGTGGACACTGGGGGTGAGGAGCAGCTTTTCTTTAGAGATGTGTGATTCCAACTCACTGACACGATTTCTTTGTAGTGTTTGATCAGCCACAGAGCTGTTAAATAAGCTGCCCAAGTTTATCTGCTAAAACACCCAACTGTGCCAACCTACAGCGCAAGGAGAATCAATTTCTGCTTTAGCATCCTGAAAACTCCAGCAAAAGTCCTCAAAGTGAGAGCACCAGCTCTCTCCTGTTCCTGCAATGAATATTCTCTATGCTAGAAACTTCTCAACCTTTTCAAGTTTGCTCATTACCAGTTAGCCTGAGCTAGTTGGTTCATTTTCACACACAAACACGTTGATGTGCACACAAAAAACCCTGGTCCAGATTTGCAGTTGGCCTCAGGCTTGGTGTTTCTAAGGAACAGAATTGAGGAGTTTGGGCGGCGTCCAGGCTGGTGCTTGAAAACTTGTTTACTTTGAATCAATGGGTAATTAGCTCACTGAGGATGCAAACTTTTAGCACAGGGAAGTCTAGGAGAAAGGCATCGAGTTTAAAAAATAATCTCATTGACTCTGCTGCAGTTTAGCTTAGATATTTTTTATTCATTAGGATTTGACAGCAAATCGACAAGCCTCAAACCAAAATACTCAGGGATGTTTATTCAACAGATATTAAATGAAAATGCCCTATTAATAGCAGGTTATTTGAAACTCTCTCTGCCTTTTTCACATGCTGAGAAAGCACTGCTTGCAGTCGGAGAGCTTTGTAAGTTTTACAAAACCCACGGTTTTGCTGACAGACCCAGGCATTGCACAGCACCACCTCTTGGCTGCTCTCCTCCAGCAGAACTCCCTGCTCTTGCTGCTGGCACCGCTCCTCTGGCTGAGCAGAAGGAGAGGAGAACAAGCAAACTGCATTCCCAACAGGGATTACACTGCCTTCAACAGAAAATCAGACCTCGAACCAAAATATTTAAATTGGAACAGAAATCGGTTGACTACATCAAGCCAAGCTCTTGTTTGGATTCCTGAGTGTCTGACATGGTTTACTGATGTGAAAACATTGCATCTTCTGAAAGTTCAAGGATTTATTTGTTTGTTTGTTCTTATGTATGAATCTCCTTGTTAAATTACTGTTCTGTTGTCACACAGAGTTTTCTGTACGCAGTAACACTTTAGTAGATCACAATACTTTGGTGGATGCAGCTGTCACTTCAAAAAACTTGATATACATTCTAACACTTTCAAAAGTCAAATCTTAATACTGGAATTTGCATGTGTTCTTAAACTTTCCATATGCTGGCAGCTTTATTTTGAAAGGTTTGAATGCCACAGATCATACCCAAATTCAGGGAACAGCTGGGACTGACTCTTCAGTTGCTGAAGTGAGGCTACTTACATAATACACGTTGTGTCTGTGAGTGATTTCCAAGACTTTAGGAGAAGATTTCTGTCTTTTACTGGTAAATTATTTTAGCCTAATATTCTACAAGAGATTNATATATAATAATATTTGATGAGCCATCCATTTCTTCAGGCAGAAGTTTTGGCTGCATTGAACCGCCTGTAATTTGGGATGAGGTTTTGAAAATATAATGTCTCAGTGTCACTGGTAGAATCAGGCTATGCAACATCAAGCTAAAGTTGAGCAGTCATAATTATCATGTAGGCTTGAAATTGTGGTTTAAATTCCGTGCGAGGTTCACTTCATTTAAGCTTGGGAGGATTTTTTGAAGAAGAATTCATTAATGTCTGGGAAGCAGCCGCAGACAGAGGTGTGAACACTGGTTAAGTGCCTGTTAGGAAATGAGCAGCTTTGCATTCCGGGCAGAATTTGAACAAAATGTATCTCTACTGAAGGGTGTGAGGCAGGACTTTGTGTAAGGAAGCAGCAGTCACTCCTCAGAGCACGAGGAGGGTATTTTGAAATAATAATCAGCACGGATGTAATCAAAGAATTTGGATTGCTCATATTGTGGGATAATCTAAGACAACACAGGAATTGTAATGCCTGTTAGCATTTGAATGCTTGGGTTTGCACTTGTTACATTTTTCTGTGCATTTTTCTTTTTGTTTTGCTCTTATTTGTCTCACAGCCTGGAGATAAGTTACATAGATCCACACCTGCTCTACCTTGTCCAGTTTGCATGGAAAAGGAGTCGAGATTGGAGGTAGAGGTTGAGAGGTTGCCTAATTTATCACATTTTTGAAGGCAGAGTAAATGAGCCTGTAACATTCTACAAGCAGGTTTTGTCTACATATCCATAATATCCGGAGAGGAGATTGCATGAACTATAGATCTTTATACATTTTGTCAATTTAAGATTATTGTCTCTAATTGTCCTGTGAGCTGCATAGAGAACAGTTCATTTGCCTTTTCTTGCAGTGACTTTTTAGCTATTTCAAATAACAGATACATCTTTTAATCTTAGACTACGAAAAAATCAACTTTTACAACTTTTTTTTTTTTTCATATATTCCCCACCACAACCACCTCCTTCATCCAAACTTCTGACTGTTTAGTTGTTGCTCTCCATGTAGTCTCTGATCTCCATTTCCCTGGCAAGCTGAGGGAAGTAGGAAAGCTTGTTTGTTTCCTGTTTTAAGCACCTCAGTGTAATACTTGCTGATGTTCTGGAAATTTTCCTTAGCACTATGATAGAACTGACTTGTGTCTAGATGCTGGTTGGTTGGTACCTTGGTAAAAGTGATGCAATGATTTTGATTTTCCTCTTCCTGTTACAGTTTTTTCTGCTCCATTCTTTCTGTGCCCTTCCAGCTGTCGCTGCCTCACCTTTTAGATCCTTTCCTGAAGTGGTCTTGCAGCTCCAGGTTCTCCCTGTCTTGTATCTGTGTCAATGAGTCACTAGGCATTATAAAAAGGGGATTTTTTTGCAGGGGAAGCCACTGGGATGGTTCAAGTTCTGTTGAAATCACTCTGTACAGACAGCTTTGCCTATACATCCTACTCAACTGCATCCTATTTCAGCTGGAACAGTGGGATGTCTAATTCCCTTCTCCATGTTCCTTGCCATCCCTTACATTTTGGTGCTGTTTTTCAAAGCAAGATGTGTCCTATGTTCTGTGGCATGTTGTTCATTATTCTAAAAGATAGTTTTCTGATGCCCAGCAGAACTTCAGAAAATGATTTCCACTTCCATTTTTTTAAAGCGACACTGGAAGGTACAGAGGGACACAGCTGCCAGAGTGTGGGGAGTGTGAACTCTTGTCTGTCATCACCTCAATGTTACATGACTTAGAGGAGGGTGAAGTTGGCAGCAGTTGCCTCTCAGCACAATAATGTATGAGCTGGCTTTTGACCCTTCTGTAAAAAGAGAAGAAAAAACAACAACAACAAAAGAAAAAAACACATGCAGGATAAGACTTGTAGCAGAGGTACAGATGCTGAGAGATTGAATGCAAAAGCTTTCTGACAAGAGATTTATTACTGTAAATAGCCACACACAGACCACAGGACTGGATAAGGATATTCATCTCTTTCATCTCATGTACTCCTCAGAGATATGGCTGTGTATGATCCGCTTCCCTCTTGCCAGTTCGAAACAGGAAATATTGCTTGACTAAACTCCATTAGTAGTTTTCACAAACATCAGCCTCAGAAATATTTCCATTTAGTCTGCAGCTTGTCAATCTGTTTCCTCTGTCCATACAAGCCATAAAGTTCTGCAGTGAACTTTAGTTGTAATGAACATCACGGAGCAGCTCCAGGGTGTGAGCAGCAGCACAGCCACCAGCGAGGGCTCTGTGCCCCGTGGTGCTTTCTGGGCTCTGTCAGGTCGTGCTTCTGCCTTCTGTGACATCCTTACTGCTGAAGGTTTTGGGCTATTTTATTGCCCAATGAGCAATATCACCTCAAAAGCATCAGCGTTAACAGATGAAGGCAGTGGGTGATGCTGCAGATGAAATGCTAATATTTTAATTAATAGTGTTTTACTTGCATTCCAGTATAGCAGGAATAGAACTAAAAATAGCAACAGCAAAGTGATCACATCCTTACTGCAGGCACTCACAGGCAAGCTCCAATTATTTCTCACAATGTGCTGCTCCTAAATATGCTTTTCTTCACTTCTTTGTAATCTGTGCTCAGTTGTTATTTCACTTTAAATATGGAGAGGATGCGTGTTGTGGTGTTTGGTTTAGGATGTATTACTTATCCCTAACAAACTCACCAGCTAACAGGGTTGCACGAGGGTCACAGCCTAAAGTGCCACAGCTGTGTTGAAGTCACCGACATCAGGGCAGTCATCCTGTGGGGCAAACATTGTCATGGAGCCCGTGAAAGCGTCTTGTGGACAGGAATGTGGCTTGGCTGCCCGAATTTATCCGTGTCTCACACCTCAGTGAGCGGTCAGCAGCCTGCTCCGTTTCTGCAGCTGCAGGTCTGACCTTTAGGCTCCTGCTAAGTAAAGCTCAGAGCTCAGAAACCCAGGTGCCCTTAGCAAGGACAAACTGGGATTTCAGGCAGCTGACAGTTTCCTTTCTTTCTCCTCAGAGAAATACAATACTGATAGATATATTAGCGCTTCTTTTCCTCTTGCCTCAGTGGCTCCAAACTCCACTTGTTGAAAAGTTGCACACAAACAAGTTTGGGCATTTTCATTCAAGAAAATGTATGGAAAAGGGGTTGTAGGACAGACTGCAATGCATAATAAGCTAGAGAAGGCAAACCAGAGGAACAGCTGCTGCCAAAAAATCTCCAGAAAATTCTGCTTTCAGCCCCTGTAACTGATTGAAAACGTTGCAGAAAAAAAAATGTTCCTGGATTTTGATGTTCCAAGTATCACAAGCTTGTGTTTGTAAACAAATGCAACATGGATTATCCTCTAATATATTAAATGGCAAGTGTTATACTGCAGAAAGATAAGGATTGAAACCCCAGGCAGAAATGCAAACCTATTTGCTTACAATACGAAAGATTGTGCACCTCAGCAGCTGTTCAACATCTGTCCCCTGAAGGTAACGAGATAAACACATGACAAACAACATGTAAATATGTGGCAATTAATACACCTGGAGTCATGGGGAGCGGCACAAAGCTGCAATCCAGTTACTGGGGCAGGACCGCAGATAAATTCCAGTATAACACTCAGAAATTACTCCAAAACTAAATATGAGTTACAATGATAAGCATTTTGCCTGAGTAAGTGCCTGATCTGTGGGTTTTGGGATTGTTGAACTGGCTTGTTACCAGTTTGGAAATTTTTGGATTGCATTTGAGGTCTGTAAAAGGTGAATGGGAAAAGTAATCTCTTACATAGATTTGTACCACACATAGATGAGATTTTGTGAGAGCTGCCACAGACGTGCAGTTTTCCACTGGGAGAAAAAGAATTGCACCTTAGAGGTATTACCTAAAGCATCCTTTATAGACACACCCCCCATACTGTTCTCTTTGTATTTTAATTTTAGCAATTCCGAGGCCTAGAATAGCACACAGTTTGATTGCAGTTTGTGTAGCTCCTTTCTATTTATCACTTTCACATTCAAATGCACCTTAAATGCTCAGCTGAATAAATACAATGCAGATTACTGCTTGATGTATTAAATGCCAAATACTATCTTGCCAAAAGCCAAATATCTATTTATGTTTTGGCTTGTCTCAATATTCACACATACTGGGGTTTAATGATGAGTTTTTTATTCTACCATGATATTTCTCTGCATAGGTGTTCCAGGGAAAAAGAGACCATAAAAGAAGATGTGAACTCCACAGTTACATAGCCTTCTCTATTATCAAGTTTAAATGGTTGGGTTTCAATGTCTTGAGGCTATTGCTTCTCTTCAATTTCAAACCACATTGGAAAGCTGTAGAAACGAAAGTACAATTTAGTGCTTAAAATGAGTATGGGCAGACGTGGAAAAGACAATATGAAATGCCAGGTTGTAGAAAGGGCAATAAAAATAATCTGAGGTCAGACAAGCAGATACAATTCAAAGTGCAAAGGGAGCAAATTGGGTGAGAGGGGACGAAAGTATGGGAAGAGTGGACAAACTCATTTGGGAAAAAAAAAAGAGAAAAAGGAAAGGAGGAACAAAGCCGAGAAAGCTTCAGCATGAAGAACATCATTAGTTTGTTGCAGACAGGCAGAGGTATTAGAAAAAAGAAAAGCTGTGATCCTGCACATGGCTATGAATTCCTGGGATCTGTGGATGGCTCCCAGGGCACAGGTTTAGTTTTGATTTACAGGTGTTAGGGTGAGTTGGCCGCAGTTTGAACCCCGGCTGTCTGCTCTGGAGAACCTCTCCAGGATGGCCAGCCTGCACCTCCCCGAGTGCACAATTCCACTGCTTTGTGCTTCTTTACCTGGTCTGACTCGTTACCAGTAAAGAACCACTGTAAAATCAGATAATGAAGTCTTACGGACCTCTTAGAATAAAAAATATGACAGCTAATAATAACCAGGGGCACTTGGGGCTGTATTTTCTCCTCAGCATGTGGTGGATTTGAGAGCTCATATTAGGTTTGCCATGGGTGAGAAAGATAATTTAGCCATTTTCTATCTGCTGAAAGAGAAATAGTGGAGATAGAAGAGCTATGACAGCAGCTTTCCTATGTTTATGAAGTTGTAGGTTCTGTCTTACCGTCAGGTAAGTAATTATGTGCAGTTACAAAATGTGCATGCGTTAAATAATCCTAGGTAACATTCTCAGTCTTCCAAGCAGCTCAAAAGCAGCTCTGATCCTATTTAAATGACATTTTTACTCGATGTCTTCCTACACACAGTCACACAGACAGACTTTATGTTCCTAAATGTGCACCTACCCGAACACCCAATGGAAAATGAGAGGAATATATTTTTGTGGTGGGAAAATAACTGCTCTAGTGCTGTGACACAAATCTCCATTTGTTAACTGTCTGTGGCTGAATTACTTTTTAATTTAAGCAGCCTAATTTTGTTTAGGTAAAGAGAAAATAGGAGCCACGAATGGGCCACTTCACATAGAGCAGAATTGCACAAATTGTAGAAGCTTCGATTTTCCCTTACTCTTGGATGGGACCTAATTTTTTCTTGACGAGACAAACTCTGCCATTTCACATCTGGTGTCCTGCTGGTGCTTTATTTTGCTGTTGTGATACTGCAGAGAAATAGAGCTCCTAATTTGCAGTTTGAAATCCACAGGTGTTGATAGAAAGCTTTTGCCACTGCAGAGTAGTATGGATTTCTGCGAATGGTAAGAAAACCCTGAGATGAAGATTGCAGATTTTTCCTTTTCTAAGCAGAGATCTTACAGGTTTTGGAGATGATACTGTTTTTCAGTATTAGGAGTAATGACTGTCACTGTCAGCACCAAACCTCTGGGGAAAGGTGTTTCGATTTGTGCTGGGAGAGATTGGGGCGGAAAGAAATTCTACTTAACACTTCTCAGTCACTGCTTGTTTGCAACCAAAATGAGTAAAATGAGAGCTGCTCCAGCTCTTTTTATACCAGCACACCTGACTCCTGAAACCAGCACCGTCCTGGAACAGATATCTTAGGGAAGCTGCACACAAGGAAGTGCCAGCCCCTGTGAGTACTGGAAGAGAGAAAGGAGAGGAGAGGAAGAGAAAGAGAAGAGAATGGCTCTCAGGGTGCTCAGCAGCCCCTTTAGCTGGGGTAGTGCTGGCACTGAGTCGAGCCCTAATGTTTTGTGTGCAGTGCTGAGCTTGGTCTGGTGGTTCCCCTGTTTTTTTATCCCTCTGTGAAAGTAAATAGGATCATTTAAACCCAGTACCATCAGGTCCAAGCCACTCCAGTGCTGAACAGGCTCACACTGGGGATGCTGAGCTCACCCTCAGCTTTAGGGGATGTCCATGGCCTGGATTTTCTGCTTCCCCCCTTTCCCTAAACTGATTAGCAAGCAAACTGCTCTAAATTTCAGGTTCTCCTAAGAACTTGGTGTTTGTGGGAGGTACTTAGACAGGAATTATGCTATAAAATCAGGGGGAAAAAGGGAAGATGCTGAAGTTTTATCTGGGAGGTGAATCTGACTCACTATTCTGATTTCTTATTTCTGATACATATTTTATCTTGTCTGGGCTATATATTATTCTCCTAAGTAGAAGGCCTCATGAAAACTTAGCCAACTGGAATTACTTTCTTCCTTTAATTGCAAAAAAAAAATTAAAAAAAAAACCAAACAAAACCAAACAAAAAAAAAAAAACCACAAAAAAACCCTTAAAATTTCCAGTGGAGAACCCTTCCTTTGTTGCTGCTGGGTTAAGATGGCTTAGAAGGTTGTTCCAGTTCTGGTGTATGTGATTTGTCACTCCTGTTTTCTGTTTCTAAGATCATTCTCCCTCTTAATAAATAAAGCAAAGGTCATGCCACAGCTCTGTTGGCACCAGGAGTGTTCAGCAGGGCCCTTGTCAGAGGTCACTGGCTGCCCAGGCCCTGGCCTTTGTAGGTGAAATTGTCTGTGTTGTATGTTTGTGCATGTGGTGCAGTTTAAAGAAAAAAAAAAAGAAAAAAAATCATACATAGAATTAGTTTTAAGTCTTCCCTAATTGTATTTTTAATCATAAGATTGGTGACATTTACCTTTTATTGTGTCATTTTATTTCTCATTTTGTGATTCAAGTGAGTGTTCCCCAAACTCAGGGCTGCTTCGAAATGCTTAATCAAATGAAAATGCTGATTTTCCATCACTGGATTTATAGCTACAGTCATGATAGATTAAAGAAAGAAAATTTAAACAGTTTTGTGACAGCAATGAAGAAATATTTCAAGTCATTATATGCATTTTAAAATTCACTGTGTGCTTAAAATACATTGTATTTATCTGTGTGCAACATGAGCTATTTTCAAGAATATGCAATTACTCGTTATTGAATGCCAAACTGCAAGATCTCAAAAACAAGCTGGATGAATTAAACCTTTTATTTCCCAAATGGGGACATCTAAGGCTGCTCAGCCTTCATGGCTTCCAGTGAAAGGGCAGTGCTCTGAAACAGGGAGGTGAGGATAAATATCTGGTTAAGGAACTAGGTAGTAGTGTGAAAAATAGATGGGTAAAGAGACTTGAAGTAAAGGCGGGAATCTAGGGGCAAAACAAAAAAAAAAGTAGAATGGTCTTCTTTTATTCTGGTCATGAATGTTATCAGAATACAATTCAGATGCAAAGAAAGAGTATAAAGAAATTTAAATACTTTAAAAAGAAACCTCATGCAAGTGGAACAATCTCAGTCTTCGGCTTTCTCGTACAAGTGTTCAACGCTCTTGGGAAACTGTGATACACCTCTTATTAGTATTTAAACTGGAGTATTAATATTTTGGTTGGAGTATTTACTGTAGCCAGTGGTGGGACAGTGGTTTTGTGGGAGAACACACATGGAGCCTGTGTTTTTTCCTCTCATAGCAAGTGCACATTCTTAAAAACTGAACTTTGCCTCCTTCACGCAAAAAACAACAGGATCTCACAAAAAATTTAAACAAGGACTTTTGTGCACAAGGCTGTTGGAGAGAATCCTGTGTGCAGAAATATGTCTGGGAAAAGGTGAAACCAAAGAACTACATGAATGTTTGGATAAAATCAAGCATCCTGCCTTAATTACAGCAGCTGCCTCTGCGGCTCTGTGGCAGAGGCCTAAAACCTAGACCAGAAACGTAGAGGGGGTTTTCATAAAAGCTTACCAAAACTCAGTTTTTACCAAGTTTTCACGACATGTGCTCAGCAGAAGGCAGAACTGAGCACTTAGTCTGTATTTCTAAATTCTTGGGGTGTGTCACAGACACAGAGAGTCCTCCTCATCTTCTGCAGCACATCAGCTTAATTCTGCGTGAGCCAAATGAGGTTATTTTGAGGTTTATACTCAATAGAGTTATAAATTATTTTATGTGAGTGCAGGGGTTGGGAAATGAAAGCAAATATTTGCTGTACCTGACAAACAAGGTGATGCCAATCCATCTCTGTCGCCCATGATGTGTTTAAGCTCCAGGCACGCTGCCTGCTCGGTGTTTAGCAAACACCCAGCTATAAACAGATGGGGAAGGCACAGGTGTAAGAGCTAAAAAACACTGATTTTTCTTCCTGTTTTTATACTTGTCAGTTTTGTGAGCTCACTGCTGCACACTTCAACCTCCCCACCTCTAAAAATACCGACCTGGTGCTGAGAGCTTGGAGAAGGATGACAATTAATGAGTATTTGTTACAAATGACTGATTAGTGACGGGATTTCTATGAGGAAAACCTGAAAAGAGGCTTAATAATATCATCCTTCTCAGTCCTTTCACCTTGTGAATTTCTTAGCTTTCTTGGATCGCTGACTTTGTTATATGACATTAGAGAATGCATTTGAAAAACAACTGCTAATAAAGCACATGTGGATTCTGCTCTTACGGCTTCCATTTCTGTGCTTCAAAGAGAATGTGTTCCCATTCAAACTGAAACAAGGATTAATGAACATCTCATGATGTCCAGTGATCTGTTATGAGAATGGAAGAACTTTTTGTCCAGTTATTTATTTCTATAAATAGCTGATGTTTTCACAAATGTATGATGGCAGTGTGCAGTTTAAAACATTCTGAGCATTAATTTGAAGCAGCTTGTCTGTTTCTGGGTGTGAAGATGGCTGGATATCCTTAACAGATTAGGAAAACACAAAATAAACACTACTGCCCTTCTGAGCTGCTTCCTTCAGTTTAGGCTACTCCTGAGGAGAGCATTTTCTGTAAGGAATCACCTGATATTTGGGATTTCTAGCATCAAAATTGGTTGGGCTTTTTGTTTGTTTGTTTACAAAGAAAGTTGAATGATTTTTATCTCTTAGTGTTTCAGAAGCTGAGGTGATAGGGAGAACATTTTCTGTCCCACAAAATATTTCCTCTTCTATTTTGGGGTGAACCTGGGAACTTTCACAGTTACCATGAAAAAGGAAACATCTTGGGAAAACCACAGCCACAGGAGATCCTCGTGTAAATGTTACTTCCAAGTTCAAGTATCTCCATTCCTCCAACACACTAGAGAAGGGTTTAGCCATGAAATAAAAACTTTTTGAAGCTTTTTTTCAATGTGTAAATAAATAATTTTCATTAGAGAGGAGATGTGAAAATTTTTGTCTTGTTCATACCTGGTTTTATTGATTTTGTTCTCTCTTCTGGTTTAAATAGTAGTAGAAAAGTTTCAAATAGAAGTGTTGGGCCAGGTTCTCTGATGTAGAAGTAGGTACATGGAGATTTGAAGAACTCATCAAATCAGCAACAGATTTATCCCAGCCCTTGGGGTATCTGGTAAACTCTGCTGCCCTCTCACCAGAAAAATTCATATGATGCTGAAATCCCTGCCTGATAAAATTACACCAAAATTCCTAATACACAGCAATTACTCAATAAACCAAAGAAATGGCCTGCTCTCTCCAGTAAATCCTTCTTTTTGGTTGGATTTTTCCTCACCGTTGCAACTGTCCTTAGATTTTCAGCTGTTATGCAGGTACTGAGGAGAGTGCTGCCTTTCCCTGGACATGTTCGATAGCACGATGCTCAGATGGCAATTTATTTCCTGTTTACAGCTGTCTGATGCTTGCAGATTAGATGTTCCAGCCTGGGCTTTGAGTGGCAGAGTTTTGGGAGCATGTGTTGAACATACCCTGACTTATTTAATTGAGTTCAGCTCACAGCACAGCCTCAATTACTAGTTTAATTACGAAGAAGAAAATTAAAAAAAAAAAAAAAATAATAAAAAGGAACCAAATAATAGCAGAAAGGATGGAGTTTATCATGGTAATTGTGTGCTGCTTCTGTGTTCAGAGTTCTTGGGGTTCATCACTCGTGTGGTGAGACCTTGTCTGACTTAACAGGGATGAGGACTGGATCTCAGTGACTTGGGAAGCAATCAGGATTTCCAAAAAGAACTGAGTCCCAGGGGTTTATCCTCTTTAATGGGTTTCACAGGGATTTGGGCACCATCTGATCTGCTGTGCTGATTGTCACCGCTGCTGTCTCCCCATTATGCTGTGACAAGGAAGCACCTCCCTCGCCAGGTGCCATCAAGAAGCAGGTTGAATCAAACAATTACTGCTTGCTGAACACAGGAACAGCTTTTAAGGAATATAAAGTAGTATCCTTACTGCTCTTCAGTCTTCTCTCTTTTGGAATAAAGTGTGAAAAGACCAGGAGCAGTCTTTTAATAAGGTAAGAAAGGAAATGACTGCTCTGCAGCAGGTGGTGTCTGTGTGTCCCAACCCAAGCTGTCTTCTGCCTCTTCCCAGAGAGCAGCGAGGAATGGGAGTGATTGTAAAGTGCTGGAGGTTGTAAGATTATTCACTGGGGGTGTGCCAGAGGACAATTATGTTGAAACAAAGCGAGGGGAAGAAAGCCCCAAGTTAATCTGTGCTCCCTTCACCTCAGGCTGATTGGAGTAAATTAACTTCCATTGCAGGTAATATGCAAAGTAGGTATTCATTATACTTCTGGCATCAGATAAAAATAATGTAAAAGGTATGTTTTGTTAGTGATGCCTGTAGATTATTGCCTTCATCCTGGAAAGCAAACAGGCAGTGCCCTGCTCCCCTCCAAATCCCACCAGGCCGCTTGCTGATCCACTCTGTGTTCGTGTCAGTCTTCATCACTTTTATCTTAAAATAAAGAAGTTAAGCCTTCCTGACAGGTAGGCACACCATGATCTGCTTTCAGGCTGTCTGCTGCACAGGGAATCTTCTCCTCAGACTGTATCAGCTGTTTTAATAAAAGCGTCTCCATCGACAGCTCCTGGGCTGCACGTGCAGCTGCCTTCCTTGTGGAGCTTCAGCTCCTCTCCTGCTGTCACTCTGTACGTGAGATATCAGATACTCAGCGTTGCATTGGGGTTTATATTGTTTCTTCTTCTCCTAAAATGAGATCATTAGTGAATTAATCAACTAATGGGTTTAGCAGCTCTAAAATGTGCCTGTACTCATTGCCGTGTGCCTGGTGGCCTGGAGACCTGGGGAGCAGTGCTACTTTGAGCAGGGGAAAAGTGATTTAGTGACCACTGACGTGACCAGAAGCCTGTGAGACTGAGTGGTACGAATCATAAATATGATAGAATTCCATTTTTCATATAGTATTTATGCCATCAGCCATAACTTACATCTTTGAGTTCTGAAATTATCTTAGACTTTATAATAAAATTGGTGAGGTAGTGTGGATGGCTCACAGCTATAAGTTCATGCTGGCATAACCCAACTGCTTTGCCCATTAATATAATATTATACTTGTACAGAAAGGTATTTTTTATTTTATTTTTCCTGCAATTCTTTCATTTTTTTTTTCCATTTTAGTAATTTTCCGAAATTGTCTTTCTATTTAATTCCGTGTGGGGTAGGTTGGTATTTAAAACATTATTACAGAGATGGTGTATGCAGCCAGCACTGGAGCGTACAATCCCCAAATCTCCCCTTTTTCTCCTCATTCTGCTTGGAGATGCTGATACATCTCTACATTTCTGGTGTTTGCTTCAAAATTGCTCATGAAATTCCTTCCCTGAATAAGGAAATCCAGGAATGGGTTCCTTGTTCGTCGGAGAGGAAAATGTGGGGTGAGGTGTGTCCCGTTCCTGAGAAACATGGACAGCCCAGGGCACACCAGAGTGGAATAAGGCAAGAGAAGCACTAAAGAGCCCTTTATTTTTCTGGTTTACTATTCACTACTGCTTTGTGACTTTTTGGAATTCTATCCATGTTGCACCTTGCTTTTATCCCCACAGGACAAGCAAGAGTCACAGCCTCATGGCAGAAAATGATTGATACAAATAGAGATAGATAGATAACCCAATAATCCCCTGAAAGACTATTTATTTTGTTGTTGAATTTCTTGGTGAATTTTTCCCATGGTTTTGTGGGTTCTCTGGGGGGAGACAGGGAATTTATTTTATTTTTATATTTTTTGTTTGATTTCAGCTAATCCCTTCATCATTTCTGTAAACAAAGCGTAAGGTTGTGCTACCACATTTTGCCAGCTGCTTTAAAAAAAATGATACAAATGGTGTGTTTGGAGCAGAAGTGGATACTGTGCCTCTGGATCAACTGACAGCCTCTTTAATCCCACAATTCCCACGTTGCTTCTTGCAGCCTCTTATTTAATTCATTACTTATGTTCACAGCTCTGCAACAAGCACAGCGAGTGTATCACAGATATGGCTTTTCTATAAAGTACTTTGTCATGCCAGCACAGGTTTTCACTGCTCTCGAAATGACACAAACTGCATGTGGAAAGCAGCAGCAGATAATTCAGTAAATGAGGGTGATTTGAATGATCTGCTCTAATGAAAAGGGACATTTCAAACCAGTGACTGAAATAAATAAATATATGCATATTTATCTCTTTGAACATCAAAATACAGAACCTGCAGCAATTTACTGTTACACTCCAGTCAGTAGCTACATATTATTACACACCACCACATACTGAAACTTTTTGTGTCTTGGTGTTCTTCTTGGCACTCAGTAAATCTGTCAGGAAAAGTCTGTGAAAATATTTGCTAACTAGAGCCAAAAGCAGGAACTCTTTTTGACAATTATTTGTATAACTTCTCTGCCACAGTAGAAATTTATTAAGTAATGTGGCAGATCATCGATGGGCTCTCAGCTGGGGAACCTTGGAAAGTCAAAATGGAAATACTTCTGTTGTTTATATATTTGTGTTACAAATCGGCACTCATTGCCTTTAAATCCTGAATATATGCACAGTTTTCTAGCAGCTTCATATTAGTTCTAGTAATTAGGCACTAATTACTGGTGGTATTATAAATAATTCTGCCTTCCCACTGGGCCTTGCTGCTGTAAATTAAAGGTTAACAGATCAAGAATAGAGTAACAACAGCAAAAGCACAAGAGCTTTCTCCGTGGTGGAATAAAACCAATTCTGTTGACACTTAACTGAAATTGAGTTCTGTTTTGTAGTGCCTTAAGAAAAATATCATGAAGATTTAAAGAGTCTGTGATCTCAGAAGAGATAAAACGATGCAAATACAATACTTCCAGCCCAATTTCAAATATTACAGTTCTGTATAAATCCTACTTTGCTTTTCCTTCTACTAAATTGGTAATTTGTTGCCTATGACCTTTGTTTTGGACAAGACTTCAGTTTGGGGGTTGGGTTTTTTAATAAATTTAATTTGGAAGTACAATTTTGGAGAGAAAATTACTCCTTTACTCAGGAGTTAATGAGGGAGCAAAACTGCCTATTTTTACTTACTGTCAAGTGCCAGGATGAGACATGGAATCAGGTAATTCACTTGTTGCTGACATTAAATAATGCTCATTTAGGAATTCGTAGTGGGAAGATTTGTAGCTCTGAGTCCTGCACAGAGATGTGCCATCAGTGAGCCTGATGTGGACCAGCAGCATCCAAACCGACCTCTGCAGCAGAAAATACTTGATAAGAAACTCAAGAAGTTCTTAAATTCACTTCAGAACCTATTACTTTACAGACAAAACCTGAAAACATTAAAGAACAGAGATTCCTAAACAGGAACATCAAAGTTCTGAATGAGAATTGTGGTTTTATTTCATTTTGTGCAAGTATGGTTTGGATAGATAGATGCATTTTTTTTCTTGGTTAACCCTGAGTATTTCTCTTTACTGTTCACCACTAGAATCATCAGTTGAGTTGGAATAATTCCCTAACCTGCAAAGTTTACTGCATCATCCCAAAGGAAAGCCAGGATCAGATCAGTTCTGGGCATTGCTGCCAAGCACACACTGTCTGTTCTCTGTTCTGCACTGTGATAAATAACCATTGGCACAATTTAAACCAGCTTAAGGATTTATTGTGTTAGTAGTGTTTGCTAGTGGAGATCAAATATTAAATGTTTTTGCTTCTCTTTGGCATCCGGTAAGGTCATTAACATGCATAAACTTGGTTTGAAGTAAATTTTTTATACAAATTAGGATTTATGTATGTATTTGAAATACAAATTTCTGGTTTAAGTTTTGTCAGAATAGTTTTTTTTTACAGCCTCACCTGTTTCTTCATCCAAGATTATCTTCAGCTTTGATGACATTGATTATATTTAATGACTTAAGTCTTACCCAAGAGCTTTGAGAGCAGGGGCACTGAGGGATGTACGAGGACAATTGCTTCTCACAGCATTCCTAGTGTGACTTCTCCTAAGTGCAGAAAAAAAATAAAAAAAAAACCCAAACAAGCAAAAAAAAACAAAAAAACAAACCCCCACCCAACCAAGAACCAAAAAAAAAACCAAACAAAACAAAAAAAAAAACCCAAACCAAACCAAAACAAAAAAAAAATAAAAAAAACCCCAAAACACACCATAGATGAGAATGAAAGAATAACCCAGCATCCTGCAGCAGCTCCCACAGCAAACCTGTTGGCTCCCAGCAGTGTGCAGTGCTGGGATTTTCAGAGTTTGAAACATCATTGCATTCAACAGCCACTGGTTGATCCTTCCTTGACTTTCCTGGAAAGGAAAAACAAAACAAAAAAAGTCCCCATCCCTTCTGTTGACTGCTAACTCGTCAGAACTTAAAATCATCAGTTTTCAGGGACTGAAGCCTTTGGGATCTAAAGTCTCAGTGTAATCCTGGCCTTTCTGCAGGTCTGCCTGGGAAGGAGCCCTGAGATTCTTAAAGCTTGCAAACTGTGGGATTTTGATTAATTTAATGTAATCCTACATAATGATGATTATTGTAGCATTTTCTGCATAAGATGGATGAGACAGGTTCTCAAATGCCAGCTATTACTGACATTTAATCTGCTATAGGTCATCAAATACCAGGGTGGAAGAACTGTTTTAATTTATTTTTTCTCATTAATAATACATTTAAAAGAAATTAATATTGCAAAAATGTTTCCTTTTTCATTGCTTGTCACTAAGGGGAAAAAGTTGGTTGACAGAAATCACGTGGTCAAAGATAAAGCATCCTGTATTGTGATTGATGCTGCTGGTGTGGAAAACATGATTTTAAACCCCTGACAAACTGAGTGGGCCCATTTTCCACATTTCACAGTGCCAAGTGCTCCATCCAACCATCATTTCTCAGACTGGGTTGAAAAGGCCATCTCTCAAATTCTGGGAAGGAAAAGCCCTTGGAGAAGTGAGGCTGTGTTTGGGAAATGATGGCCTCCTGTGTCTAGACAGTCATTTTTAAACAAGGAGTTGTAACTTGTGCTGTCCTGATTTGCTCTGAGCCTCAGATTAGCTCTAAGACAAAAGTTAAACTTCCAAACTCCACACTGCTTTAGCCTGAAACTTCTCAGGCTGCAAGTCAAACACAGTTTCAGGGATCTTCTTTATTTCTACCTTTATTCCCCTACAATCACTGAATAATTAATGAAAACTTACCCCCTTCCTCCCTCCCCCCCCAAAAAAAATTATAGTTTAACAAGTAATTTTTAATATTGTTGCTTTTCAACTCAAGGAAAAAGTTATTTGTTAAGTGGAAGAAGCAATAGAGTCTGACTGCACATAATAATATCTTGTGAAAATTAAATACCTTCAGGAAAAGTGCTGCATTTATTTCTTCTGTGAAAGAGCTTTGGTACAATAGTAAGGAAGTCTTTGAAAATAAGTGTATGAATATTTGTATTCTGCTCTGTACAAAAAGAGTGCATGTAAAGAGTATAAAAAGCCATGTGGCACCATTTGGATACTCCAGAAATCATTCAAAGCAGAATAATCAAAAATTGTACATTAAAATACATATCTCGAGTTTGAAGGATAACAGTTATATCAGACTATGAGTAGCCAATGAAGAAAGAGAATTTTAATTTTCTGTGGCAAATTTATTTCCCTGCATCTTGTACATCTGGTAAAGCAGTGGGAAAGAACCATCTTACCCTCAAAAATAAGTACTCAGGATAATCCAAGAACTATTCATCATCATGTTCCAGATTTGTGTATCTCTATCAGTGTGTGCATGGTTTGAATGTAAACTCTTATTTTATAACTATAAAATCTGCTTAGTATTTTCTTTACTTCTGGGAGGGTTTATATCTACTTTTTTAAAAATACTATTATTTGGATGTCACATTAGAAGTCGACTTAAATGTTGTTATAAAGCCATGTAACACGGCTTTATAAAATGAATTATAAAATGAATTTTTATAAAATGTTTATAAAATGAATTTTTTCAGTGGGTCAGCAAATCGATTTGGCACAGATGGTTCGGGATAAAATGGGAATAATCAATGTTTCGTCATTTCTTGTCTAATTGATGAGCTTGAAGTTACACATGGGGAAACACATTTAGTCTGAAAGGACTCTAATTCCAAATTTCTGCATCTGATTTAAATCTGAATCCTGACATTTTCAGATGAAGGGCATTAATCTGACAAATAAATACTGATGTTCAGGGCCCCTAATGAATCCAGGAATACATCTGCAATGTGTCTTTCATTTCAAGCTGACAGTTATTAAAACTTTGCATGCATTTATGGAAAAATGTGGCTGAAAAGGTAATATTTGATTTACTTACTAAAATTTTATATTGGCAATAAATTTTGAAAATTCAGAGAACATGCTTTTTATTCAGAAAATTACTTTATGCATAAAATTATGAAGGTAATTGGATTATTTTAATGAAAATATATTTAATTTTATTTAAACAGAAATCAGGTTTAGGCATGAATAAATTTGATATATTCTAAGGAATGCACTTTTTCCAGAGTACATCCCATTGCTGTAGTTTTGATAGGGGAAAAAAACCCCAAAACCAGACAAATCTTGAGATCAGAGTGTAAAACAAACTTTCTCTGCAATTTTATCCACAAGCAAAACCTATGAACCAAACTTCCATTTCTCTGTGTGTTTGATTGATTGTTGTTATATTCCAGATGTGCTTTTTTTGTTTTTTAGCATGTACAGCCACACTACTCATAAATGGGGCAAGAAATAGAATATGGTAGGGTTGATATGGGTAAATTGCACATTTACTCTGCATCGAAAAAAGCAGAATTTGTGTGAGAAAATTGCATCTGTGACGAAACATCCTTAGCCAGAAACTCAGCTGCACGTCTTTCTGTCCTCCATCACTCCTGCAGGACCCAGAGATGGTAGGTGAGTGCACAGGGGAGGCTTCTGCACTCTCAGCCTGCAGAAAAAGCACATTTTGGGTGGAAAAAAGGAGGGACAGACACTTTTAAGGATTATTGTAAGCTCTAAATAGGTATTGATTGACATCCCTAAGACAAATAAAGTGAAGGCTTTTATACCCTGTGTAGTGGAAGGGATCAAACGTGGAGAATAACGTGCTAAAGGATTGCTAAAACATTTGTGGAGTATGGTCATAACAATATGATAAACAACCACCGTGAATTAGCAAATTAAATTCACTTTATAGCACCTGAAAATTCATATTTCTGTGGCTGTAAGGAAATGGGGGCTGCTTTGTTGATGGCAAACCAATTTAGCTTTCTAGCAGACCTATCTTTATAGAAGGATGATGCACAGTTTAAATAGAAACAAACAAAGAAACAAAAAGTTATGACAGCTGGTATCTTCTTTAGCCTTGATCCAGACTGGCTCTGGTTTTAATCCATTCCCAAATTCTCAGCTATTTCCCCATTTTGCTGCTCAGGCCTTCACCCCTCTTGCTGCAAATAAGAAAACTTTTGTTTGAACTGGTGATTTCCCTGTAAAGTGAAGTGTGTTTCATTACAAATGTCCCCCCTAAGGGCTGAGTTTTGCTGATTTTTGCCTGTTGTGCAGCAAGCAGCGAGCTGAGCCGGGCTCTGTGTGGTGAGAATGACTTGTCTGACTGGCTTTTACTTTTATCTGCAGCTCGACCCTGTGCTGCTTCCTGCGTGGCACTAAATCTGCAGCTCTCTAGGAGAAGAAACCATTATTATTTTACTCACAGGCACTCACTGCTAGATTTCCAAAATGCCAGGAACATTTGGAACATATGTCCTCCTTTACACTGCAGAAATCACAGTGGAACTTTAATAGAATTTCACTCCCGTGCAGCACAAAAACATCCACTCGATATTTCCTTCCAATATCAGTTACAAAAAAAGAAGACATGCTGCTGGAGAGCCAAAGAGTTTCTACCCCCCTAAAATAGGAGATTATCCTCTGGGTGATGGGTGCTGTGTTGTGCTGGAAAGAGGCAGAGGAAGGAGAAACCCAAATCACCAAATCCTGTGGTATTTCAATTCCTCCCCAGGGGAAAAATTTCCCTTTGTCTCAAACCTGAGAATTGCTTTCAATGGGTGTGTGTGTTCAAGTTCCTAAAATCTGAGGGCCATGGGTCATTTATTACCAAAAATTGGTCAAATTTTTTGTTTTTTGATTTCTTTTGCTTTAGATGTGGATGAAATAAGAAAACTGCTGAACCCAGAAAGCAGCCTAAACATCATCAGAGGTTAAGATGCTCCTGGACCATGCCATAAAGCTTATGTTAATTAAGTGTGATGTGAATTAAATCAAATCACATTCATTTTACTTTAAATGCAGTAGAAATCAGATACAGGGCTGCAGTCCCCTTCTGAGAATCCAGGCAGTCGATCACCTTGCACCATGCACAGGCTGTAAGAGAGCCCCACGGGGTGTTTTTACACAGTCCTTTTAATGAGCTGTTTGATCACCTCCTCTGAAGAAGGTTCCTTGTTCACCACAGTCGCCATAATTTCAGTTTTCCTATTTGTCCTACAGTAAATCTGGTGGGTGCCACTCAATGACAATTCTGTTCTCATTATGTTTTATACCAATTAAATTGCACAGCATTTGTTAATTCTAATTCAATCTCTTTTTTCCACATCATAGCCCTTCTCCTAAATTGGTGAAAAGCCTCTAACTTTTTGTGATTTGTTCATTTTGCCAAGATCGACTGAATGTCTTTAGTTGCCTTCTGTCTTGAGAATGACCCTCTCAGTGTAATTTCTGAAAATTAAACCCTGTCCTTTCTACTCATAACTCCTGTTGATAGTGTGCTAGGAATTATTTTACTTTATTCTAGCCAAGTTTTGTCCACAGCAGTAACTTTTCCTAAGAAAGCATCCTCTTTTTAGATACATACTTTAATAATGTGCTTCCTATATCTTTTTTCCTTTTTTCTTTTTTTTCTTTTTGTCAAGGGCTTCCAGAATTGTGTATTCTTGCCCCCAAAACTCAGACTGTGCTGTAGAGTGTTTGGCATCTTAGGTGCATTAGAAATTAGCAGTTTTCGGTCCTGCAAGTGCCCAAACGGAGCTTTACAGGGAAAACAATTCTTTCTCAGCAAATTAAAGGTGTATGATGAATGAGGTGACTGAAAGCATGGAAAACAAAAGGAAGTGACCACAGAGAGAAGGTTCTGGACGAAGCCAGTGGTGATAAGGGATTTGGCAGCTGAGTTAAGGCAGTAATTATCCTGCAGATATCTCTAAGGAAAGAACACCAGCCCTTTTGAGGCCCTCCTTACACATTTTGAGGCTTGATAATCAAAGAAAGATGAAGCTGTGACCACTGGTGTGAGAGCAGGGACTGGGAAGTTCACTGTCACTTTTGTCTCATGGCAGCAATGCTTTTCTTCTGGAATTAGTTGTGTTTGGTAACATTTATTGCTACTTTTGGTCAGTGGGTTTTTCAGGAAGGATATTTTAAAGTGCTGGAGAGTTGTCATTGCTCAGATGTGGACGGAATAGTCCCTGTGTATTTATTCCAAACTCTCTGGAAAATCTCCAGCCATAACTTTTTAAGACTAAGTTGTCAGGCTGAGGAGGGTGCATGAAATAGCTGGGGAGAGGATGAGTTTATATCAGCGGTCCAATAGCACTGTGAAAATAGCAAATGTCACCCAGGGGTGGCTGAATCTCCAGCTGTGCAGGGAGGCTGCTGGGACACTGTGCAGACCCCCGTGAACTCCACTCTGGAAAAGCAAACCCAGTGCTGGCCGTGCTTGTTCAATCACTGATCTAAAATTGGAAAACCTGCCCAGAAGGGCAGCAGAAAGAGCCTGTCTTTCGAGAGGAGGAAGTCTGCCTTCCCTTGCTTATCTCTAGCTGCTCGGCAGAGGGAAAGAATTTGATTTCCATCAAGAAATATCTCTGGAGAGGAGGACAGGTGAAAATAGCTGTTTAAGCCAAATGAGCTGCTGCAGAAATCAGTCTGTGTAATTCAGCCTGGAAGATATCACCATCAGTTATTAGCTGTAGATTCCTAACTGCTGGGACCACAGCGAAACCATTCTGGAAGAGTCGAAGCAACTGAATACTTTTATGAGTTTAAATGCCTGCAAAGCATCAGGACTTGATGAAGAAGATTCCCCTTTTTGTTGTTGTTTAACTACAGGCGGAATTCAGAATTTCCACGCATGAAGTCTATAGCTTTCAAAAGATAACATGCCTCAATAAAACTCAGTTTAGTGCCAGCATCTTCACTGTTGCAGCAGCCTCAATTAGCACCCTCACGGGCAGGCTGAGGAAATGAAGGCTGTAATGAACTCAGTTCTCTCTGTCACAGCCTGTCCCCAGGGTCAGCTCCTGCCCTGAGCCTGGGCTGCACAGGGACGTGCACAAGGTCAGCTTTCCTCCCAAAATTGCTCTGTGAATGGATGAAAAACTTCATTGCCCTCTGCTGAGAATGCAGAGGCAAACCCAGCGCCATTTGTGAGCAGAAAAATTAGACTTGAGCTGAAATAAATACTGTGCAGTGCATCCTTTAGAGCTCCCCAGGCAAAGGAAATACAGTGTAATTGTGGGTCAGCTTCTTGGGTGAGAAATGCAATTCCAGTTTAAACCTCACTTTAAAAATCTGCATTAGTCTTTAAATACAGAATTGCATTTCAAGATTACACAGTAAAGCATTTAATTGTCTTAATTTAATTTTTAGAGCACTTTGATCATGCAGCAGAATTTAGGCAACTACTTTCTTGTTCTGTATTTTACCTCTTCCTTTAATTATAAAGTTTCGTTGTTGTCAGTCTCCAGAGAAGAATAATCATTTTTAGAGTAAAAAGAGTGTCGTTTACACATGAAGTCATGATAACTTGCACAAATGATGTTATTATAAGACAGATACTAAGGAAAAAAAGAAATGGCCCCCTATTCCAGAAAGTTGGAGCAGCCTCTTAAATTCTTAAATAATCTTAATTCTTAGATATTCCTTACTGGATCTATTTGTTGTTGACAAGCAAACATTTTATTTCTTGTCTGATCTAAAAAGATAATCTTGTTGTAAAAGGCTAATTGCTATTTTCTTTTTTTTAACTTGTATTTTCATCTGTAGAAATGTTAAATTATTAGTAAAACTGAAGGCTATGCAGTAGAGTCAGTCTGAAGTCAAACTTCAGGTCTTTGTAACTGCTGTGAGTCTGGATGTGTATTTACATGCCTATGTGTGTGTTTTTATATATTTATATATTTATAAATATGTGTATGTCTGATCACAGCAAACCCAGATGGTTCTATGATTCCAAAATGAGCTTTATTTGAATTATTGAATCTTGAGGTAAAAGTTCCATTAAATAACACAAATCAAATCCCCAGAAGTACAGATTGTAGTCTGGAGTTCATGTAACGTTTTAACAACTTATTTTAAATATATACAGGTGTTGGCCTTGTTATTTCTGATGATATGAATACATACATACATAAGTGTATATACTACTATATACACTTTTTTTTTTTTCATTCCAAATTACTTTTGGTTTTCAGGCATGATTTTTACTTTGCAAATATTCTGGGCTATGGACATTTTGATTTATATATACCTGAATGTTAAGTGTATGTTTTTAAATATATTCTTAGAGTACATCTGGGATAAAGAATGACAATGAAGGGCAGGACAGGAATTCAGAATTATTTTGATAAATAGAAATCCCTGTCAGGAATGGAGTTATCCCTCAGGAATGTTATAGGTAAAGTTTATTCAGCCTTATGGCCTGGTGATGGACTACATGACCTTTCAAATTCTCCTCCAGCCCTATTTTATGATTCTGAGATCAATTCATTTTGGCATTTGACAGCCCCTGCACATAGACTATAGATTATTCTAATGCCTTTACTTTTTAAAAAAGTTGTTGTATTCTTTTATGGGTTTTTTTGTTTTGTTTTGTTTTTATTTTCAATTTTTGCACGTGAAACGCTTTAACTACTTCTAAAATGTATTCTTATTTATTTGAATACTAAAAGGAAAGGATATGTGTTTCATTCTGCTGTTCAGCAAATAGCCTAAAACTGGGTTTTTATGAGATGTTACAAGGCTATAAATGACTGCTCTGTCACATAAAGTTATCTGAAGTTTTATATGCTGTTGATCCAAAGTTATTCCCATTAGTGGTAATAACTAGGAGATAATTCACTTCATTCGGATAATGAAATCCTGGCTCTCAAAGCAGTTTTTGTAACATTCAGCTTGGAATCAGATTATTCTTTCCAGCATGTTAAAGTCATAGCAAGGTGGTCTTCAGCCTGCAAGTGTAATTTGTTCTCACAAATAGGTAATCCTGTTAAAATATGGTCAGGCTAATCAGAATTGATTTGCGTGTGCTAAACCCAGTGAATGCTAATCAAGAATCGGGCTGGGGAGCTTTAGCAGCAATTTGAAGTCTCTGATGGTTTCCTGTTATTCTTGGATGGAATGACTCACTGAAGGCATTTTGAAGCCTGAACACCTTTCCAAGGCTGGAGACAAAAGTGCTACAGGCTGAAGCATCTCTTTCAGAAATAGATGTTAAAACACCTGCCTGTGGGGATCTCTGTGTTTGCTATAGCTCATGTGCAATAACTGCTCTCCAGACAACCTGGGTACTCTGTGCTTTTGTCACTTATCTGGAAATATCCTACCATTTTTTACAAATGATGGTTAAAAATGAATTTAGGGTTTTCATTTTAGAGTATTACGTGGTGTATGCTTTGTAAGAAAATGCGTTTAGAACTTCTGTGCTTTACATTTGAAAGATAATTCTGTGTAATTGTTAATTTGTTAGAAGATATGGTGAATTTAAAAAAATAATTATATGCTTATCAATATGGGGCATGTAGGAAATTGAAATGACAAGGAACGAAAACTTCCTTTTCCCAGAGCCAGCAGGAGCTTTGCACTCTGCTCACACCCTTTAAAACTTACAACATCTTATTTTCTTTCAACAGAAAGCTTTTCTTTACAGACTACGGGAATGCTGCCAAGGTGGAGAGATGTGACATGGATGGAATGAACAGGACGTGGATAGTGGACTCGAAAATTGAACAGCCAACTGCTCTGGCACTAGACCTCATCAATAAATATGTGTACTGGCTTGACATATATCTGGAGAGTGTGGAAGTTGTTGACTATCAGGGGAGAAGGAGGCAAACAATAACTAAAGGCAGACAAGTAGGTATTTATTTGCAAATCAGTAAAAGGTAATTATATCAATAAATGAATGCACATAATGCTAGCAGCTGCAGGAGTTTCATAATCTTTTTAACTTCTTAATTCAGATGTGTTAGAATTTAAAAGATCCATCTACATGTTTTGGTTTATCTGCAGTTTAGCAATTTTGCAACCTATGAATGTTTCCATGCAGTGTCTCATTAAGAGTGCACCCAGTAAGTCACCATTGTTAAAGACTTCAGGAGGCAAAATCTGGGTTGGAAAGGTGCAGGGAGATAAATCATTAATGACAAGATGTCCTTACCCTCTCAGGGAGGAGAGACTAACAGGCACAATCATGTGAAATAGAATAGAAAAAACCTCCTCACCCATTCAGATTAATCTGGTTGCCCTTAAATCTTATTTTTGTTGATGGCAATGATGCTTTTCACAGCCAAACCTGATGTTCAGAGACATAAATACAAACTCTGAGACTGCGAGTCTTTGAACAGGAGTATTTCAGTCCATTGGCCTGGAGAGTGAAGAGTTCCCTGGCAGTTGTGAGTCTTATGTAAATCCAGAGAAAATCAGCAAACACCAAACTGTTCTGGTCACTGCTTGGACTGCCAGGGCTGCTGTGGGCACCAAGTTTGCATCTATTTGTGCCTGAGGTTAAACAGGGGATGTAAAAACATACAAGCAGAATAAACATTTTACCTGTTCTGTCATTCATTGCTTCCAAGTAATCAGTGTTACCAAGCTGCAACTGGTTTGGCTGTTAACTGAAAACAGGCAGAAAGCACGACAAAAATCACTCACATTCCTGTTTTTGCCTCTCTGTCCCCAGTCTTTAACAAATTCTGGAACAAGAAGTCTTGCAAAGTTTTGGGGTTTTGTTTTTGTTTGATTTTTTTATGTTCTAAGTAGCATTTTGGAATAGATACTTCAAAAGCTAAAATAATTTTCAGAAACCATTAACAAATACCTTTACAGGCTTCAAACTGTGCTGTACTTGTGTCATAGGGGAGGTGTCTGTTCTTCCTCTTCTTGCTGAAATTTACATGCAAAAGATGATACTTTATCAAGTTCAAAGGAATTACTCTCACAACTAGCTAAAAAATGAGATCTCTGTTCTTTTTATATGGGTGAAGAGTATAAAAAATTTGGCTTTTCACTGTTGTCTCAAACAGTACCAACTTTCTTTCCACTCAAATGAAGAATTGGTAATCCCAGTATGTTTTGTGCCTCATATGCCATGATCTAGAATGATTGGTTCTCCAAATTACTCCTCATTAGTTCATGGAAACAGCAGACCACAAAATTTTTCCCAAGATTTGTTAAGGACTAAAGTTAATTGTGTAAGTACAAAAAAATCAAAGATGTGCTTTCCTAACAAAAGTGGATTCTGTGACTGACAGCCTGCTGGCTTTCAAAGCCAGTAATGTTTTCACTTATGCACAGGATTGCTGGAAAACTTCATGAGATGTAAAAAAACCAAAAAATTAAAAAATAAATAGAAATAATTAGATCATTATAAAATGCATTGCTGAAAGAACCACATAGTTTTAATAGTTTTAATAAAGAAAATCTCTCATGGGAGTTAAATTATAAAGATTCCAACTGAGTGAAAATAGAAATTGGGAAGAAAGGATTGTAGTTCAGGGGAGAATTCCACAGTTTGGTACAGATGTGACTTTATTTTCAAGGCTGCTTTATTTTCCATCTTACTATAATTGCATTGAATTTCTATTGGGTCTTAATCAAACACTTCCAATGATGTCAATAATTGTTCCTTTTTTCTGGGTGAAGACAGATACAATGGTAGGACTTGGCCAGCTGTGGTATAATTTCCACAATGGCTGAAAAACTCAATGCACAACTGGGTTGTTTTTTTGTTTGGGTTGGTTTCTGGAGATGTATGTCTGAATTCGTGAGTGAATGAGATAAGTAAATACTTTGTGGTGAGCAACTGAATAATCAAAGTAATAAGATATTCAGCCTGTGAATATCTGAACATCTGCCAAAAAAATTCTCTTTAATTTGTTCAGTTTTCGGAATTGCCAGTGAGATATTTTACATTTTCTAAATCTATAAATCAAGCACATCCTCTAAATCATTGAACACTTTGTGTTTGAGCTGTGATTGTCTAACTACCAGCTATTAGGTAATTTTTAATCAATGTGCCCAGACACATCAGAGTTTATCACAATTTTATAATTCACTTTTTGATAAACAAGCACTACCAAATGGCCACCACCATATTCAAAGACACCAACACAAAAGGAGCACAGCAGAGCTGAAGGAATTTGCTTATTTCTCATGTATTCAAGAAAATATTCATCAGGCATGTCTTGCACCAATTGTCCTGATTTGGTCATAAAATAATTTTAGAAAGTGGATTAATTACACCTATGAACTTTGTTTTAAATTTATGCTTGCTCAATTTATTAGGTAATAATAATTAATTTATCTTAGTTACTATTAGTTAATGATCATTAGCTAATACTAATGTAGCTGTAGCAGATCAAGAATGTAGATTTTCATTTACAAAATAGAGAAACTGGGGAATTTGTAGAGTAAGTTAATTTAGATTGCTAAATAATTTGAATTTTCTACCTTTCTTGTACAAAACCTTTCTAATACATTTCAGACTACAAGAATATGAACTATACTTTTAGTGTAATTTGTGTTTATTGTTTACAAATATTTAGAAAACCCTTTGTACAGTTTATCACATACAATTTACGGTAGTGTTTGATGCTTACAACTCATAGATATTCCTAAAATATTGAGCTAAAATAATAATGCCATTTGTTTCTTTTCCAGATTAGGCATCTTTGTGGTTTGGCAGTATTTGAAAACTATTTATATACAATTAATTCAGATAACCTCAGCATTTTAAGAATAAACAGATACAATGGTACTGATGTTCAGGCTCTTGCTAGGCTGGACAATGCTAAAGAGATTCGTGTGTACCAGAAAAGACCTCAAGCAGCAGGTAAGATCAAATTTCCTCTCTCTAGAAAACACAAAACTTGGTATTAAGTGGTTGTGTGGTTAAAAAGATCCTACCAGAAAAAAATACCTGAAGATGGAATGAAAATTTGTCCTTGTGGCACAACTTTCTGTTCCTTGAGCTACCCAGTTTTATTTTCCTGTGTCTCTGAGCTCCCAACTCTCACAAAACTCCCATTTGTGAGAATTCAGTTTGGAGAGCTGCCCAAGAGCCCTGCTCTGCACCTCGTGGCACTCAGCACTCTGAGAATTTAACACCTTCAGGGATGTTGGATGTCCAGTGTTGTCCACGTGCTTTGGGTCTCAGACCTCAGGAGCTCCAGGTTTCTGTGGGCTGCTTTTCAGACAGACCCCACACCTCAGCTGAGCTCCTGGCTTTGGGGCCGCCAGAAAGGCTCCGAGATGTGGGCAGCACAGACCCGGTTAGAGAGGGAAATGCTGCCAGGGTTTCCTCGCTTTGTGTGAATGTCAGCTTTTCTATCAATGAAAGAAACCTTCATTTTCATCTAGAATGAAAAAACTCTTTTTTTACCTCAGAATATTTTGGTAAAACAGCAATTTCTGAGGTCTGTAGTTGTGCATGACTGTAATCTGTTCACATCCATTCTGTATGTATCAGTGGGAGTTCTGGGAACTTTGTGCAGAGGTGGCAAGATCCAAAATGTTTACCATGACGCTTTATGAGAATTTTTTTTTGGCATGACTGATAACAATGAATCGTTGCCATGACTGCTTAGACAGAAAAGCCAACACATCAATTCTCAATGTCGATGTTTCTAAACAGAATGGCTGCTTCTGAGGAAGTTTGTGAAGTGGGAACAAACTCTAAATTGATGTAGAGTGGGTGAACTAATTTTCACCCTGGAGCGGAGGGCATTGATTTGCAGATGTCAATGTCTGAAGGAGGCTGCAAAGACTCTTTCTTTGCTATTATCGTCCCTCTCGTACTCCTGAGGGAGTCGGAGAGGTTGAGTAGAGGAGAGACATGAGCACAGTGTAATCTTTTATTACATCCTGTGATTACTCCACTACTCCTTTTGTTTTGAATGGACATGTTTGTTGCTTGTCAAGATTCTCTGTAAGAGCTGTCTCAGCTTGGTGGAGTTTCTGTATTACCTTTAACCTTATCGACCCTGAACCACTTGATTGCTTCTTTAAAAAAAAAAACAGACAAACAAACCTGAAAAGCTTGAGGTAAAGTAGGAAGAATAGAACATTTTTTGAGCTAGAATAGTCTTTTCTGTTTTAGGCCAGCTTAGTAAATGTAAGATAGCCTGGTAGATTTTGTTTTCTCAGCATTTTGCCTTAAACAGTAAAACAACAACAAAAAAAAAATAGGCAGCTAATATAGACCCATGCATTTGGAAATATGAAATCAAGGAAAAGGAATTATTTGCCTTCTTCAGCCGGATTTATATCCCAACTGTACAAATCTGCACCCTGGAAGTGTTCAAGGCCGGGTTGGATGGGGCTTGGAACATCCTGGTCTCGTGGAAGTCGTCCCTGCCAAAGGCAGGGATTTGGAATAAGATTGGCTCTAGGGTCCTTCCAACCCAAACCATTCTGCAATTCTGTAAATATGGAAAAACTCTACAAGGCTTGCTCTGAAGTTTCAGCATGTGTACCTGCCCAGAAAGGTGCTGCCTCATGGAGCTGAAGGAATACCAGACCGTGTGGGCATGGGATGCACTCTGTCCTCAGAAAACCCCACCCAACCAAACAATCCAAAGTGACAAATGGAAAAGAGGAGAAGTGTCAGCTCCCCCAGGGAAGCACTGCCCAGCAAACAGAGGGATGATTGCACACAGACACTTGATAGCTCTGGGCATTATTGGCCTGCTTGGGTATCGTCTTTAAAAAACACCTTCCTTAGCCGTCATATTCTGGGGAAAGATTTATTGTGACACAAAGAGCCTTTTTCATTATTTCCTCTCTGTCTAACCTTGCTCCATGCTGGTGCACGTAACTGTTTTATCTCTGCTCTGAGCCGTGCTGTTTCCCCTCGCCGTAGCCAGAAGCCACGCGTGTGAGGAGGAGCCGCACGGGGCGCCGGGGGGATGCGCCCACCTCTGCCTGCTCAGCAGCAGCTACAAAGCACGGACCTGTCGCTGCAGGACTGGCTTCATCCTGGGGACTGATGGCAGGTCATGCAAAAGTATGTTCTTGAAATCAGGGAGTCTGCCAGCCAGGGATAACCCGGGGGGGAGCTCTGGGGGGTCTCTAGAAAATCACGTGGGCTGCTTTGGGTAAAGTTTGCAATGTGCACCTTTGTTCACATGGTCCCTTCATTCCCTTAAAATTATTTGATTTGGCTTTGCTCACAGGACTGACAGGTTAAACCTGGGATGTTCAAAGAATACTAAAAACTATCACAAGTTTTACATTAATCATCCTCACTCTTTATTTATATGCCGTGCATTTTCACAGCACACAGGTACTGGAATGCTGCGTAATAGTTTGTCACATCCGATTTCTGAGCATACAATCAGTTTAGACCACAAAAGCAGAGCATTCATGTGAACAAGTCAAGGATTTTGTCTGAATACTTTGTGAAAGCAAGTGTGATTTGTGCAGCTGTGGTTATACCTAATGTTACACGTGCACAAACTGTTGGTCACCTACAGCCAACAGGAGTTCTGCGGGATGCCTGTTTCTTGCCTGTTTTTTTTTCAGTCAAACAGTGCTGATTTAGTTCAGATAAAAGACATGCAGTTAGATACTCTGATGGATGCTGGTAGATGGATTTATTTGACCTCAGTCAAACGTGATGCAGTTTTCACTGACAATTCCATCAAAAAGCCTTGAGAGGCAGCAGGAAAAGTCTATAGAGAATTTTAAGAGGTATACTGATAGCATTAAGCCTCTAAGGATATCTATAAGTATCTTTAAGGAAAGAAAATCACTTTGCTAAGCTTCAGTTGTTTGTAATCAACTTAATTATTTAAATTGAAAAATCTTAGAAAGGTGAACTATTGATATCCATGTTTTCTACTTCAGTTGGAAAGAGTATGTTGATTTGTTGTATTCCTTTCAATCTGAAAGAAATGTAATCTTTTTTGTTGTTTGATTCTCAGAAACATAAGGTGGAAAAAAGTGTTTTATATATATGCTGGAGTTCATGGTGGTGTTAGATTTTAAGATTACCTTGATAGATTCCAAAGAATTGTAAAATTAAATGTCTACAGAAGTACATATGTCCACTTCACAGCAGATGCAAAGTTATTCTGTGGTCTACAACTGCTTTTCAGTGTGAACTTTCACACAAAACAATAATTAGATGTAAGCAGCTCACTAAGGTAACCTGTATTCTGAATAAGGTAATGTAATTAGCTAGATTTTTTAAATTTATTTTTAATCTAGATACCTTCAGAATATATACAAGTTTAATTTTTGCTATCAAATAAGGCTCCTGATCCCCACTAATTATGCCATTTAATTAAACAGGGACATTATGCTCTGTGAAGAAGATTAGGCAGCATCAGTTGTTTATGTTTGTAATCTTTCTCTTGCAGGACCAAAGAATGAATTGTTTCTCTTTTATGGGAAGGGACGGCCAGGAATAATCCGGGGGATGGACCTGAATACTAAAATATCTGATGAGTACATGATCCCCATAGAGAACCTGGTCAATCCCCGTGCTCTGGACTTCCACGCTGAAAGCAATTACATTTACTTTGCTGATACCACCAGTTTCCTAATTGGAAGACAGAAAATTGATGGCACAGAGAGAGAAACAATCCTCAAAGACGGTGGGTGATGCTCAGTGATGGTGACATTCAGAGATGCTCACTACCGAGAAGCTGAACTGACATTTGCGGATAATTTAAAGGTTTTTGCGATCTCCCATGGAAAACATACAAATTTGGCCTTGAACAGAATTGGAGATTTTTTTTTACACCTTTCTGGGTGTTACACCTTTTTCTTGTTGTTGTTTTTTGGTAGTTTTGGGTTTGTTTTGTTTTGTTTTGTTTTGTTTTGTTTTGTTTTGTTTTGTTTTTTTTTTTGTGTGTGTGGGTTTTGGGTTTTGGGTTTTGGGTTTGGTTTGGTTTGGTTTGGTTTGGTTTGGTTTGGTTTGGTTTGGTTTGGTTTTTTTCCCCCCCTGAGGGCAGAAACGTAAAGTTTGGTTAAGTCACTCCTTTGTCAATTCTTACTTTGTCCATTTAGGCTTATACCCACTGGTGAACAATTGCTATGTCTCCACTGTGTCCTTCCAGTACCTGGATATTTATTGAGCCATCCCAAATCCTTGCAGACTTTTTATAAGACTTCTTCACTCCAGCCTGCATCACACTGTGGCTTCTGGAGCTTATTCAAGTAGTTTGGCAGAATGGACTGTCTGTAGTGCTTGAAAACTCATTAGGAAAAAAACATTGTCTTTCCTGATGCATTTTCCATTGAGCACGTGGAAGCAACAGTTAGACCTAGACATTTATTAGAACCTTAATTAAGATGCTTGTAACATTTATTATAGCAATGAGAGAAAATGCCAGCAGGTCTTCAGGTTCCACATCTCCCACTGCACTGAATCTCCCTGGTCTAGAATCATATCTTATCATTCCAAATGTTGCTGCAGTGAAAAAAGCTTCCAGTTTGTCAATTGGTACTTCGTTTTCCTTTATGGACCTTTCTCTAAAATACTACTTCAGCAGGAGGCAGCAACTGCCTCAGCTGAAATTCATTCTACAGTAATTGTTTTTCTGGTCCTCAATCTAAGAGAAAACATAAATAATCATCTTAGCCTTCAGAGAGTTTAATATCTTAACTTGTGAATGGAAGCTCGGGACACTGAAAGTGACAAAAATCCCATTGTTTTAGCAGGGAGATGTTCATTCCTTGTCATTCATAATGCATGTTTTAATCCACACTTCTGAGGAGCCGTCTCCTCTGGGCAGTGACATGATGCTCTTTTAGTGTAAGGTCTCTCCTCAGAGTCTGCACAAAGATCCCTTCAGCAGCAGTTGCAAGGAATAGAACAGGCTCTTTACCCTGCTCTGCTGAATGGTTAATAAAGGGCATTTGTCTCAGAAAATCACAAATACTCAGCTGTCAGTCTGGTAATTCTTCATTTTACTGCCAGCATGGGAATGGATAATGTGAATCTCACATTTTCCGTCGCTGGCTTTCCTTTACTAACTGAGCATTTCATGTGACAATGAAGTGGTGCAAATGTGGAGTAGAGGAAGGAACTGGAAACATGTAAATTAAAACATTCTAAAGGAGCAGCATGGAGCATCCTGGTGAAAGGTGGCAGACAGGTTGGGGCAGACAGGTCAGGGGCAGACAAGTCAGGGTCAGACAGGCTGGGATTAGTCTGCTCAAAAATTAATAAACTTTGTATGCCAAACCAGAAAATTGGTGAGATTCCTGTAAATAATGTTTAAGTGCAGGGTCTACTCTTTATAAGTACAACATAGCAAAAATATTAATGCAGTACCAAAAGAGCAGTGGATTATCTGATGATTTATTGTTGGTGATTCTACTATTTGCAAAGACCAAAAATGTATCACTGTCATCCTCCCCTTCCTTCTTCCCCAGGAGCTTACATTGTTACTTCTAACTCGGTGTAGCTTCATAACTTCAAAGTATATTTAAAGAACATTTGTTAATGTATTTTTCATGATTTAAAAAATTAATATGGCCTCCAGCCATAACACCTCAGCTTTTATTCTTGTCAACTCTCAGGAACTCAGCAGGGACAGATTAAATGGTTCCTTGGTGGAAGGCTACTACAGAAAATCAGGTGTGTCGGGAGGTGGTTTAATATTTGCTCTGAACAGCGTGCTGCTAAGAGCTCCTAGCTGTGGTAGGTGCCACTTCTCAGATTAGAAGTTGCCTTTTTTTGGTGACTATCAGGTTTCTCGAGAACGAATATGCTTGTTCAGACAGCATTGCAACTCAGATAATTGCAGTTTGCCTGCATGAGAGCCTGATCCTACAGCTGTTGACTGGGAATTGAGATCACTGAGCACCTCACACTGCTGGAGTTTGATTTCCCATATAGTTTCAGCTGTGATTTCTGCTCCTTTGCTTTGGGAAGCAAACTGCTGGGTAATGTTGATAACAATTTGACAGCCCCCAGCACAACCTAGCTTAGAGCTGGTGACACAGCTGCAGTCGCACTGCACTTCCACCAGCAGCAAAAATTATAATTAAAATTTCAAACTTGCATGTAAATTAGTCTTTTACATTAAAAACTGGAAAAAAAAACACACAGATATTTTAAAATGGATCTAAATACTGTTCAGTCAATGTAACATGAACACAAGCTCGGGGTTTTTTACTTTTCTTTGTACCCCTAATGTTTTTTTTGGGGGGTTCCTGTGAGCCTAGAAGTCTTATAATATTTACTTGTAAATATTATTCAAGATGGTCAAGCTGTTGCTTAAACAAGACCAAAGAAAGTCTGTAAAGCTCTTTGGAAGCTGTTTAGATGGTTGGTATGCAGAAGAATTATTTTCCCACCAGGTTTTATGTTAATCTAGCATTTTAGGCACTATGTATTAAGCATGACATTGATCTTGGCCATTCTGTACCAAATTACATTTGTGCCTGTTATCTGTGTCACACTGAAAACCAGTGTGGCAAACTGCTGCCTCCAGAATTGTTCTTAAAAACCTCACAACCATGTTCAACATGTTTCAGTGCTGGTAGTAAAATTCCGGTGGAAATTCCAGAATTACAAAATGTTAACTTTTCAATTAGCAAGCAAAGAATGATCACAAGGGTATTTTATTACCTCATCCCTTTTATGCTGAAGGGGATTTACTGCAGAAGGACTGAATTACTGTGTGAAATCAGGACAGGAATGGCAGAATGACCATTGTTTTCTTCCTGATTACTACTTGGTGTGAAAGAAACTAATTTGAAAAGTAATTAATGTATTTAAAGCTTTTAGAAAGTGAAATAAAAGTGAATTTTTAATTATAACTCCACAAAAACAATGAGAAATCTCTCTACCGACAGATATATAGAATGTGCTGTAGAATTAAAAAAAAAAAAAGTCCTTTTAAAAAAAAAAAAAAAGCAACTTTGGGATATATTTAATATCTAGTTACCATGAGGTTTTTTGTTTTTGTTTTTGTTTTGTTTTGTTTTGTTTTTTTTTAACTTAGATTGGATTTAGTTTAGAATCACATTTGCCACAAAATTCCTGCAGAAGACAAGGTAGCTCAGAGACAATATTGTATGAAGCTGAGTGTATACGGAACAAAATTTTAGGAGGTATCCAGCATTCTAATTTAACAGTTTTGCTGCTGATACCAATACAGCCCATATTTGGACTGGTGTGACTCCCAAAGGGGCAAAAAATAAGAAAAATATTTTCCTTAAAAAGATGATCTTATAAATATAAAAATCTGACCTTATTAATACAAATACTGTGTTTAGCTCACATTGCCTGTGTCAGACAGGACAAAAATAAAATGGGATTGAACAAATCGCTCCTTGTCCTCAAACCTGATTTTACTCATGTCAGTGTTTTCTTGAGCAAAATCTGCTGAGGCCCCTCAGAGCTCTGTAGGATGTTTCTTTCACAGCTCAAGTTTGTCTATGTTGTTGTTCTGTTCAGCAGTTTGTTTGTTTGTTTGTTTGTTTGTTTGTTTGTTTGTTTGTTTCCCTGAGCCTTGAGTTCCAGGAGGTCTTTGGTTAAATTCTCTCATTTTTTCCCTTCCATTCTCAGCACTTTTCTCCGCCTCTTTGACCACTCCAAGACCAAAGGCCAATCTCCTCTCTCAGGAACTTTCAGCTGCCTCTGATGTCTTTTCAAAAGGATGTAGTGAAGGCACTGAGATGAAAAATCAAACTGAAGTGTCCCTCAGCCTGGGGAACCTGGCTGAGCTGCTGGCACTGCTCTCAGAGCCTCCCTGACCCACAGCTGTTCTGTGCTTTGGGTGATTCTTGTCAGAACAGGTGGAGTTGGGTTAGAAATGTCACCATTCTGTTCTTTCATGCCCCAGAGAGCTCATTCTGACACCTTTGCTTCCCTCAAACTTCTTAAACCGCAAGGAAATACAGATTTCCAAAAGTGCAGTGGTGTTCAGGTGCATCAGAAATATGGATAAAAATGTTAAAACACATTTTGCAAGACTCCTCAGCACATGACACCTTTTTTTTTCCCCCAAATAGCTTTCTCATATCTCACAGGACATATTGTCATCTCTACAGCTGTGATTGATTTACAAAATTTAGGTTTAATTTCTTAAGTGAGCAAGGTTTAGTTGATACTTTGGTTGGTACCAAATATCTGTAATTTGCTTTGGAGCTTCAGTAGATAAGGCGAAAAAAGGAATTTTAAAAATATGACATGGATATCACATAATAAATAGTGAACATAAGAAAATATAGAACATAATTAGTGTTAATCTCCTACTACTGTTCTCTCAACAGATCTTGATAATGTGGAAGGCATAGCAGTGGACTGGATTGGAAATAATCTGTATTGGACCAATGATGGCCACAGGAAAACCATTGCTGTTGCCAGACTGGAAAAAGCTGCTCAGAGCAGGAAAACTTTGCTGGAGGGAGACATGTCCCACCCTAGAGGAATTGTTGTCGATCCTGTCAATGGGTATGAAGCAAACTGATTTTTCTGTAATGTTTGTAGCACAAACACAGGGTTGAATTTGCTCAGGATGAGTTTTGCAGAGGCGTGTAGCAGTCTCTAATCCTCCAGGGGTTTGTAATGTCTAAAATTCCTGCCCAGCCTTCTTGCCCTGAAGCCTACAGAAGAATTTTTATGCCAGTCACTGTTGAATGTCGGTCCTGTTAATCTGAGTGTGACTCACCTTTTTCTCAAACAAATTGAGGGTGTAAATCCTGTATGAATTTTTAAAATCAAGTGAATTTTAAGATGCTTTCCTGTGTTCCTCTCTCTATATCCTCAATTTCTAGAGCTAATGATGACCTTATCCTTGTACACATTGGGTTACAAAACTGAGACAGGTACTCTTCATTACTTATTAGCTTAGATTAATTTTGGTAGGCTGCATAATAAAATAAAAAAAGAGGAACCACATTATATTACTCTGGTATAATGGTGGAATACTTAAAAACATCTCTGTTAGGTTTGTTCAGGGATCTGTTACCGGAGAATGATGTAGGTAGGTAGCTTCAGTGTGCCTGGATTGATTGCTGTTTTCCTATTACAGAAAATATTTACACTCTCAGGTTTTCCCTTTTGAGCCTGTCCTTTGAGGAGTGGAAGTGGCTCTGGAAAGGCTACAATTCATTAAGGTCAGGTAGTGAGGGTATGAAATCAGACCACGAACCATAACCACACCTGCAATTACTTTGTTAAATTTTCCGGCTCAGTAAATGCGTGGCACAGGAAGCAGTGTATGAAGATGTATTGCCTGAAAAGAGCCATTACATAAAACACTTCTCTAATAAAACAGCGTGTCCTTCATGATTATACTTCTCATGGAAGCTCTTCCTGAGGGATAGCATTTCTTATGGCTTTTTAATTGTGTTTCCAAAATTTTAGTCTTGATTTAACCAGTGTTGGAGCATTAACTGCATTTTGAGGTACAATTAAAGTGCACTGACATAAATGCCTGTCACTGTGAGCAGGTTTCAGCTTATGACAGGATAACTGGAAAAAGGACAGGCAAAAAGTTAATGGAGAAAAGCTCAGTAATTGCTGTTGAGAAGTCATGTAAATATTTGTAAAACACATTTTGTTTCCCAATAAAATAAGTGCCATGTTGACCTGAATCTGCCTGAGCCTCAGGGCATGTGCAGGGTTTATAATTCTGTGATTAAACCTAGTGCTGTTTGAGTCAAACATGCAATGTAGTTTGAACATTTTGTGGACCAAAAATGGACTGATGTTCTTCACACACATTTACAAAACATTAAAGGAACCCAAAACAGTCTTCAAGTGGGCGATTTGAGAGAAATGAAAAATAAATTAAAAAAGCTGCATCTGCATATCAGCAAATTTGTGTAATGCAATTTTTCTTTTTCTTTTTTCAATTTCTCATAGATATCAAATTATGCTTATACATAAAAGTGCATTTGAATAAATTTTTTTTGGTCAGTAGATTTGACATCATTTACAAAGGTGTGATTATAAAATAATTTTTCACTTCAGTGTATCATTCCTTTATAAATCCAGTATTTAAATTCCAGGAGGTCATTCTTCAAAGTACTGGCCAATTAAATGGTTATTGGGTTAGGATCACAGAAGTTGTTTCAGAAACGCAAATCTGGTGAAAGAAAAAGTGAGGTACATTAATAGTAATTAACTCATGATAACTTAAATAGGATTTAAGATTGGCAGGATGTTTTTATTCTCCTTAATGCTTATTAATTGGAGTCCTAGGTTTGACTAAAAGTAAACATCTGCTGTCTGGCAAATGTTTTTGTTTATGAAATGATGTGGCTGTATGTGAGAGTCAGACTCATTCTGAGATGATTCACAGAGTGCTCACAGGTTTTTAAAGTACTTCTTCCCATTAACTCATTTTCCTTAGCGAAAAACAGGTAAAAAAAAAAAAAAGAAAAAAAAGAAAAAGAAAAATTGTGTTTCTCAGCATATTTGCCACCCTTTGCTTTTCAAGTTGCATATTTTAAATCGGTGAAATCACAGTTTTCAAGGGCAAATTCTGTAATAGAAAATGATATGCAGAATAATTCAGTAAGGAAAGGTTTATTGTGCAATGTCCAGTAGAGAATGGCTCAGAGAATTCCTCTCAGCCAATACTTTTTGAGGAGTTAATAGATATTTTTTTAACTTTTCCAAAGTAATATTGGTGCCTTTCTTTCAGACTTTGTTGGGGATTTTTTTGTTTGTTTATTTGGTTTTTTTTAATCTAGATTGCTGCACTACAAGCCACAAAACTATGCTAAAATTGCCTACTGGCTTTTTTTTTCAAGTAATTTTCACAGCAACTCTTTCTAAACATTTTTGTGACAGACAAAGTACTCCTAACAGTTTTCTGAGCGATTTAGCTGCTTTCATGTAGGACCTGAAGTTCACAGAATGTCAAGGTTACCCTTTAGCTCTAAAACCAGAGCGCAGATAATTACTGTGTTGCAACTTCTTTGATAGAATTACGTGTAATAAAAAGGAGATTTACATCACAAAAACAAATTAGACCTGGCCAGAACCAGCTGGCTTTAAAAATTTGAAGTTTGTGACAAAGTCAATACAAGTGATGGTTTAAAAAAAAAACAAACAAAGAAACCCCATAATTCTGGTGGGAGCAACTAAAGTCCTAGTTCTTTCACTTTTCTCATCTGTTGGTTCTCTGGTATTTATGTAATTTATCACAATATGAGCAAAATAACATAAGTGTCACTTCAGCAGCATCCAGTGGTCAGGGACAGTAAATAGAGTTGTAGAAACAGCAATGGGAAGAAAACACACAGAAGTCAAAATTGCTCTGGCTTGGACGAGCTGCTGCTGAAAGCCTGTGGTACAATTCTCCTGATTAAAATGGGACCTGACTGCTCATTTCTGTAATTCCCTAGCTGGATGTACTGGACAGACTGGGAGGAAGATGAGATAGATGCCAGCGTGGGGAGGATTGAGAAGGCCTGGATGGATGGCTACAGCCGGCAGGTGTTTGTCACATCAAAGATGCTCTGGCCAAATGGTTTAACTCTGGACTACCGTGCCAACGTGCTCTACTGGTGTGATGCCTATTATGATCACATTGAGAGGATCTATTTGAATGGGACTGACAGAAAGGTAAAAGGGAAATGCTGCTGGTTTGCCACAGGCATGTTCTGTCTCTGGGTTTTATTGTGTTTCGGTAAAAATACTTCCCGAGGTTTTTCAAGTCTGCAGAGCCCCAGTGTCAGCCCTGCTGGAACCAGGGTGGCATCTCGAGTGAGGGACTGAAACACAGCTTAGGGTGTTCCTCTGTCCTGAGTGACACCAAACCTGATTTTTATTTCATTTTTTTAATCTATTTTTTCTCATGTGGCAATGAGTTGTATATTGATTAAGCCATGAAGCTGCCAAGAGCTTTTCCGTTGAAAAACCTGGGTTTTTTTGCTTTGCCAGAGAGAGGCTTTTCCCTGAACGTCTCTGGATGAGCTGATGAATCTGCTGGATGAGTTTTATTAATCTTTGTGCCTCTTTTGAGCATTTTTGGTAATATTTAGAGGGGCGGCACTCAACAAATGCTGCCGAAGATGGAGAGATATTGCTTTGGTTGTTACTAATGCCTGGATACAAGTCTGTGCAGATATTCTGTGTGGGTTTGTAGAAGTAACAAGCACCGAATAAGACACTTTAAAAATGGTAGAGGCTCAGATTGGACTCTGATAATTTGGGCAAGTTTTACTGTCTGTTTATAAAATTAGTGACTGGTGATTAATAGGAAGCACCTGTCTTTACAGGTTTTATTTGGAAGTGTGTCACAAAATGTTTTTTTGTTTTGTTTTTTTTTTTTTGAAAGGTGATTTTTCTATAATCTTGAGATATAACAAAAAATGCTTAACTATTTGCATTTATGTAGCTGAGCATAACTATAAGATAGAGTTAATAATATGCACATATTTGTGTATATTTATATATATATATATAAATTATATATATAACTAGCTATAACTTGCTTTTGATCCTTAATTATTTGTACTTAATTTTAGGATATTTTGGTCAAAATTTCACTGGATCAGTCACATCTATAATTCATTTATACAATAAAGATTTTGTGGGATAGGGAGGTCATTAATTCCAGCAATAGCTGTCAGATTATTGACTGATTGATGAATTTGGATCAAAAGCAGTTCAGAGATGAGGAGCTTTGACTATAAGAATTCTGAGTCCAAAGAGAAAATTTGAAGGGCAAAAGGGATGATGTTTGTCAACCACCTCAAAGGAGTATTTTAGTTGTCTTTATCTCTGTGTTCTCTTGGGTTTGTGTCTAGAAACAGACAAGGTAGGGCATGTGAGGAGCTGCTTCCTCCTCCCTAAAGGCACGGTAGAAAAAAGGCTCTCGGTTCAAGCAAGGATCCCAGCCAGAAGAAGGAGACCAGTGACTCCAAACAGAACCTGCTGGAATGGAATCACAGGATCATAGAACTGTTTATGTTGGGAAAGGCCTCAAGATCCTCAAGTGCAGCCCTTAACCCAGCACTGCCAAGTTCACCACCAACCATGACCCTAAACCCCTCCTCTACTTTCAAAACCTCCCAGGGTTAGAGACTGCACCACTTCCCTGGGCAGTCTGTTCCTGTGCTCTCTGATGGGGGACACTTAAAGTGAATTTATACTAAGATTTTTTAAAGTTAGATATTAGTTCTGCTGCACAGAAGGGCTTTTCACTCTTTCTTTAATTTTACTGCAATATATTGTTATGCTTGGGACAGCAATTATCTCAGTTTTCCTATTTCCTGTTTTACCTTCTCTGAAAAATTAAAGATTCTTTTAACTTTGCTGATGCTCACCTCCCACTAAATAATTGCAGGTAGTCTACAATGGCAAGGATTTGAATCATCCCTTTGGACTGTCACATCATGGGAATTATATCTACTGGACAGATTACATGAATGGATCGATTTTCCAGTTGGATCTGGTAACAAGGAATGTGACACTGTTGAGAAGTGAGAGGCCACCTTTGTTTGGGCTCCAGATTTATGATCCACGCAAGCAGCAAGGTACTTAAACAGTTTCTCCAGAGGTCTGTTGTAAAAGGACTTTTTCCCTTAGAGTCTCCAAGTATTTTCAGGTGACTGGATGAACAAAAATAGAAAACCAAATATGGTTGTGGCATGAGAAAGTTACTCTCCAGAGCATCAGTCCATTGATGTAGAAATTGATTCTCTGATAAATACTAAATAGTGAATCACAGGGTTATTCCTGTCTGAATTCCTTGTATGCATTCCCACTGCCTTTATTGCCTTTTTTCCTTGTGTGACCAAGAGATGCTGTGCAAGTATCAATTACAGAGGGTAAAATATCTGCATTGGTTTATAGATATAAAATCTATTATTGCATTTACCTTTTCTTAAATGAGATCATAGATCCTGCTTGTATTTTTTATTTTTTTCTTTTATTTACTCCCCCATCTTGGTCTATTGTGTGCTGCACAGAATAAAAGTGGCTCTTTGAGAGTAGTGGAAAAATCCATAGCTGTTGCTACTTGTGTCAGTAGAGAAATGAGATGAAAGCTATAGGTTTGCATGGATGGAATTTAGAAAATACAATTGCTGCTCTACAGGTAAAGATACAAATGTGTTTTACTGAAGAAAACTTTGCATTCTGTTTACTACATGCAGTGTTCCTATGAGTTGTTGAGTATTTGCTTGCTGTAGTTAAATCATATTTCTGATTACCAGAATGTTTGTCTGATCTGCCTACAAACATAAAAATGAGCATCAGGAATTAGTATAGATAAAATACTGTTTAAAATATGGTTTTGTTTTTTGGTGGTTTTTTGTTGTTGTTGTTTGTTTGTTTTACTGTTTAAAGTTTCTCTTTTCTGATACTGTAGCACCTAAATTTCCTTTACCTGAACCAATCTGGTCTGTGTAGCACTGTGCTAAGTCACTGTTGCTACATCAGTGTTCCTCTTAACACAGCTGCTTTTCAGGGACTCTCTCTGACATTCAAAGACATGTAAAAGTATAGTTTGTTTGGATTTTTTTTCTTCAATTTAGTGTGGATTTTGTTTGGTTGGTGTTTTGAAGGCAAAATGTGGGCCTAAATCTACCCTCAAGGTGGCCAAATTTCAGAATACTGTGTCTGCTGATAGATGATGCAGTGTTTGCTTTCAGTACTGCTTTTGCTTTATTTGGTACTCAGAAAATTCCTTTATTTTTCAGAAAAAGGCGCATTTAATGCAGCTGCTGTTAGCTTCCAAATAAGCTGACACCAGAGAGAGAAAGTATTGCCTCTTAGTTTTGCTGAATGAGCTAAAGTCTTAAGGGAGGGAATTTGGCTCATTAATATATTCTTTGTTTGAAATTGTAATTGGAATTTTGTAAGCTAACTGCGGCCTTTAGGAACTTCCCTTTTTGTCGTGCTCAGTGAGGTTGATCTTGCCATTGTTCCCAAAGGAGCATAAAAATTTCTTTTAAAGAAACTATTTGTGTATGTGTGCATGTTTCCCTTGTAAAAGAGTAGGCTCAAGACTGAACTGTTGTACAGAGAAAACCACAGGAAACCACTTTGTGGATGAGTTGTATATTAAAGATTACATGCACACACCTCAGAAACTTTTGCCTGTGACTGCTTTGATGCTGCTGGTCTTGCCACTGTCTGTACAAGCAGAAACTTGGGCATTTAATTTGGGCAAAGTTCAGTTCAGACTGGCTATTTCATCAGGGGGCTCTTCCAGGACACTGTTCCACTCTGCTTTGCTTTGTGCCTTGGGTAGGGTCATGAAGCTTTTGGGATCTCTTCAAGGAGAGGTGTTTTTCATTGTCTCTCTCTCATGAGGCATGATCCCCTTGAGGAGGAATGGTTGGGGTTTTTTTTCCCCTTTGCTTTCAAAGCTTAAAATTCACCTTATTTCCTTAGGCTGAGTCTTTGGGTCTCTATGCATCAGGAATCCCTAAAAAATGGGGAGGTGAAGTGTGGCAATCGTAGCAGTTGGATTTACACTCAGAATATGGCCCTGCAAAGGCCTGCAGGTATTTCCAGTCCATTGAAATGTTGGATTGCTGCTTCCATGTAAATCACCCTGGAATAAGTGCATTTACAGCACTTAACGTAGCCTCTTCCGAAATCAGCTAATATTTTAACTCCTCGGAGTGAAAAGAAGAGTTTGAACACCAGGCTGCTGCTCTTCATGTGTGGAGGATGATCCTAAGAGCGGGATTGCACCATTTAACAGTACTTGAGGTTAGGTCCATAAGGTACAAATGCAATAAATACTTCAGTGTATCTCTTAAATGAGAAGATTAAACAAATCTGCATGGTTTCAATTTTTTTTTTTTTCTGAGAATGATGATTAAAATGCAATTACATTTTTGGTTTAGCTCTGGACTAATTTTTTAGCTAATTGAAACGGAATCAGCCTAATTTAGTCACATGCAATTGACAGGGCAACAGCTGTTTTAAAAGCTGTCTAAATATTAAAAATATGATAGTAGCTTTGAAAGTATTTTAAAATGTTATGACTGTTTTAAGAATAACCATATAAAATAGCTGTTAGGAACTGTAGTTGAGGAGATTTAATTTCCCAAATACGTGATAGCTTTACAGGTTCTACAGCTTTTTCAATAAAGAGTTTTAACCTATTTGAGCTGTGTTTTGGGAGGATTTCAGCCTAGGTGTCTCTTAGCAAGACTGATGGGACTGAAGGTCTCATTGCACCTTCAGGTTGAAGATTGCACTTTTTAAACCTTTTTATCTTGGATCTTTTTGCTTTAACTCTTGGTACTTCTATTTCCCTTGTCATCATCCCCTCTTTTATCACTTTACTTAGCACATAACCCACTGTGCAGGAGTTTGTCATCCCAATTATGAGGTTAAGAAGGAACTTTTCATCTTTAAGATGGACCATTTGACTTTGATCTAGTGATTTAATTTTTGATTTAACTTTCATTTGGCTTCAGAATCATCATGTGTTTTCTATATTTGGCTAAAATTGTCTTTTATTCTCTTTTAGTGAGCTGACAAACTCATGTACATTCTTTAATTAAATCACTGCAAATGTTCTGACTTGTGTTGTGTAATTTTGGAGTCACTTTTGAAGACTGTATTTTGGTTTGTTTATTTCAGCAGCTTCTGAGAATTTTTTTAATCTTTGTGTTACTGACATCCTCTGATTTGCACAATGATGGTCCTGTAAAGATGGAGAGTCTTTCAAGGCTACTTTTCCTGAGGCTTTGCTGTACCTGAGGTTTTCCAAAATTTAGACTCAAATTTGTTTCTTTCATTTTTGATGTTTTGTTCATAATAATCCGGTTTTGGTGAGCATAGATGTAACAGTTAATTTTTTAAGTGTTTTAGGTCATAGTCTCAGACTTGAAGTCAGGATTTTTTAATGTGTATCAAGTGTCCAGTCTAAGTTCTTTCTAAAGTTGTGATCAAGCCCTCAGACTTCTCAGAGAATTCCCATTTTCCCTGGTTATACAGCTGTCATCTCACTCACAGCCTGTCCAGGGAAAGTACAAGTGCCACAATGACCTCTCACATCATTCTCTATTAATAATTTTGCACAAATTTATTTAAAAGTTTGGTAGGGCTTTAATGGACTGTTGGCACATTTTATTCTAAGAAATGTTGTGTATGATGGATCAGAAAAAGTATAGAAAAAGGTAATTAAGCACTGCTCAATATTGTAAGACATATTAAGGTAGATCTTAAAATATAAACATTTTCAAAATCTTAAGTTATTTGTTCATTATCTGATGTTCATTTGATAATTTAAAGAGATTTTCCTGCACCTGCAGGACTGGCTTTGATGGGACAGTTTAATATCCATGTTTATAGCTCCATGAGAACTTAATATTATATTTTCTATGAAAAGTGGATTGAGAAGCTTTGAGGAGAAGGATATATGAACAGTCTGTTTTAGCTCAGGAGGTGGATAAATGTTTTCTACACCTTTAAAAGGAGGAACTGCTTTTTACTAGAACAGGAAGATAAAAAAAAAAAAAAGTTTTATTTTAAAGGTTCATCAGACATGAATTTTTACATCTTGCTTGGTCATAATCACTTCTCACCAACCCCTGAAACCAGCAGAGCTTTGCTCATGAGAAGCTGGGTGTCCCCAGCAGGGCAGGTCTGAGCAATTAGGTCGTGACCAAAGTGACACGAGCAGAAATGCTGACATTTGGGGGCTCTCAGTGACTTTCAGTCCGGGTGCCTCAGGAATGAGGTGGTGAGGATGCAGCAGCCCTTGGTGGGTGGTAAAACCCCTGGCAGCTGTCAGCATCTTCATGGGAGCAGCTCTGGGGAAGGAGCAATAGCACCGAAAAACAGAGCAGAGCAATGGCAGATGTGTTCAGAAAAGAGTAGTGGAATATTTGCCTGTCTTATATCTGCCATAAATCTCTGTTTTCTCTTGTTCTCTCTCTCTTTTTTCCTAATCTGCATTTGTAGCCACATTGTTTTAATGTGTACAGATGCCAATTAACTTCAGAACATTCTTTTATCTGCTGTTTGATTCCTTGAAGCCACTGTGTGCGTGTAGCTGTGCCAAATATTTTGCAGTATTTGTTCTCTTCATGAAACAGGCAGATAAAATGCTGTGAGCTGATCATGCAGTTTTTTGTGTGTTATTATTATTATTATTATTACTACTATAGAGTATTTCAACCTGTAACTAATTATGTTTAAATATTATCACCCACGGTAACCAAACTATGAGAATAATGTGCTCCTAACATGAGAGGAAAGTAATTGCAAAAACAATATGTTCAAAAAAAAAAAAGGCAAAAAATTGTTTAGTCTTAAGCATGGCTGTTGGTTTTAAAGTTGTTTTTTATTTCTTTTCCCAGGTGATAATGCCTGTCGTGTTAATAATGGAGGCTGCAGCACTCTGTGTTTGGCCATTCCTGGAGGCAGAGTTTGTGCCTGTGCTGATAATCAGCTTTTGGAGGAAAACAGTACAACCTGCATGAGTAAGATTCTTACAGAATATCTGAGTTGATGCTGCTGTTAAGGGATCAACTCAGTCCTGAACATAAAACCAGAAAGTGTGGCTTCCTAGAGGGTCTGTAATACAAAGAAATATTACTGGAATAAATATTCTAGTTTACAGAATATAAAAGATTTTCAAAAGAAAACAGAATATTAAGTATATTATTCAAGGATAAAAGGCATTGGAAAATATTTCAGCATATCTGATGTGATAAAGCACTTAAATAGTTCACTGAAAACTTTTAAAAGTATCAGAAATTGATCCATATAATTATTAATTTAAATCTACATGAACAGTTTTCAGATTTTTCTACTAAGTATCCTAATCTGACATTGAAATGTTCCTAATGAAACTGTTCATAAAACACATCAAGCAGATGTATTTATATACAATAGGTTCTGACAGACTTTGCAAATATTGCTGTCTTTCATCTTTTCTTTATATATCTTCATTGAAACAAAGATAAAAGTTGTTCTGATAAAAGGTGGGGATTTCAATTAAAATAATAACTTGCCAGGTACTAGAGGTATTTTCTTTTTTAATGGTTAGAGTTGGTGTTTGTTAGTTTCTAAACATTTTCTCCATTTTTTCTAAGTCTCGTTGTTGTATTTCTTGAAGTGAATTGTAACATTTTACATATGACTCCAGCAATAAGCTTAGTAGAGATGAGTAAATCCTAAGGACTATTCCATAACATTATGGAGCCTGCAATGACCAGGCAGAGCCATCACTTTTAAAAAAAAAAAAAAACAAAAACCAAACAATTTTTCTTTTTTAGCAGAAACAACTGGAATGGGGACTCCTCACTGGTAAGACAGAACGTAGGCATTAGGAAGAGAGGTCAGAGATTTTGAGATTGGAATGGGGCAAGTTTCCTGCTTCTTCTCCAGCACATTTCACTGCCTGGCTCTTTCCCAGGGCTCTGGTATTCCTCAGAGGCTCCTGGACTGATGTGTGGCATTTCCACATGCAGCATTCTGAACCTGATATTGAGAAACACATCTGCCTGGATTTATCAATAAGCTTGTAGCTTGCTACTTAACTCTACCCCAGAAGAATTTGATCCTTTCTTCTCTGCTGAGTCTGAACCAGTGCATAATGCAGGTGTTTGAGTTGTTGCTTGGATACAAGAATCAGCTTTTTAGTAATCATTTCCTATTCCTAAATGTGCACCAGAATTTGGCCAATGTCTGCCAGAATATTTCCTGTTTGCTGTTCATGAGGTCTTGCAATATTTTAAACTGATATTTTTACACTATCATCTAAGCAGCAATTTAAAAACCAGTTTGAGTGCCATCTGTTCAGAGTTTTCCCATTTATTAAAAGTTCATTCCTTCAGCCAGGCGCTCGGATGCGTGTGCCACTCCAGGCTTTGGCTGGAATTTCCTCAGATGCACCGAGTTTATGTGAAAATGCTCTGAAGAGCGAGAACAGGCGTTGATATGTATTTGTGTTGGGCAGTGTTGCATTGTGGGTGTACCAAGCAGACAAAGAGGTGTTTTTGTTGGGTGTTTTCCCCAGTTAAAGAGGGAGAAGTGCTGCCCCAGCTGTGCAAGGCGGAGCAGTTCCAGTGCAGCAACAAGCGCTGCATCCAGGAGCGTTGGCGCTGCGACGGCGACGACGACTGCCTGGACGGCAGCGACGAGCACTCGGAGATCTGCTGTACGTATGGCCTGCCCTTCCAGCCCAAAATCCGTGCTTGACTCAAGGATTGCAAACCAATCAGTGCCAGCCAAACAAATCAGTCACAAACCAGTCATCCTTAAGGCGTTCATGCAAATATTTCGTTTCCTTCTTTTCCTGCGTGCAGTAGTATCAGCCCTTTCAAATCTCACTGGTGCTCTCGGTGCATAGCACAGTGCAAGAGCAGTCATCTTTTGGGGCTGGCAGAGTCATTCCTGATTCTTTAAATATTGGTGGTTTTTGCTTTGTTTTCCACTATTTCTTGCACGGGTCACAGTATAACGCCAGATGTGAGGGAACAGAAAAAAAGAGCCAGGCTCTCCTTGATAGTGTCACTAGCAGGACAAGAGGTAATGGGCACAAACTGAAAAGCATTAATTTTATCTGAACATCTGAAAGATAACGCTTTTTTTAGTGTCAGACACTGAAATAGATTGCCCAGACTGGCTGTGGAGTTTCTGTCTGTGGAGATGCTTGAAACTTCTATGGACACAGTCCTGAAAAACTTTCTCCATCTGGCCCTGCTCAAGAAGGGGGTTACACCAGGGGATTTTAGCAGGTCCCTTCCAACCATAAATATTTCTGAGATTGTATAAAGCATTTTTTAAAACAAAACAAACAAAAAAAAAGAAAAAAAAATCCTCAGGAAAACAAAGGGAAAAAACCCCAAAACAAAACCGTAAAAACCCACAAGTAATCAAACCAACAAAGTAAACAAACCACCTACCCCCCAAAAAACCAAACCAGCAGCAAAACCAAAACCCAAATCCCTACACCCACTTCAGTATTAAATTAAAGTATGTTGTCTTTAAAGTTACTGTTTTACAAGAGATGTGTTTTTTTAGCTGTAGAGGAGCTGCACTGTTGAAATGAAAAATTATAAAAAGCAAACTAATTATGTCTCTGTCATTTCTGGAAGGTACTTAAGTCCCCTGCTTTAAAATGGGTGTCACAGCACTGAGAATTCTCTGCCTTACTCTGTTTGTCACAGGGCTTTCTATTTCTGTCCTTAGATCATTTCTCGAAACCAAACCGCCTTTACTGAAATGGAAGTACAGTATTTCTCCCAATCAGTTGTAGACATGAACTCTCTTCTGCTCTGCAGTATTGTTCTATGTGTCTGAAAACTCTTATCACAGTCTCTCTTTCTTATCTCTTTAAGACCAAGCAACTCTAAACTGTTCTGGGGTTTTTGTTACTTTTTTATTGTTGTGTCTTGGTTGGTTATTTTTTTTCCTTCTTTTTCCCCGGTAGATTACGGCAGGTTTTTTTCAATTCTATTGCTCTTTTCTGAAATGATTCTAGGGGTTGGGTGCCCAAAACTGGATGTGTGTATTTCTGCTGAGGCCTCTGTGAAGCTGGTTAGGCTGTGAGAATGTTTGTGAAGGGTGATTGTTTATTCATCCTTGGGTAAACCTTGCCTGTTTCACACGGGCCTGATTCTGCTGAATACAAACCGGTCTTGTGATCCTCTGTAATGCCCAGACCTTTTGCCACATGGCTGTTAAATGGCCAGTTTTGGATTTATTTTGTTTCATTGTGGGTTTTTTTTTTACATCATTTACATATTTTGGTACCTCCATGTAGTAGTTGTTGCTGATTTCAGTAATATTTTTAAAATATTTTCCTAGTCCTGAATTGTAGTGCTTACTCTCATTTTGTTTTGAAACCAGCATTTCTTGCTCTTAAATTAAGGAGCTCAGCTGATAAAGACAGCGAGAAGGAAAATCTTTCAGCAGATTTGACTTGATTGTCTTTTAAATTGCTATGAGGAAGATCAGTTTATTGATCAAAGCTTTTAATTCTCTGAGGATTTATAGAAATATAAATGAAATTATAACGTGGTTTTAAACCTGAATGTGATCTATAGTTTACATGGCCAGTGTGAGAACATTGATCTCTTCTCAGCAGTTGCCATAGTAACTCCAATAGTTCTCTATGAGTTTGAAGTATTTGCAATTATGAGTGGAATACACACACATTACTAAATATATATGAGTGAAAGCTTAACCACCATTTAAAGCCATGTCTATGTCAAGTATTAAAGTCAAATTAAAAATTAAAAAAAAAACAACAAAAAAAAACCCAGAACTTTTTTCAAGTTGTGATTTTATTACCTGGATGCTTCTACTTCTGTTCTGCAGTCACATTACAAACTTTGGAAGTACAAGATTTGGGAGCCTTTTTTGTTCAGATTATTAATTAATCTCTGCTGCCTGTGCTCCTGCACCCTGCTCACAGGGCAGGGTTCCTGTGCTATTGATATCATCCTCGCTCTGTGTCCTCTGCAATCGCAAGAATAGGCAGAAAGGTCAAAGATAAAAGCTACTGAAATGTCAAGGATAAGCCTGCAAGACATCCTTTCATTTTAAATACCCTTTGTTTCCAGATGTATGTTAAAGTTTAAAAAAGAGGCTGTGGATGGTTGAGTAGGTGAAAAATAGCTGGAGATTATTTTTAACCCAGTGTTTGAAACCGTGTGCAGTTCGCTGTTCTTGTCTAGATTGAGATGAGCAAGATCTGCAAATAATAGATGTTATTAGCATGAAAGAAGAACATAAACACTTACTACAGCTGCAGGAGCAGGCCAATAGTATTTACATAAATTCTGTGCATTCAGCTTCATCCTTTCCATGAGAATTGGTAGCCAGCACAAACATGTTTGAGAGATACCTTATTCACTCCTGAATACCAGATTTTTTTTTTTTTTGTTAGTTTCACACCATGTTGCATATTTCACTTTTTGACACCTACAATTTCATGGTGAGTAAACAGCAGATCTATATGTGGCCATTGACAGTAATGTGCCTCATTTTAGAAGCATTTTATGACCTGCCCAAATCCCTGCTCACTGTGGTATCATATTTTGGATCTGCACTTAGCAGCTTGCATCTGTTCCCTTCGGTGTTTTCCTTGGTTTTTATGCACTTCAGTTTGCAAACCTCATCACACTGCCCAAATGTGATCAAGAACATGTTTCTTTAAGGAAACAACACTATAAAGTGCTGCTACCTTTTATCACCTAATAGAAGAGGATCTCCATATTGGCATCTTTACTAGATGTTATTTAATTTATGACTGAAGTTCTGCAGTGTTTGTAATTGACTGGTTTGCTGAACAATCTTTATGTCGTGGTGGTTATACGTACAGGATAACCACACTAACTGCATCACTAGGGAGCAGCATTTAATGTGCTCTTTGCACAGATCTCACAGCTGTTTTTCTCAGATTATATTCTTAGGAAAAAAAAACAAACAAAAACTCTCTTTTTTTTCTCCACAGTCAATCATAGCTGTCCTGATGATCAATTTAAGTGCCAAAATAATCGCTGCATTCCCAAGAGGTGGCTTTGTGATGGAGCTAATGATTGTGGTAATAATGAAGACGAATCAAATAAAACTTGTGCAGGTAAAAATTTTACTTGGTTGTGCAAACAGGTTCTCTAACTTCACTTCCATGAGTAGTTCAGGACTGCTGTGAACCAGGCTGCTACTTGTAATCTGATTATTGATGTCTCTAAATTAATTCAGATTTTGCTGCCACCCAGGCTATAATGCAAATTATATTTTACTTAATCCATGTGCTTGACTGTGCTTTCCAAAGTTATTCAGCTCTTAATCCCTCCATATGGGTTGACTGTCAAAGCAATGCTCAGGTACAAACTTTGAGGTACAAATCTTTTTTGGCAGCTAGAACTTTGTTTATTAATGTGCTGTGATGGGTGCCATGTCACCAGTAAATTTTATTTTATGCTGATTACGTTTATGCATAATTAGTTAGTCAGTTTCCACTCGGTGCCTTGAAATTCTTTTAATTTCTGAGTTATTAACTGGAGAGTGGGTTTTTAAAAAAAAAGAGGATTGTTTGCTGGTTCCACTGCGGTAAATCATGGAATTCCCAATCTGTCCTTTGCTTGTGTGGAAGTGATGTTTAGTGCTTGTTGTCAGAGTACTCTAAACAAACATTAAATCTCAAATATGCCACATGCCAGCCATCAATACACTGATGAGTGTTTTGAACTGAAGTGCAGTGCAAGACAACACACATTTTGTATTAAAATATTCCTTGTTGTCTTCCTGCCTTGCTATTCTTTGATACCCAACTCTTTGCTTGTAGGGTGAGAGTCTAATCTGAAGACAATTTTTTATAACCCTATGTCAGGTGGCAATGGATCAAATTTTGTATTCTTGTTTTTCCATTTATTCCTGCAATGGCAAACACAGCTAATGTTTAAAAAATTACTTCTTTGAAATATTTCAAACTTGTATTCCTCTTTTGTGTTTTCGGCTACTTCTCTAAAGAAAAAGGAAAATGGTAGTTGAAAATAATAAATGAAGAAATACTCTTTCAGTCACTGGGGTTTTTGACACATCAGCCATTTTTTTAAAGTGTAAAATAACATGCAGGTGAAGTCTAAAAGCTTAAATTTGGAATAAAAATCAGTGTTGCTATCTCTGGCATTGTTATGGGTTCACACTTTAAATAAACAAAATTGTATGTAATGGCAGTTTTTAAATGGTACCTTTTAGTGACATTTTCCTATTCATCAGTTTTCAAAGTAATTTCTGTAGCTACATAGCACAAATTCTTTTAGTGATCCTTATTTCTTTAGGAGGAAGGCATGCATTGATTCCTTTAATGGATGATGACAGTTAAGTGTTTGCAAAGGCAAGGATTCTAAGAGCAGTGAGCCAGGCACTTCACACACAGGCTAATTCCCATTTTCCTGTGTAAATATGAAATTCACAAGATCATTGTTCATGGGGTGGAATACAGGTTGTTAATATTCCAACTGGTGGGCATTTTTATGCCCTGATTTTTGTTTACTTCAAGCATTAGTGCACATTAATTCTCTTCTTACCACCTCGTTTTGCACAGCTATATCTAGAATTTCATGTTCTTTTATGAGGTAGAAACCACTAAGAATTCCACACATCAGAGGCAGAACACAGCCCTGCAATGACCTCGGTTTTCTCTGAAATTTCTCTGGAATGACCTCTGGTTTTTCTCTNCTGCAATGACCTCGGTTTTCTCTGGAATCAAAGGAGGTGAATGATGTTTAGTCAGAGCAGGGGCAAGGTTCAGCAGGCCAGGAGGTTCCCTCCAGCCCTGCAGCTTCTAAAATCAGAGCCCCACCAAGAGACCTAAGGGATCTGGTCCATTTCCTTTGTATTTTTGGAGTGTTTTGTCTTGACAGCAAGAACTTGTCAGGTTAATCAGTTCTCCTGTGGGAATGGACGGTGCATTCCAGCGTCATGGCTGTGTGACAGGGAGGATGACTGTGGAGATGGAACTGATGAAATGACATCCTGTGGTAAGTGGATTTTTCTTTTGGGGCTGAAAAGTAAAATTTTTCTGTAACATATGAAATATATAGGGGGTCTCTTTTCATGTCAACTGAAGTAATAATACTGTTTCTGAAATGGCAAACAGAATTTATTTGGTTGATAAATAAAACCAAAGCAAAAGAAGCATTTTCTGTTTAATGAGTTTTTAACTACAATACCAAATATGCAGATCAATCAAGACATTTTAATTTAGAGCCCATTATCAAATGCTGTCACCCTCAAAAATTTTTCTTTATCTCTTCCACATACCTCTCCACATGGGCCCCCTTAGCCTATTGTAGATGTCAATAAAATCAGCCTGTTTCAAGCCTCAACAGAAGTACATTTGATCTTGTATTTTTCAGGAAAAAAAAATTAAATTCTTGGTTCTATCATGAGAGAGTATCAGCAGCTGTGCTGACTGCTGCTTTGCTGAGATACTGCAGAGAGGGGTGTGCTCTCTCTAATCAGCTGCTTCCAAACAATTAAGGATTTTAATAGTCATTTGTTTTGCAGGGCACTGGTAACTGCTGTGAGTCTGAGAGCACAGGGGGCAATGAACCGTCTGCAGATGCAGAATCACAGAGTATGATGTACTGCACTGTAGAATCCCAGGGTGGTTTGGGCTGGAAAGAACCTTAAAGACCATTTTACTCCAACCCCCTGCCACAGGCAGGGACACCTCCCACCAGACCAGAGCTCCATCCAAACTGGCACTGAACATTTGCAGGGATGAGGCAAAAAACTAAGTCTTTACACAAATAATAATATTATTAAGGTAGACTTCTAATTGCCTTGCTTCAAATCAAATAAGTTCAGTTGTGTTCAGAGGTAGGATGAGTGACCAGGGGAATTGTATTTTGCAATCCCTGAAGTTCTAACTCTGATTAATGGCACAGCATTGACTCTCAGTGCTAGAATGGTTTCTCTAACTCTACCTTGTGTTCTCAGGCATGTCAGCAACACACAGATGTTACTGGCACCTCTGGAAATCCTTCCTGTGAGCTTTTTCAGTATCCTCTCAGCTGACCTGGAATATTTCTTCAGATTTTGTAATGAGGATTGATGTAACTGGCTGTTTTCCTTTGTAGCCAAACCTCACATGGTTCATGTTTAGCATATTGTTTTGTTATCCTCGAACACTGTGGCTGTGCAAATATGTCAAATATCTCATTTTTCATCCTGCCTTATAATTTGATTACAAATGGGCATGCTGATGGCATTATTTACATGTTCTGTTAAGTGGGAGATATTTATTTCTGTTGAACAGTTTGAAATTCTTGTATTGATAAGAACATAAGACAGAAATGAGATTGGGGTCAATGCTGTGGAGAGACTTCACTGGGAGCTCAGGGTCAACCTTCTTTGTTTCTGTGTCACAGGGCAGGGTGGGGATCAGTGCAGGGTGGGGATCAGTGCAGAGTGGGTCAGTGCAGGGTGGGGATCAGAGCAGAGTGGGGATCAGTGCAGAGTGGGGATCAGTGCAGGGTGAGG